>JARBWK010000001.1:2101632-2646492 GCA_030556195.1 Anolis apletophallus
CCCCTTTTTCCCCCAGTTTGCTAAAGTTCTGGGGTTGAACCCCCCTAGGGGTCCCCGGTGCTTTTCTCCCCGGTGTTCCCTAAAGTTCGGGGGGTGAACACTGGGTGGCGGTGGTGTTTTTTGCTTCTAAAAGTGTTGCTAAAGTTCTGGTGGTGAAGACTGGTTTGGGGTGGGGGCCCTTCTACAGTATTTTTCATTTCCCTAAGGGTTGAACTTTTCCCGGACTGTTAGGGGGAAAGGAAGGAGCCTGAGGCGGTTAGGGGTAAAAGGAAGGGGCCTCGGACTGTTAGGGGGGAAAGGAAGGAGCCTGAGGCGGTTAGGGGTAAAAGGAAGGGGCCTCGGACTGTTAGGGGGGAAAGGAAGGAGCCTGAGGCGGTTAGGGGTAAAAGGAAGGGGCCTCGGACTGTTAGGGGGGAAAGGAAGGAGCCTGAGGGAAGTTAGGTAAAAAGGAAGGGCCTCGGACTGTTAGGGGGGAAAAGGAAGGAGCCTGAGGCCTCGGTTAGGGGTAAAAGGAAGGGGCCTGACTGTTAGGGGAAAGGGAAGGAGCCTGAGGCGCTTAGGGGTTAAAAGGAAGGGCCTCGGACTGTTAGGGGGGAAAGGAAGGAGCCTGAGGCGGTTAGGGGTAAAAGGAAGGGGCCTCGGACTGTTAGGGGGGAAAGGAAGGAGCCTGAGGCGGTTAGGGGTAAAAGGAAGGGGCCTCGGACTGTTAGGGGGGAAGGAGCCTGAGGCGGTTAGGGGTTAAAAAGGAAGGGGCCTCGGACTGTTAGGGGGGAAAGGAAGGAGCCTGAGGCTGTTAGGGGTAAAAGGAAGGGGCCTCTGTTAGGGGTAAAAGGAAGGGGCCTGAGGCGGTTAGGGGTAAAAGGAAGGGGCCTCTGTTAGGGGAAAGGAAGGAGCCTGAGGCGGTTAGGGGTAAAAGGAAGGGGCCTCGGACTGTTAGGGGGGAAAGGAAGGAGCCTGAGGCGGTTAGGGGTAAAAGGAAGGGGCCTCTGTTAGGGGGGGAAAGGAAGGAGCCTGAGGCTGTTAGGTGTAAAAGGAAGGGGCCTCGGACTGTTAGGGGGGAAAGGAAGGAGCCTGAGGCGGTTAGGGGTAAAAGGAAGGGGCCTGAGGCGGTTAGGGGTAAAAGGAAGGGGCCTCGGACTGTTAGGGGGGAAAGGAAGGAGCCTGAGGCTGTTAGGGGTAAAAGGAAGGGGCCTCTGTTAGGGGGAAAGGAAGGAGCCTGAGGCGGTTAGGGGTAAAAGGAAGGGGCCTCTGACTGTTAGGGGGGAAAGGAAGGAGCCTGAGGCTGTTAGGGGTAAAAGGAAGGGGCCTGAGGCTGTTAGGGGTAAAAGGAAGGGGCCTCGGACTGTTAGGGGGGAAAGGAAGGAGCCTGAGGCGGTTAGGGGTAAAAGGAAGGGGCCTCTGTTAGGGGAAAGGAAGGAGCCTGAGGCGGTTAGGGGTAAAAGGAAGGGGCCTCGGACTGTTAGGGGGGAAAGGAAGGAGCCTGAGGCGGTTAGGGGTTAAAGGAAGGGGCCTGAGGCTGTTAGGGGTAAAAGGAAGGGGCCTCGGACTGTTAGGGGGGAAAGGAAGGAGCCTGAGGCGGTTAGGGGTAAAAGGAAGGGCCCTCTGTTAGGGGAAAGGAAGGAGCCTGAGGCGGTTAGGGGTAAAAGGAAGGGGCCTCTGTTAGGGGGAAAGGAAGGAGCCTGAGGCTGTTAGGGGTAAAAGGAAGGGGCCTCTGTTAGGGGGGAAAGGAAGGAGCCTGAGGCGGTTAGGGGTAAAAGGAAGGGGCCTCGGACTGTTAGGGGTAAAAGGAAGGAGCCTGAGGCTGTTAGGGGGAAAAGGAAGGAGCCTGAGGCTGTTAGGGGGAAAGGAAGGGCCTGCGGCGGTTAGGGGTAAAAGGAAGGGCCTCGGACTGTTAGGGGGAAAGGAAGGAGCCTGAGGCTGTTAGGGGGTAAAGGAAGGGGCCTGAGTCTGTTAGGGGGGAAAGGAAGGAGCCTGAGGCGGTTAGGGGTAAAAGGAAGGGGCCTCGGACTGTTAGGGGAAAGGAAGGAGCCTGAGGCGGTTAGGGGTAAAAGGAAGGGGCCTCGGACTCTTTAGGGGGGAAAGGAAGGAGCCTGAGGCGGTTAGGGGTAAAAGGAAGGGGCCTGAGGCGGTTAGGGGTAAAAGGAAGGGCCTGAGGCTGTTAGGGGAAATGGGAAGGGCCCGAGGCTGTTAGGGGAAAAGGAAGGGGCCTGAGGCTGTTAGGGGGAAGGGAAGGGGCCCGTGGCTGTTAGGAAGAATGGGAAGGGGCCTGAGGCTGTTAGGGGGAAAAGGAAGGGGCCTGAGGCTGTTAGGGGGGAAGGGAAGGGGCCCGTGGCTGTTAGGAAGAAAGGGAAGGGGCCTGAGGCTGTTAGGAGGAAAAGGAAGGGCCTCAGGCTGTTAGGGGGAAAGGGAGGGGCCTGAGGCTATTCAGGGGAAAGGGAAGGGGCCTGAGGCTGTTGGGGGGGAAAGGAAGGGGCCTGAGGCTGTTAGGGGAAAAAGGGCCTGAGGCTGTTGGGGGAAAAGAAGGGCCTGTGGCTGTTAGGGGGAAATGGACGGGGCCTGAGGCTGTTGGGGGAAAGGAAGGGGCCTGAGGCTGTGAGGGGAAAATGAAGGCCTGAGGCTGTTGGGGGAAAGGAAGGGGCCTGAGGCTGTGAGGGGGGAAATGAAGGGGCCTGAGGCTGTTGGGGGAAAGGAAGGGGCCTGAGGCTGTTATTTATTTATTATTTATTTACGGCATTTTACCCGCTCTTCTCAACCCCGAGGGAGGGACTCAGAGCGGACTTCAAAAGGCATAATTTGATGCCTACATCACAATTGCAGTATAAAACACAATATAAAACCCTCCAGCATTCGACACTAAAATACATTAAAATACAATTATATTCACACATCCTATGCATTCACCTATGTTAAAAACAGAGTTCCGTCCATAAAAGCAGTGAGCCCTATTCACCAACTTTCCGTTAAACTACTAAAGTGCTGTCCTGTGCTACTATGCGAGCGCCTGGTCCCACATCCAGGCTTTCACTTTTTTTCCTGAATGTCAGGAGGGATGGAATGGATCGTATGTCGCTAGGGGAGCGCATTCCACAGACGGGGAGCCACCACCGAGAAGGCCCTCTCCTCGTCCCCACCAGCCGCACCTGGGAAGCCGGCGGGAGCGAGAGCAGGGCTGTTAGGGGGAAAAGGAAGGGGCTTGAGGCTGTTAGCAATGGCGGAGGTGGAGTGCAACACACTTGGGAGGGCCCAAGGTGGGTCAGGCCTGCGAATATGTGCAAACCGTGTCAATGGAAGTGGTGAAGCGGGGCCTTCCCAGGGTGGCTTCTCCTTCCTCTTCTCCCTGGGCTATAAATAGGGCCAGCCCACGCCTTGGAAGAAGAGGCGCTTCCCACACGGGCCTGCTCTTGGCAGGCAGGAACTCTCAGAAGGAGGGGAAAGGAAGCCCCAAGCAACAGAAGAAGAGCAAGGGAGGCCAAGCAGCAGCACCTGGGACAGCGCTCTTCCTCCGACGGGGAGGGGGGAAGAGCGCGAGAGAAGAAAGCAAGCAAGCGAGAGAAGGGAGGGAGGGAAAAGTTTCAGCGTTTCTCCCTCCCTTCCTCGCCTCGGCTTCCCTCCCTCGCGGCCGGCCCCTCCCCTCGAGGGCGCACGTGCTGCCCGGGGAGAGAGAGCCGCGCGCGCGAGGCGGAAGCCTGGAAGAAGAGGAGAGGAGGCTCCGGGAGGCGTCGAGGCCGGAGTCAGAGCCGCGCGCGCTCTCCTCCCTCGGCTGCGCCGGCCGCCTCGGCTCGCTCTGCCCGCCCGACCGCCCGCCTGCCCCATGGAGCGCTCCGCCGCCGCCGCCTGAGGAAGGCCCTCGTCGCTGCCTTCGTTCCCTCCTGCCTGGCTTGCCCGCCCGCCCGCCTCTCGCTCCCCTTCCGTTCCCTTCCTGCTGAGCGGCATGGCCTCGCCGGGGGACCTGGAGCCCGCGCCGTCCAGGGTTCCCGCCACCAAAGTGGAGCTCACCGTCTCCTGCAGGTGGGTGCCTCGCCCGGAAGGAGGAGAAGGAAGGAAGGAAGGGAAGGAAGGAAAGGAAAGGAAAGGAAAGGAAGGAAAGGGGGAAGGAGAAAGGGATGGAAGGAAGGGAAGAGAGAGAGACAGGGAAGGAAGGAATGAAAGAGAGGGAGGGAAAGAAGGGAGGGAGGGAGAAAAGGAGAAGTGGAAAGAAAAGGGGAAGGAGACAGGAATGGAAGGAAGAAAGGAGAGGGAGAGAAGGAAGGGGAAAAGGAGAAGTAGAAAGAAAGAGGGAAGGAGAAAGTAAATGGAAGGAATGAAAGAGAGAGAAGGAAGGAAGGGGGATGAGGGGGAAGTGGAAAGAAAGGGGGAAGGAGACAGGGATGGATTGAAGTAAAGAAAGGAAGGAAGGAAGGAAAGAGGGAGGGAAAGGGAAGGGAGAAAAGGAGAAGTGGAAAGAAAAGGAGACAGGGATGGAAGGAAGGGAAGAGAGAGAGAGAGAAGGAAGGAAGGGGGAAAGGAGAAGTGGAAAGAAAGAGGAAAGGAGAAAGTAAATGGAAGGAATGGAAGAGGGAGAGAAGGAAGGAAGGGAGAAAAGGAGAAGTGGAAAGAAAAGGGGAAGGAGACAGGGATGGAAGGAAGGGAAGAGAGAGAAGGAAGGAAGGAAGGAAGGGGGAAAGGAGAAGTGGAAGGAAAGAGGGAAGGAGACAGGAATGGAAGAAAGGGGAGAGAGGGAGAGAAGGAAGGAAGGCATGAACGGGGAAAA
Organism: Anolis apletophallus; assembly: GCA_030556195.1. NCBI lineage: Eukaryota > Metazoa > Chordata > Lepidosauria > Squamata > Anolidae > Anolis > Anolis apletophallus. Next base: position 2,106,383 of record JARBWK010000001.1, read on the forward strand.
GAGAAGTGGAAGGAAAGAGGGAAGAAGAAAGGGGTGGAAAGAATGAAAGGGAGAGAAGGAAGGAATGAAGGGGGAAAAGGAGAAGTGGAAAGAGGGAAGAAGAAAGGGCTGGATTGAAGTAACAAGAGGGAGGGAAGGAAGGGGAAAAGGAGACGTGGAAGGAAAGAGGGAAGGAGAAAGGGACGGAAGGAAGGGAAGAAAGGGAGAAGTGGAAAGAAAAGGGGAAATGAGACAAGGATGGAAGGAAGAAAGGAGAGGTAGAGAAGGAAGGGGGAAAGGAGAAGTAGAAGGAAAGAGGGAAGGGGACAGGGGTGGAAGGAATGAAAGAGAGGGAGAGAAGGAAGGAAACAAGGAAGGAGAGAGAGAGAAAAAAGGATGGGGGAAGGGGGAAGTGGAAGGAAAGAGGGAAGGAGAAGGGGATTGATGGGAAAGAGGAAGAGAAGGACAGAATGAAGGAAATGAAATGGAAGGAAGGAAAGAAAGAGAAGGAGAAAGGGAAGAAAGGAAGAAAAGAAGGAAAGGGAAAGGGATTGATTGGAAAGAGGAAGAAGAGGGAAGGACACAAGGAAGGGAAGGGGAAAGGAGAGGTGGAAGGAAAGAGAAAGAAGGAAGGAGAGAAAGAAAAGAAAGTAAGTGGGGAAAGACAAATGGAAAGAAGGAAGGAAAGAGAAAAGGGAGGGAAGAAGGGGGAGAAAGAGAAGGAAGACAGAGAAGGGAAAAATGAATGGAAATAAGAAGAAAGAGGGATTGATAGAAAGAAGGAAGAAGAGGGAAGGACGGAAGGAAGGGAAGGGAGAAGGAGAGGTGGAAGAAAAGTGAGAAAGGGAAGGAAGGAAGGGGGAAGAGGAATGGAAAGAGGGGATAGATGGGAATGAGGAAGAAGAGAAAAGGACGGAAGGAAGGGAAGGGGAAAGAACTGAAAGGAGGAAAAGAGAGAAAGAGGAGAGAAGTTCAATGAAGTGCAGAGGGAAAGGAGAGATGGATAGAAAGAAGGGGAAAAGCAAAACAAAAGAGAAAGAAGAGGGAAAGCAAGGGGTGGAAGGAAAAGGTCAGATGGACAGAAGGAAGGAAAGCATGGAAGGAAGAAGAAAAGGAGAGAGATGGAAGTAAGGCAAAGGGGAAGGAGAAGTGGAAGGAAGGAGAGGGAGAGAAGGAAGGAAGGAAGGAAGGAAGGAAGGGGGAAAAGATAAGATGAAGTGAAGGAAGGAAGGCAAAAGAGAGGAATGGAAAGAAGGAATGAAAGAATGAGAAAGAGGGATGGTTGGGTGAAAAGAAGGAAGAAAAGAGGGAATGGAAGGAAGACAAGAGGGAAATGGGAAGAAGGAAGGAAAGAGAGGAAAAGAAGGAAGAAAAGAGCAAAGTGAAAAGATGAAAAGAGAAGGGAAATGAGATGTTGAAGGAAAGAGAGGAGAAAAGGATGAAGAGAAAAGGAGGAGGAAGGAAAGAAGGAAGGGAAGGGAGAAAAGAATGGAAAGAAGGAAGAAAAAGGGAGGGAAGGAGGAGAGAGAAGTGGAATGAAGGGAAGGGGAAAGGAGAGGTGTATAGAAATAAGGAAAAGGAAAGGGGGTGGATGGATGGATGGATGAAAGGAAGGAAGGAAAAAGAGAGAAAAATTGGAAAAGGAAAGGAAGAGAAGGAAAGAAGACAAGCAAAAGATGGACAAGACAAAGTAAGGATGGAAAGAGGGCGAGGGCGACAGAAGGGAGTGATAGATTGTTATATTGAAGGAAAGAAAGAGGGAGGGAAGAGGAGGGGGAAGGAAAGAAGGAAAAAGATGAATGTGAAAGGGAAGAGAGTGAGGAGGATGAGAGTAGGGAGATGATGGAAGGAAGAAGAGATGAATTGAAAGAAAGATTGAGAGAAGGAAGACGAGGGAAAGGGTGAAAGGGAGGGAGGAGAGGAGGGAAAGCGAAAGTGATAGTGATAGAATATAGAGAGAGAAGGGGGAGGAAGAAGAGTGAAAAAAGGAAGGAAAGTGAATAAGAGATGGGTGGAAGGAAAGAAGGAAGCAGAATAAGGGAGGAAGAAGAGTGAGAAAAAATGGAAGAAAGGTAGAAAATAAAAGACAGAGGGAAAGAATGAGAGTGAGAAAAGGAGAGTAGGAGGAAAGGAGAGAAGGAAAGGGGATTAGAAAAGGAGAGAGAATGAAAGAAAAGAAAGGGGAAAATGAGAGTGGGAGACTGATGGAAGGAAGGATGGGGAAGAAGAGAGGAAACAGTGAGAAAGGGGAGGAAGGAGAGAAAGATGGAAGGATGGGGAAAGAAGGAAAGGGAAGGAGAGAGATGGAAGGAAGAGAGGGAGAAAAGGCTAGGGAGAGAAGAGAAGGAAAGAAAGAAAGAGGGTGTAGAGAGAGAAGGGAGTAGAGAGAGAAGGAAGGAGAAAAAGAAAAGAGGAAGGAAGGACTAGGAAAGAGAAGAGAAAGAGAGGGTGAAGGAAAAGAGAGAAAGACAGAGGGAAGGAAGAAGAGTGAGTTAAGAGAAGGAAGAAGCTGTACGTTTCCCGCTTCCTCTCAGGTGGTTTCCCCCTCCACAGCCACCACAGGAGTTTTGCTCCCGGAAGGAAGAAACTCCCTCTCTTTCACCCTAAAGACACCCGATCTTTCCTGATCTCGGAAGCTATTTTGACGGGAGTTGGCCAATGGCCAACGAATCCCCGGCTCTGAAGGCTGTGTTTCCGATGCAGGAACGACCTCTGAGCCTCCCTTGCCTCAAAATATCCTATACCATCCATGAGGTCTTTATCAGTCGACAGGCGCAGAGAGAATGGCGGGCATGGGTTTGTAGGGATGTAAACAGCGCTAGGGAGAAGAGCAAAGACAGAGAGGGGCGTCTTGGAAGGAAGAGTTTCAAGGCTCCACAGCAAAGGGGGACACACAGTATTGATGGGTCCTTGGATGCTGGCAATGGGGACAATGTGGCGAAGGCTCCTTCTTCGGAGGCTTTTAAACCGAGGCTGGATGGCCATCTGTCAGGGGTGCTTTGATGTGATTTTCCAGCTTCTTGGCAGAATGGGGTTGGAGAGGATGGCCCATGAGGTCTCGTCCATCTCTATGGTTCTATGATCCTGCAATTCTAAGCAATTCTCATTTATCTACAGTGACTTGTTTGTTTGTGTGGAGGTTGTATGTGTTTCCGTTCCACGAGCCACTCTTGGGCCTTCCCACTCTGGGCGCATTGATGAACGAATGCAGTTTGGCACCACCTCAACTTTGGAACTGTGGGAGTTTTAGTTTTACGAGGTCTTTAGCCTTCTCTTCCAAAGAATCTCAGTGCCTTATTTGTTGATCTGTGTCATTTTGGTTACTATTATTACTTTTGGGAGAGGGGGCGGGATACAAATAAAGTTTACACAGTATGTCACAGTATGTACGCTGGATTTCGTGTCACAAAATCACAAGTCGAACACTTCCCAAGCGTCTAGGGCTGTGTGATGTATTTTTGAATTATGCGCACAGATCCAAGCAAGGTGGCCGTTTGCAGTTGGCAAATCGTGATTTTGTCAATGTTGTTGTTGTTGTTGTTGTTATTTGATGCACAACAAGATTAGTACACAGCAAACAAGATCACTCTGCTGGCTTTTGTATTTGATCAGACGTTGAACACTTCCCAAGTGTCTAGGTCTGTGTGATGTATTGGCGAATAATGCGTGCGGATCTGAGTAAGGTGGCCTTTTGGTAAAGTTGTCAGCGCCAATTGTGTTTAAGTGCAGGCCAAGGTCTTTAAGCATTGCGCTCAGTGTGCCGATCACCACTGGGACCAACTTTACTGGCTTGTGCCAGAGTCTTTGCAATTCTCTTTCAGTACATGGTTGCTGTTGTTGTTGCTGCTGTTGTTGTTGTTGTCATCATCATCATCAAACTGCGGTATTCATGATTCCATAGCATTGAGTCATGACACTTACAAGTGGGGTCAAACTGCATGCATTCTACAGTGAGGGTGTACCGTGCATATATGTGCGTGTGCAGCATTGGTACCTTTTCCATCCCATTTCAGGGCTGCATGGTGTTCATTCCTGCGGTGAACATGTGGGGGCCCTTTATTTTGCTTGTTTTTGAACTCCATGTGGGTACATAAAGGATCATCAACCGATACGTAGGTGTGTTTGTATCATTCTTTGGAAATGGTTGGCAAATACTGCGTGTGCCCAACCTCCGGAAGATGGCTCACATTTCCTGACTGTGGTTGTTTGCACCCAAACCCATATGCGTTTTACTTGCCACCCTGATCCATGTGACATTCACTTCGTACAGGTATCATTGTATAACCACCATGTACTTATATCACCAGTTGGGAAAAACAAAGTGATGCCTAAAGGTACATCTACATCAGGCCTGGCAAACTAGAGCCCTCCAGGTGCTTGGACTTCAACTCCCACCATTCCTAACAGCCTCAGGCCCCTTCCTTTCCCCCCTTACCACTTCAGGCCCCTTCCTTTCCCCCCTTACCGCCTCAGGCCCCTTCCTTTTCCCCCTCAGCCGCTTAAGCATTCCGTTGGCTGGTATGAGCCCTAGCTTTGGCTTTATCTATGACCCATTGAGGGTATCCCCTCCAGGAAAGATTGGAGGCTCACCTAGATGATTCAGACTCATAATGGGTCTGAAATGAGCAGTTACGTTTGATGCGGAGCATCTGTGCATATGGTAGATTGCGTTTGAGGGGGAAAGTGTGGTGACAAGAATAATGTAGTAGAGAGTTCCTGTCCATAGGTTTGTTAAAACTTTTAACTTTTAGACAGGAACCTTGTGCAAATACAATGATATCCAAAAAATGATACTCTCTAAATTATATGTAATGGAAAACTGAATTGACGGGTGCCAAAAATTGAGCCATTGGCTAAATGAAGTATAATCTACATCCTTGCTTAATATATAAAAAAAACCGTCTATGTACCTCCAATAACAGCGGATGGCCTTGGACATGGTGTTATTCTGTGGGGAATATAAATATTTAGCCATATAGAGGTTGGCCACAGATGGCGTTATTGGGGACCCCATAGTGACGCCTCCCACTTGTAAAAAGGAGTTGTTATCAAACATAAAATAGTTATATTCAAACACACAGTGTAAGAGTTCAAGCAAAAAGTGTGTAGGGGGCATACTAAATCTCGGTCTATTATCAAAGATATCAGAAATTATATGTCTAGCTTCATGCAGAGGCGCATTGGTGTACAGCAAATTTACGTCTGCTGTATTGAGTAAATCGCCAGCCTGCATTGGGAAATTTTCTATCTTCTTGATAAAATCAGGGGTGTCACGTATGTATGATGGGGTAGACAGTACAACTGGTTGTAATAACATATCCAAGAACCTAGCTAAGGGTTCAAGGATACTCCCACTGCTGGACACGATGGGGCGTCCAGGGGGAGGAATGATGTTCTTGTGAATCTTGGGTAATAGGTAGAAAACAGGCCTGATCTATACCATGAATTTAATGGAGTTTGACACTACTTGAACTGCTAGTGCTCAATGCAATCAAATCCTGGGAGAGTTGCCATTTGGTGAGGCACCCACACTCTTTGGCACAGAAGGTGAAAGACTTTCTCTTCTTCAGGTCTTCAGCCTTCTCTGCCAAAGAGTGCTGGTTTCTCACGAAACTACAACTCTTATGTTCCAATGATACGGAGCCATAACAGTTCAAGTGGTGTCAAACCGCATTAATTCTAAAGGGTATATGCTGCACCCTAAGAAACTCCAGGGATACTACATAGCACTGCTTCTGATGTTCAGAAGACTCACATTCCCTGTTAGTTGTAGTTCCTCCACAATCTCCTCTTACAACCCCCATCTTTCCTTCCATTTTAATGTCTCCGTTCTGTTGCCTTCCTTTGGTTACTTTACCTGTCGCACATTGGTGCCAAAACATGCACGACAAAAACATCCAAATTAGGGTCGTGTGGGGTATTATTTTTTTTAAGAAAACTGGCAAAGTTTAAACATATATAAAATGAATAATACCAAGGAAAGAGGGGGAACAATAATCTCATATAGGAAAATAGGAAAAACTTAAGAAAAAAATACAAAAGAAAGAAGACAACAAAAATATTGTGACTTCCATTCCATACTTGTGTCTTCCATCGATTCATGTCTCTTATTGCTCTATTTCCCCTAAATTTATTTCGTTATTATTTTCTACTATGATCCTTTCCATAGTCAATCAAGAGGTCCCAAATTGTTCTTTTTATTGGTCTACCTTCATTTCTCTTTAACAAGAAAGTTAGTTTGCCCATGTCTTTTATTTCCTTAAGCTTATTTAGCTTATTTTTAGGAGTAGGCTTATTTACTATGCCTACTCCTAATCATAATAGTAATAATAATAATAATAATAATAATAATAATCCATAAAAAGGAAAAGAGATTGAGAGAGGGGGGAAAACATATGCAGTTGTTAAGGTCAAGGTTACCCTTTGACATTACGTCTAGTTGAGTCCGACTCTGGAGGATGGTGCTAATCTCCATTTCTAAACCGAAGAGCTGGCGTTGTCCATAGACACCACCAAAGTCATTTGGGCAGCATGTTTTACCTTCTTGCCAAAGTGATACTGCTCTGCTGTTCTAATGTCCTATTGCCTATTGTTCAATTTGCTATTTTTACCGTTTTTACTCTTTTTACTGCCCATTGCTTAAATTGTTGCTTTTACTGTTTTACTGATGTGGTGATGTTGTGAACCGCCCCGAGCCTTCGAGATGGAGCGGTATACAAGCACGAATAATAAATAAATAAATACCTCACTTTGCATGTTTTTAAACTGCTACGTTGGCAGAAGCTGGGGCTAACAGCAGGAGCTCACCCCATCCTGTGGATTCAAACCACCAACCTTCTAGTCAGCAAGTTCTGTAGCTTAGTGGTTTAACCCACTGAGCCACTGCGGCCCCGAGATTGCAGATACTTATACCTATTTGGGAGGAGCATCACCTCCCCCCCTTTTTTCCCCTTAGTTCTGGATCTAAGTGCAGGGAAAGAGGATTAGGGAAAAGGGAAAACTTGGGCTGCAAGGAGTTGTCTAATTCAGTGTTTCTCAACCAGTGTGCCGTGGCACACTAGTGTGCCGTAAGCGATCATCAGGTGTGCCGCGAGAAAAGCTCTCTGCCCCCTTCCTTCCCCCCCTCCTGCCAAACTCCTGCTGCTTGGGAGAGGAGGAGGAAGGGCCGGGTGCCGCCTCCTTCGGCCATTTCCCCAACCAGCCTCCAATCCGCCATGACTCCCGCCCCTTGCTTGTTGAAGCCGCGCGGAGGAGGAGCCCCGCCTACTGAAGCCCATCCACCACTCATGCTCCTCCTCTGTGAGAGAGCTGAAGCCGGGGGATGACACTGCCTGGCTCTGCCCCTCCCCCGGCTTCAGCACTCCCACAGCTTTGCCAGCCTTGAGGGGCAGTGCCAAGCCAGCGGTGGCAGAGCCAACACAATGCTGGCTTGGCACTGCCCCTCAAGGCTGGTGAAGCTGTGGGAGCGCTGAAGCCGGAGAGGGGCGGGGCATGAAGTGGCCTGGCTCCGCCCCCCTCCCCCAGCTTCAGCGCTCCCACAGCTTTGCCAGCCTTGAGGGGCAGTGCCAAACCAGCGGTGGCAGAGCCAAAACAATGCTGGCTTGGCACTGCCCCCTCAAGGCTGGTGAAGCTGTGGGAGTGCTGAAGCCGGGAGAGGGGCGGGGCATGAAGTGGCCTGGCTCCGCCCCTCCCCCCAGCTTCAGCGCTCCCACAGCTTCACCAGCCTTGAGGGGGCAGTGCCAAACCAGCGGTGGCAGAGCCAACACAATGCTGGCTTGGTACTTACCCTTCAAGGCTGGCGAAGCTGTGGGAGTGCTGAAAGCCGGGAGAGGGGCGGGGCATGAAGCGGCCTGGCTCCGCCCCTCTCCCAGCTTCAGCGCTCCCACAGCTTTGCCAGCCTTGAGGGGGCAGTGCCAAACCAGCGGTGGCAGAGCCAACACAATGCTGGCTTGGCACTGCCCCCTCAAGGCTGGTGAAGCTGTGGGAGTGCTGAAGCCGGGAGAGGGGCGGGGCATGAAGTGGCCTGGCTCCGCCCCCTCCCCCAGCTTCAGCGCTCCCACAGCTTTGCCAGCCTTGAGGGGGCAGTGCCAAACCAGCGGTGGCAGAGCCAACACAATGCTGGCTTGGCACTGCCCCCTCAAGGCTGGTGAAGCTGTGGGAGTGCTGAAGCCGGGAGAGGGGCGGGGCATGAAGCGGCCTGGCTCCGCCCCCTCCCCAGCTTCAGCGCTCCCACAGCTTTGCCAGCCTTGAGGGGGCAGTGCCAAACCAGCGGTGGCAGAGCCAACACAATGCTGGCTTGGCACTGCCCCTCAAGGCTGGTGAAGCTGTGGGAGAGCTGAAGCCGGGGGAGGGGCGGGCATGAAGCGGCCTGGCTCCGCCCCCTCTCCCAGCTTCAGCGCTCCCACAGCTTTGCCAGCCTTGAGGGGGCAGTGCCAAACCAGCTGTGGCAGAGCCAACGCAATGCTGGCTTGGCACTGCCCCCTCAAGGCTGGCGAAGCTGTGGGAAAACTGAAGCCGAGGGGAGGGGGCGGGGCGGGGCATGGCGTGGCCTGGCTCCTCCCCCGGCTTCGGCACTCCCAGCAGCTGCTCCCAGCAGGCCACCATCCCCCAGCCGTTCTTTACTGTGTTAGAGTGTCATTTTGTGTCATTTTGGTTGGTGGTGTGCCCCCGGATTCTTTTAATGTTAAAAGTGTGCCGCGGCTCAAAAAAGGTTGGGAAACACTGGTCTAATTTGCCTATTTCATTCTAATGATATGTACATAAGTTTGGCAGAATTTGAATACGGAAAGAAAGGAAAAAAGAGGTGTATATAGAGCGGAAAAACAGATACGGATACCTTTTGGGAGATCGTGGCAGGATATAAATAAAGTTATTATTATTTGGATGGAATTTAGGCTTTTCCTCCTTTTCCTTTTAGTTCTGTTTGGACCTTGCAGATGGAGACATGGGAGATTCTGTGGGCTGCAGCAGGGCATTGGCTGCATGCAGGACTGAAAGGAAAGAGCCTTTTCCTCCCATTCTGAGTGCTGTATCTAAGTGCAGATGGAGGGGCTGGAGAAATTGGGCTGCAAGTTGTTGGATTCACCGACATTAGAGCCTCGCTTACCCAACATGTTGGATAATAAGGAGGGATCAAGGAAAAGCGTATTAAATGTCAAATTACATTATGATTTTACAAATTAAGTACCAAAAACATCACGTTTTACAACAAACCAACAGGAAAAAAATAGTTCAGTACACGGTAACGTTTTGTAGTAATTACTGTATTTATGAATTTCTCGGCATTTACTTCGCGAACGAAGATTCTTAGGAAGGACTCATCCCATGCTTTTTACAAGCGCGTTGATGACTAAAAAGGCCAATCTGAGATAGGCAAGCTCGGTTGCAGAAAGCACAGCAGAAAGTCTCCTTGGATGATGTTGTTTCCAAGTTGCGGTTCTTTCTGTGTTTGAATTTAGCACCAAAGCAGCACAATGTATGGAAACAGTTGTGGATCCGGGCGGGAGGCAGGCTGCATTGGATAATACAGAATGTTGGATGTGTGAAGGTTGGATAAGCGGGACTCTACTGTACAATGTAACTTTAGTTTCTGGTTGGCATAATTTGAATGCAGAAAGAAAAAGAAAGTGAGAGGAGCAGCAGCATAGATACCTATTTAGGAGGAGAGTAGCCTTTTCCTATGGGCCTGCTGGCACAGCGGATTAAACCGCTGAGCTGTTGAACTTGCTGACCAAAAGTTGGTAGTTCATATCTGGGGAGAAAGGTGAGCTCCCACTGTTAGCCCCAGCTTCTGCCAACCAAGGAGTTCGAAAACATGTTTGAAGCCCAGGTGTCGGCGGTAGCTGGGAGGGCTTTCGCACAATTAAAACTCGTGCTCCAGCTGCGACCGTACCTCGTGAAGTCGGATCTGGCCACAGTGGTCCATGCTTTAGTCACCTCCAGATTGGACTACTGTAATGTACTCTACGTGGGGCTGCCCTTGAAGATGGGCCTGAAGTTTCAATTGGTCCAACGGGCGACAGCTAGAATACTAACTGGAGCAACTTACAGGGAGCGGTCAACCCCCCTGTTTAAGGAGCTCCATTGGCTGCCGTTCATCTTCCGGTCCCAATTCAAGGTGCAGGTTCTTACCTACAAAGCCCTGAACGGTTTGGGACCTGTTTCGTGACCGCATTTCCATCTACGAACCCAGGCGATCTCTTTGATCATCTGGAGAGGCCCTGCTCCCGCTCCCACTCTCATCGCAGGCGCGATTGGTGGGGACGAGGGAGAGGGCCTTCTCTGTGGTGGCCCCCCGACTCTGGAACTCACTCCCTATGGATATCAGACAGGCCCCCACATTGGCAGTTTTTAGGAGGAGCTTGAAAACGTGGCTGTTCCAATGTGCCTTCCCGGAATAAAGTAAATAACGCCCTGCTCTGACCAACCTTTGCAAAATGTCCTCGGAAGCACTTTAATCACCTGTTGGGTGGTATGCTCCACATTGTCTTCTAAAAACCCTCCTATGACACACATTCGACCTCTGTTCGCACCCAGTGTTATTTATTTTAAAATTTTAATAATTTACATTTGGCTTTAAATCTGTGTTGTTGTTGTTGTTTATTGCTTATTGTAAGTTATTGTGATCGTATTGTTTTATTTGCTGTTGTGTTATTTTACTATGTGTTGTTGGGCTTGGCCTCATGTCCTCCAGGGTGACCTCCTTCCTCCAGGATCAGGGACAACGTGTGGAGAGGGGGGAGGAGGTCTCCGGGAGGCTCCCATTAAGTTGTGGGGTCCCCCAGGGGGCCATCCTCTCACCCTTACTATTTAATATTTACATGCGCCCCCTGGCCCAGCTGGTCCGCGACTTTGGTCTGGAGTGTTATCAGTATGCAGATGACACCCAGCTCCTGCTGAGAATGGACAGCAGGCAGGACACCGTACCCGATTGTTTCCATCTATGCCTTGAAGCCGTGACTGGTTGGCTGCGTGCCAGCCGGCTGAAGGTGAATCCGTCGAAGACGGAGATCTTGTGGCCGGGTCGCCCTGGGCTGGATGAGTGCCGGTTGCCTACCCTGGATGGCGAGCAGCTCAGCCCGTCATCCCTCGTAAAGAGCTTAGGTGTCCAATTGGACCCTTTGCTGACCATGGAGACTCAGGTCTCCATGGTCAGCAAAACGGTGTTCTACCACCTCCATCAGGCTAGGCGACTGGCACCCTACCTGTCCAGGGATGACCTGGCCACGGTGATCCAGGCGACGGTCATCTCGAGGCTGGACTACTGTAACGCCCTCTACGTGGGCCTTCCCTTGTCGACAGTCCGGAAACTCAAGCTGGTGCAGAATGCTGCTGCTCGCTTGCTGGTCAGAGCAGCGGCGAGAGAGCACATTACGCCCATCCTGCGGCAACTGCACTGGCTGCCTATTGAGTACCGGACTGCCTTCAAGGTGTTGGTGTTAACCTTCAAGGCCTTGCACGGTCTAGGGCCTGAGTACCTGAGGGGTCCAGCACAAGACAGCGGGCCTTTTCAGCTGTGGCTCTCATTCGCTGCCTAGTCACGCTCGGGCGATTCACGAACTCGGCCCCTTTCAAAGGGCTTGTAAGACTGCCCTCTTCAGACTAGCGTTCGGCTAGCCTGAATGAAGATGCACATCAGCGTCCGAGCTAAGATCCAAAAGCTGTGACCGTTGGCTATTGATTATGTATTTGTGTTTTTATTGAATTTTACTGTATGTTTTATTATGTATTTTATTGCTATTGTGATCCGCCCCGAGCCTGCAGGGAGGAGAGGAATATAAAACCGAATAATAAATAAATAAATAAATAAATAAATAAATAAATAAATATGTAAGCTGCCCCGAGTCCCTTCTGGGAGATGGTGGCGGGGTATAAATAAAGTTCAATAATAATAACAACATTCAAATGTGAGTAGAGCAATAGGTACCTCTTCAGCGGGAAGGCAACGACACTCCATGCAGTCATGCGGCCAGATGCCTTTGAGGTGTCTATGGACAACACCAGCTCTTCGACTTAGAAATGGACATGAGTATTTATTTATTTTATTTATTTTCTTTATTTATATTCCGCTCTTCTCACCCCGAAGGGGACTCAGAGCGGATTACAAGCACACATACTTAGCAGACAATCACTGCCGTTTCACATACACAGTACACACTGTACACAGTATGCTTAGTACACAGTACACACATACAGACAAACAGAGGCAAACTCTGGCCACCAGGGGGAGCTGACGCACTCCTCATCTCTCAGCATTCTTTGTTGTTCCTTCCGCATTCCTTAGTGCAGTGTTTCCCAACCAGTGTGCCAGGGCACACTAGTGTTCCGTGAGCAATCATCAAGTGTGCCCTGGGAAATTGGAACCTCCAGGAAGGGGGAGTCTAGTGTGTTGAAGTATAAAAACCCTAAGAAACCTACCTCGATAAAGGCACAAAATTACAACCCCCCCCCCCCACCCATTGTCTACTTGATCTCTCCCTCTCCATGCATTGGGAAGGCCCGCCTCCCTTTCCCCAAGTAGAGACCTCCTCTTGCCTCCTGGGGGTTCTGTGTGGGAAGTCTGGCCCAGTTCTATCATTGGTGGGGTTCAGAATGCTCTTTGATTGTAGGGGAACTATAAATCCCAGCAACTACAACCCCCAAATGTCAAGGTCTATTTCCCCTGAACTCCATCTGCGTTCATATTTGCGCATATTGAGTATTCATGCCAAGTTTGGTCCTGATCCAACATTGTTTGAGTCCACAGTGCTCTCTGGATATAGGTGAACTACAACTCCAAAACCCAAGGTCAATGCTCACCAAACTCTTATAGCATTTTCTCTTGGTTATGGGAGTTCTGTGTGGGAAGTTTGTGTCGTTCTGCCATTCCTGCCAGGGTATCTATGTTGTGTTCATTGAAACAGGTACAGATTTCACTGAGTGTATAAATACATTTAAAAACATATTAACTATATGTATTACTGTGTTAGAGTGTCATTTTGTAACTATGTTCAGAGGAGGAAGACCAAATTGTTCTCAAGACTGGAAAGATAAGGATATTGACACCCTAGAACAGGGCTGTCCAACTGCCAGCCCTGCAGGTGTTTTGGCCTTCAAATCCCAGAAATCCTAACAGCTGGTAAACTGGCTAGGATTTCTGGGAGTTGAAGTCCAAAACACCTGCAGGGCCGGCAGTTGGACAGCCCTGCCCTAGAACATGTCCAGAGAACGGTGACCAAAACGATCAAAGGTTTGGAAGCCAAGCCCTCTGAGGAACAGCTGAGAGAACTTTTTCTTTTACTATTTTACTGGATTTTTCGAGAGTGCCCCCCCCCGCCCAAGGAACTGTTTATAACAGCTTCATGACATCCATAGTTAACTGAAAGCAAATTTCACTCAGGGTGAAATTTCACAAGGGTCTGGAGAACAAGCCCTATGAGGAGCGGCTTGAAGAGCTGGGCATGTTTAGCCTGAAGAAGAGAAGGCTGAGAGAAGACATGATAGCCATGTATAAGTGTGTGAGAGGAAGTCATATCTATGTTGTGTTCATCGAAACAGGCCCAGGTTTCACACTGAGTGTATAAATACATTTAAAAACATATTAACTATATGTATTACTGTGTTAGAGTGTCATTTTGTGTCATTTTGGTTGGTGGTGTGCCCCAGGATTTTGCAAATGTAAAAAGTGTCCACAGCTCAAAAAAGGTTGGGAAACTGCCTTAGTGTTTCCTGGAGTTCGTTTTTTAAAAAAAAAATGGCCTCATAATTCAGTCAAAATTTCCCTCCCCACTTAATGTGGTACCTTTATCACCTACTTGACAGATGCAACTGTCTTTTGGGCTGCAAAGGTCGACAGCAGGCTACACTTAAGGTCGAGCACCCACCTCGACCCGGGCAGGCCTCGAACTCATGACCTATTGGTCAGAGAGATCTTATGCAGCTGACACTTAGCCAGCTGCGCCACATTCCCGGTGCTGATATAGACTTAATGTCAGGGGAAAACTTTACCTTTAGTGTTTTCGTCTCCTTGGTTCTGCGTAATGGGAAGCTAGATCTAAATATAGATGGATGGATGGGTGAAGGATTCGAGAGGAAAGGGTACCTTGGGCGGAAGGGAGTGGGAGTTGTCTTCACATATTTGTATTTCCATAACAAAGCCTGAGTTGTGTTTCTGGTTGTTGGAATGTGAACCCAGAAGGAGAGCAGGAGAGAGGAGACAGGTGCCTAGCCCCTTCCTCTCCTTAATCCTGCGTGATGGGATGGGAGGCTGCCTCGGAGTGAAGATGGAGGGACAGGGATGAAGAGGAGAAGGGGGAACTTGGGGTGCTGTGGGGAGAAGGCCTGTGGTCCTGCCGCAACGCCTGCAAGCCAATCAATCCCGGCCCCTGGAGGCTGTGTTTAAAAATAGACCTGAATGGACAGAGAAAGGAAGCCTTCCTCCTCCGGTCAGGGAGACAAGAGTGGTTCTCACCGGAGATCAGCATCACCCGCTTGGCGAGGAGAAACGCAACCGGGGGAGACAAATCCGTGCCCCACGATGAACAGAAGGGATGCGCATCTCTCTCCTCGCCATGAATCTGGGCTGTGTCACGGTTAAGAGCGCCAAGTCTGTTTGCCGGGAAGGTGGGTGTCGCAGGCAGGCATCAAGCAGGGGATGCCGTTCAGTCGGGTCTAGGGAAACCTGTCTTCATGAGCCAAGAGAACGAATGGCAGACTCTTCTGCTCAGGGCGTCATTAGAACATCACGCTCATCGAATCATAGAATTCGAAGAGACCCCGGCCCCCAAAAGACATCTGGTTCAATCCCCACAATTAAAGCACTCATGACATATTCTTGAAACTCATATAACCCACAATAGTAACTTTTCCAAGCTTTGGTTCAGAGGTCGCATGGTGGGCACTCCTGATGAGTCGATTCCTCCGAGGTGCAGCTGGCTCCGGGATTCTGGGCTTTTGGTCCAGTTTCGATTTTTTATGAAATTTGAGAAGGCTTGTTTACAAGGAATTGTCTCTCAATAGTGCACCCCCAACCTCTACTACAGGCTTAAGCGGCTGAGGGAGAAATGGTCGTCCACGCTCTGGTCACATCCCGAATAGATTACTGCAACACACTCTACGTGGGGCTGCCTTTGAAGACGGTTCGGAAACTTCAATTAGTCCCATGGGCGGCAGCCAGATTACTAACAGGAGCTACATACAGGGAGCAACCCCCCCCCCCCCCGCTGTGTCAGCTCCACTGGCTGCCTGTCCAGTTCCGAGCCCAATTCAAAGTGCTGGTTTTGACCTATAAAGCTCTATACCAGGCGTGGGCAAACTTCAGCCCTCCAGATGTTTTGGACTCCAACTCCCCCAATTCCTAACAGCTGGTAGGCTGTTAGGAATTGTGGGAGTTGTAATCCAAAACACCTGGAAGGCCGAAGTTTGCCCACGCCTGCTCTATACGGTTCTGGCCCAGCTTACTTTTCCGAACACATCTGTCTCTACATCCCACCTCGTAATTTAAGATCATCCGGGGAGGCCCTGCTCTCACTTCCGCCAGCATCTCAACTGCGGCTGGCGGGGACGAGAGACAGGGCCTTCTCGGCTGTGGCACCTTGCCTGTGGAATGTGCTTCCAAGCAAAATACAATCAATACGATCCTTCCTGGCATTTAGGAAGAAGGTAAAATCTTGGTTATGAGACTAGGCCTTTGCACAGTAACTCAATGCAGCACTTTACCTGGAATGGACTGATGATGACGGATTTGGGAACATGGCTTATCGCTTATTGATTGGTGGATTTAGATGGATTATTTTAATTTAGATAGATTGTTGATAGCTTATTTAACTGTTACTGTTTTTAACTCTATTTGTATTAATGGATTTATTTTATTTTATTTGTTGTTTTCCGGCATCTAATTGCTGCCTTGTAAGCCGCTCTGAGCCCCCCCCCCAGGAGGGGGGGGGTTTGAGAAGGGCGGGTTAGAAATATTGTCAATAATATATAAATAAAAAGGAAGAGGCCTGAGACTGTGAGGAGTTGTGCGAGTTGAAGTCCAAAACACCTGGAGGGCCCAAGTTGGCCCAGGCCTGGAGTAGAGTGGCTGGGTGTCAGCTGGCTGGGTGTCAGCTGCAAAAGATCTCTACTGACCAGAAGGTCATGAGTTCGAGGCCTGTCTGGGTTGAGGTGGGCTCTTGAACTATTGTGTAGCCTGTTGTCGACCTTTGCAACCCGAAAGACTGTTGGATCTGTCAAGTAGAAAATTAAGGTACCACTTAGTGGGGAGGCTAAATTTAACTGATTTACGAGGCCATAAAAAACATCTCCAGGAAACACGCTGAGAAATGAAGGAGTGCAACAGCTCTCCCTGGTGGCCAGATGTTAAATTGTCTCTGTCTGTCTTGTGTGTTTGTGTGTCTAAATGTAATGTGTACATTGTAATCTGCCATGAGTCCACTGCGGTGTGAGAAGCGCGGAATAGAAATTAAGTAAATCTATTACATATAATAAAAGTAAGTGTTTGCGGTTGAGCGACCGAGCGACGGGAGGAATATGTACCAGCGTTTTGATTGGCTGCCATTGTGGGGTTATTTGCATAAAGGGCTCTAACTGGCCAGCCTCAGAAATCAAACATTCTACGACCCCAGACAGAGGGGAGTGCTTGCCACTGAAATGGAATTTGCATAACTGCCTCCAAACAGCCAACCACATTCAAACATTCTAAAGTGACTCCGAGGGAAAGGGAAAGGCCTCAGGCAGTCAGCCCCTGAGGCCCACAGCACTGACAGATCAGGACCAAACTTGGCAAACAGGCGACCAATGGCCCACTTCACTACCTGGTGTGGGTTAGGGCAGGAGGGGCCATGAATGATGGCATTTGCAGTACCTTCACGTCATTCACTTCCCAAACAACACTATAGCCCCTATAAATCACAAACCAGGCCCAAAATTGACAGAAAGGCTTCCTTAACTTGATTTCCCTGACTAGGCCTCAGCTCATGGGATATTGTTAGGCTTCCTTAACTTGATTTTCCTGACTAGGCCCCCAGTACCTTCACTGCAGTACCTTCACTAAGTTCCTGAGACCACCGCAAGCCACATAAACATCTAATAGGAACCAACCTTGGCACACAATGCCTTCCTCAAATAACCCGGGCACCGCCGGGTCCTCAGATAGTACATAAACAAATCAAAGCAAAGAAGATAGAAGAGTTGAGAAAAGAAAGAAAGAAATCCCCCCCCCCCCTAACCCTTCCTAGCCCCTTCCTGCTGCCTTCTTCATGATTTAAAAAGTTATTGGCGTATTACAGTGCAACCCATACATTCATGAGGATGCATTCCTGGACTTTGGATACATAAAATCACAGTCAATATCAGACCCTATTATTTTAATTGGGATGAGGTTTTGAGACGAGAACACAGCTGATAGGGGGGGGGGGCTTATGTAAATAAGTGAAATTGTGGATAATCAACATGGCTGATATCAATGCCATGGATACGGGGATCATACTGTATTTCGTTTTCATTTTCTAAAGGTAGTTGCTTGCCCTCATGCAGCTTTTGGCCTCAACGTTTTCCCCAGTCTTGCAAGTCTTTATTTAAAAACCTACCCGGAAATCCCTTCTCCATACCCTCCCCCCATGGACATCTATTTGTAGTTGAAGTATCGCTGTTAGCTAGATCCCCAGTCTCTATGAGCCCATGAAGACTCAGAGACATGAAACTACAGTCGAGTCTCGCTTATCCAACCTTCGCTCATCCAGTGTTCTGTATTATCCAATACAATCTGCCTCCCGCCCAGATCCACAGCTGTTTCAATACATTCCGATGTTTTGGTGCTAAATTCGTATATACAGTAATTACTACATGACGTTACTGTGACGAAGTCTGGAACCACGCCTTGACTTTTTAAACTGTGTGGCAGGACTGCCACCAATACTCAATGTTTTCCTTTCTTTATTAATATTAATATTACTAACTTGCTGCCACCATTTGTCAAAGCTTGACCACTGGATGTGAGGGTCTTTGTGAATAAACGACTTCCACAGATGTTTTTGTTGAAAGTATTTAATAGTTTATTTTACACAAAGCTTAGGTGGTTTCAAAATTACTCTGAAGAGGTACAAACTTGGAACTTTAAACAATGTAACACTGGGGTTTCAACTTCCCCTTACACAGTTACTATCACAAGTAACTACTTAATACTGGGTTACTCTCAACCCTAGGACTACACTTGTCCTTAACCTGGGTTTCCCTAAACCCACACACAGAACTGAACTGCACACTGCAGTTCCTACAGACAGCTTGCCGCTTCAGCCACTGCTAATTTCCAGCTAACTCTGGTCACAACAGCTGGCCAACTGACATTCTCCAACTGTCAGATTCAAACTGAACATTCTAAAGCCAGAATGGCCTCTGTTGTCATGGCAACAGCCTCTGCTTACAGCTTGCTGCTGCGAACATTCTACTGCTCACTCTCTGCAGCTTTCAAAGAATGTCCCCTCCAAACACACAAACAAACATGTGACCAACATATAAACAACCACCTCATCACAGTTACCATATACTGAACTGCTTTTTCTGTTGATTTGTTGTAAAACATGGTGTTTTGGTGCTTAATTTGTAAAATCATAGCGTAATTTGACATTTAATGGGCTTTTCCTTAATCCCTCCTTATTATCCAACATTTTTGCTTAAACAACGTTCTGCCGGGCCATTTATGTTGGATAAGCGAGACTGTCCTGTAGTCTCATGTGTGAGGCATCTGTAGACTTCTAGACCAGTGTTTCCCAACCAATGTGCCATGGCACACTAGAGTGCCATGAGCGATCATCAGGTGTGCCGTGGGAAATGGGAACCTCCAATACCCTTTCTTCCCCCTCCTGCTGAACACTTTTTCTTCTCCACTCGGGCTCCCTTCTTCCCAGCCTCACTCTGCTCGCTTTGCCTCGCTTGGCTCTGGGGCGAGTCTGCACAGTAGCGCCCGCATGGCTCACGTCTTCCTCCCTTCCCCCCTCCCCTCCTGAACACGCTCACGCTATTTTCCCCAAACTCCATCTGTGTTCACATTTGGGCATCTTGAGTATTCATGCCAAGTTTGGTCCTGATCCAACATTGTTTCAGCTCACAGTGCTCTCTGGATATAGGTGAACTACAACTCCAAAACCCAAGGTCAATGCCCGCCAAACTCTTATAGCATTTTCTCTTGGTTATGGGAGTTCTGTGTGGGAAGTTTGTGTCTTTCTGCCAGTCCTGCCATGATATCTAGGTTGTGTTCACCGAAACAGGCCCAGGTTTCACACTAAGTGTATAAATACATTTAAAAACATATTAACTATATGTATTACTGTGTTAGAGTATCATTTTGTGTCATTTTGGTTGGTGGTGTGCCCCAGGATTTGGTAAATGTAAAAAATGTGCCGCGGCTCAAAAAAGGTTGAAAAACACTGTTCTAGACCATTCTGCTGCAATGACCCCTTGCAGTGTAGTGATTAGAGCTGGGGCAGGTGGAAGGTATAGTGGTTTGTGCATTGGACGGTGACTCTGGCACAGGGGTGGGCAATTACCGGCCCTCCAGGTGTTTTGGACTTCAACTCCCAGAAATCCTAGCCAGTTTACCAGCTGTTAGGATTTCTGGGAGTTGAAGTCCAAAACACCTGGAGGACCAGCAATTGCCCACCCCTGCTCTGGAGACTAGGGTTTGATTCCCCAGCTGGCCATGGACACTCACTGAGTGATCTTGGCCAAGTCACACGTTCTCAGCCCCCCAAAATACCCCATGCTAAATTTGCCCAGAGGGGAGGGGGTCACCACAGACCACAAACTTGAAAGCACACAAGTCAACAACAAAGCAGATTGATCTCAAGACCTAAATGTGCTGAAATCAATGAGTGGATGGGTAGAATTCTATGCCTTCTTCAAGGTTTTAAGGCAGTGTTTCTCAACCTGGGGGTCGGGATCCCTGGGAGGGGTTGCAAGGGGGGGGGAGATGTCAGAAGGGTCACCAAAGACCATCAGAAAACAAAGTATTTTCTGTTAGTCATGGGTGTTCTTTGTGGGGAGTTTGGCCCAATTCTATCATTGGTGGGGTTCAGAATGCTCTTTGATTGTAGGTGAACTGTACATTACAGCAACTACAACTCCCAAGTGTCAAGGTCTATTTTCCCCAAACTCCACCAGTGTTCACCTTTGGGCATATTGAATATTTGTACCAAGTTTGGTCCAGATTAATCACTGCAGTGCTCTCTGGATGTAGGTGAACAACAACTCCAAAACTCAAAGTCAATGCCCACCAAACCCTTCCAGTATTTTCTGTCGGTCCTGGGAGTTCTGTGTGCCAATGGTACAACAATGGTACAATTCCATTGTTGATTGTAGGTGAACTATAAATCCCAGCAACTACAACTCCCAAATGACAAAATCAATCCCCCTCAACCCCAGTAGTATTCAAATTAGAGCCTATCAGGTATTTGTGCCAGATTTGGTCCAGGGAATGAAAATACATCCTGCATAGCAGATATTTACATTACAATTCATAACAGTATCAAAATTACCGTTATGAAGTATCAATGAAAATAATTATGGTTGAGGGTCACCACAACATGAGGAACTGTCTTAAGGGGTCGCGGCATTAGGAAGGTTGAGAAACACTGTTCTAAGGAAAGGAATAGAGAGGGCTGTGATACATGAATGGCCAGTCGTTGACACAAACAGCTTTGGAGTGGTATGTTTATGACTGCAGAGTGGAAACCATTGTTAATGGTGCTGCTGTTAATGTTAGTGCTAAGCAGAGTCCATCCTGGTTAGGCCTTGGATGAGAAGCACCAATAAATGCCAGGTGCTGAAAACGATATTTCAAGGAAATGGAACTGGCAAAACCATCTCTGAGTATTATTTGCCTAATGAAATCCAATGAAACAGACGGCTTGCGTGTGCCCACACACGCACACACAACACACTGCTGCTAATGTTGGTGCTGGAGCTGCCGTTGCCTTCACACTCGCTTGTCTTACAGCCCCCAGCAGTTGGTGGATCCAATGTCAGCAGAGCAGTGAATCAGCTCTGGTTTCCCATTCAAACCCGAAGGCAGTTCTCCAAGGTCCTGAAGCTTCTCTTCAAATAGCTCCAGCACCTTAGAAAGCGGCTTTCCAGCTTGAAGGAGAACTTAAAGGGGAATCTCCCTCTCACTGGTACAAGAACCGGCAGCCTCCTCTCCATAGGGATTGGCTTCTTCACTTGTGGGAACCACATGGAAGGCTGCTTTTGCTAGGGAAGGTTAGCGGGTGAGCTTTCCCAAAGATCAAAAGAAGAGGGTCTTGGAAGGACAGGAGAAAAGCAGCGACTGTTCCACCTCTTTCCTCTCTCCTGAATTGAGCTTCAAAGGGATGCCTATGGCTCTCTGGCAGCCTTAGTCCAGAAGTATCATTTTTCCAAGCTCCTATGTTTTTAAAATGAAAGGGAAAAGAGAAGCACCACCAGGCTCCAGGCAGGGCTGCTCTCTTCCCTAGGTCAAGCTTTCCCCCTGACATTAAGTCCAGTTGTGTCCATCATTTCTAAGCTGAAGAGCCGGCATTGTCTGTAGACAACCCCAAGGTCATGTGACCACTGGCATGACTGCATGGAGTGAGTCAAAAAATAGTGCGGGGTTGCTTTAAAGAATGAAAGCAACGAGGAGAACTAAGAAGCAATGATAATGATATAATTTTGTATTTTTTGTGTATATCACCAAACATACAAATGCAACATGCAATGCAATATTTCGGAGCACAAGTAAATAACCTAATAGAAACCCTACATGGGTAAAAGAGACGCCAACATTATCATAGTGCATAAAGAGCATTCATATCTCTGAATAGAGAGTCCCATGAGAGAGTTCCTTCGCAAATAATATGATAAAGTCCACCTTCTTCAAGAAGAGAAAATATAAGGAATAATGTTCAATAGCAAGCAAAGTACTCTCACAGCGGCCGACGATCTCGTGGATGCGTGCGCTGAATCGTTTCGCCGTTTACAGGCTTTTTCTAGACCGGGGACGTCTTTCGGCGCTCCAATGTATTAGCAACAAATCTTAGTATATCAAGGGAAAATCACATAGAGGCATCAGGCCTTCTTTGGTCAGGTCACGGCGAAACGATTCAGCGCACGCGAAGGAACTCTCTCATGGGACTCTCTATTCAGAGATATGAATGCTCTTTATGCACTATGATAATGTTAGCGTCTCTTTTACCCATGTAGGGTCTCTATTAGGTTATTTACTTGTGCTCCGAAATATTGCATTGCATGTTGCATTTGTATGTTTGGTGATATACACAAAAAATACAAAATTATATCATTATCATTGCTTCTTAGTTCTCCTCGTTGCTTTCATGACTGCATGGAGTGCCGTTGCATTCCTGCCAAAACGATACCTATTGATCTACTCTCATTTGCATGTTTTCAAACTGCTAGGTTTCCACTGGAAATGTGGCACACTGACCAGAAGGTCATGTGTTCGAGGCCTGCCTGGGTCGGGGTGAGCTCTCGACCAATTGTGCAGCTCGTTGTCTATATATGTTGTATATCTATGGCATTGAATGTTTGCCTGTTTGCCGAAGACGGAGGTCCTGTGGCTGGGTCGCCCGGGGGGGGGGGGGGAGGGACTCCATCAGCCAATAATGGATGGTGAGGTGGTTAGCCCATCGGCCCTGGTTAAAAGCCTGGGGGTCCAACTAAACCCTCTGCTGACGATGGAGGCTCAGGTCTCCGCCGTGAGCAGAGTGGTGTTTTTCCATCTGCGCCAGGCAAGGCGGCTGGCGCTCTACCTTTCCAGTGGCGACCTAGCCACGGTAATCCAGGCCACGGTCATCTCGAGACTGGACTACTGTAACGCCCTTTACATTGGCCTTCCTTTGTCAGTAATCCGGAAACTGAAGATGGTGCAAAATGCTGCGGCTCGACTGCTGGCTGGAGTGACACTAACCTGCCACATCACACCAGTCCTCCAGCGTTTGCACTGGCTTCCCATCGAGTACTGGATTGCCTTCAAAGTGCTGGTGTTAACCTTTAAGGCCTTGCATGGTTTGGGGCCACTGTACCTGAAGGACCGCCTTTCCCTGCACGTTCCCCAGAGACCACTACGGTCCATGGATCAAAACCTATTGGAGGTTCCATCACTTAAGATCTGCCGCCTGTCCTCAATGCAGCAGCGTACTTCCTCTGTAGTAGCGCCTACCCTTTGGAACGCTTTCCCAGAGGAGGCTTGAGCAATGACTGACCTACAGGCCTTCCGGAGGGCCTGCAAGACCCATCTCTTCAGACAGGCGTTTAACCTTTAAGGCTGTTAAATTCCACTCTTGCCTCAATCTGTTTTATTATGTTTTTAACTATATTGTGATTATGTTGTTCACTGGTGTGATCCACCCTGAGCCTCTTTGGGAAGGGAAGGGGGTATATACATCGAAATAATAAATAAATAAATAATATATGTGCATTGTGATCCGCCCTGAGTCCCCTGCGGGGTGAGAAGGGCAGAATACAAATGATATAAATAAATAAATAAATAAATAAATAGGTTGGCAGAAACTGGGACTGACAGTGGTAGCTCATATTGCTCCTCATATTCGAACCTGCGACCTTTCAGTCAGCAATTTCAGCAGCTCAGCGGTATAACCCGCTGCGCTGCTGGGGGCTCCCACTCTCTTCCCTGCATGAAAATAATCCCTGGAGTCTGTCCTGCCTTCTGAAGCCCAGTAAATATGGAACCAAACAACCTTCCTTCCTTCCTTGTAACAGGGTGGTACATTTTAGAAGGCAACTAATGGTTTATGAATTATGTTATTTAATGTATATGCTGCCTTTCTCCCAAAATGGGACCCAAGGCAGCTTGCAAAAACAATAAATTGAAAACATTTTTGCATCAAGTGAAACAGGTTTAAATCATTGGTGTCTTTCCAAATCAATTGCAAGTATTCAAACATTAAAAGATAAGTAAAACATGCCCAGCCAAAAGCCCTCCCCTGCTTATGCATTAGAAACTTGAGCAGAAATGTCACCCTCCCTCCCCCCCCCTCTCCCCCCCCCTGTCATGTCTGCCCCAAGCAAGCCTGTGGTGGTGGGGGGTGGGGACTGAAATAAAGTCTTCTCCTGAAGATCTTGGATTCCTCGCAGGTTCATATCAGAAGTTGCGGTCTTTCGGGTAGTCTGGAGAGTCCCAAGCCATACAGGGCTTTGTGGGATCAGCACTTTGAATTGTGCTGCGAAAGGAACCATTAGCCACTCAAGTAGTTACAACACATGTGTTCTATGGTCCCTGTAATTTGCCCCAATCAGCTTCCTGGCTGAGTGTTCTACACCCAGTGGTGTTTCTGAACAGTTTCTAGTATCTATTGATCGCATCAGAATAATAATAATAAATAATAATAATACTTTAATATTTGTGAGTCGCCCTCCACCGGCGGTGCTCCGGGCGACTTACAACAGTTAAAACCCTAGGGTGAACAATGTACAACAGTTTAAAAACATGGAATATGAACAGGAGGGGTGGCTCAGGTAGTCCAGGGTACCGAGCCAGTCCCGAACGCTAGGCGGAAGAGCCAGGTCTTCAAGGCTGGCCGGAATCCAGATAGAGGCGGAGAGCTCTGAGGGTGGGCGGCAGTGAGTTCCAAGTCGAAGGGGCCGCGACGGAGAAGGCTCTCCGCCGAAGCTTCCGCCAGTCTAGCCTCCCGCACTCCAGGGGTAGTCAGGCGGTCACCGTTGATGGAGCGTGCTGGCCTCTCGCTGCATTGGGTCGTCAGCCGGTCACTCAGATAGGAAGGCCCAATGTTGTGCCGGGCTTTAAAGGTGAGCACCAGGAGTTTGTAAAGGGCTCTGAACTCTAGGGGCAGCCAGTGGAGTTCTTTAAGAATGGGGAAATGTGATCCCTCACTGATGACCCAGTAATGAGTCTGGCTGCGGCGTTATGGATACGTTTCAGCCTCTTAGTTGTTGTCTGGGGGAGGCCCACATATAGGGCGTTGCAGTAGTCGAGGCGTGAGACGACAGTGGCATGGACCACTGTTCTCAAGGCCTCTGGTGGAAGGTAGGGAGCCAGCCGACGGGCCCTACGGAGAGTTGAGGTTACAGTTAACATGTATTTAAAAGCACAAACAAAGTTTAAAAACTTTACATTTTCCTAAATGTCCTTTGACCAGAAGCTGGCCCCTTGGATTGCCTCTCGTGTTGCTGTGAGAAGGTCCTCCATTGCGCATGTAGCAGGGCTCAGGTTGCATTGTAGTCGGTGGTCTGTGGTTTGCTCTTCTCCCCACTCGCATGGCGTGGACTCCAGATGTTTTGTGGGCAACTGAAATAACACTTCTGATGATCTGCTATATATTTTGTGCATTGGCTTTTTTTTTTGTTCCTAACAGTTTGAAAAGACAACCAGGTATATCAGCCTAACAATTGAGAAACCTAATTTGCCTTGCATGAATACTAGTGGATATAAACCACTGAAGAGAAGATTCACTCAAATGAGTTTTTAGCTCTTCTCAGGAAGATCAAAGGTCACCCTTTCCCCAAAAAATTCAAGGAGGATATTGAAAAGCTGAAATGTGTTCAAAGAGAGCAGCAAAATGATCAAAGGTCTGGGAGCAAAGCCCTCTGAGGAATGACTTTGGGGGGGGGGGTATTTTTCACTTCGAGAAAAGAAGGGCGAGAGGGGACACGATAACCATGTTTAAAATCTGAAAGGATATCGAAGAGGGAGCAAGGTTGCTTTTTGCAGGATATAGTCAGTGCAATGGATTGAAGTAACAGGAAAAGTGATTCCACCGAAACATTAGGAAGTACTTCCTAACGGTAAGAGCTTTTTCAGCAGTGGGATTTGCTGCAGCTTTGGGATGTGGCGGAGTCCTTCCCTGGAGATTTTTAAGCAGAGGTGGGATTGCCACCTGGTATTCCTGCATGGAAGAATGAATGGGGTTGAACCGGAGAGACCCCTTCCTTGGGGTCTCTTCCAACTCTATGAATCTGGGCATCTTACAACTAAGTAAGAGCATGTTACAGCAGAGAATGGGGAAAGGTTCCTCATTCTCTGCTGTAACATGCTCCTACTTAGTTGTAAGATGCCAAATAGTGGCCAAATAGACTCCAACCAAACAGGTCAGGAGGGAATGGGGGAAAGCACATGCCACCAATGGTGAAGTTGGGAACCTTATTCCTATTGGACTCTCAGGGTATAGATCGTGAACTGTTAGGATCACAACTAATCAGGGTAGCAGAGTTTATTTGCTAATGGAGGATCGCTGGCCATGCAGATATTCTGTTTCTGTTTGGTGCTTTCAACAGTCTTTAAAAGATAGCAAGTATTGTTTACTGATAACATGTATTTAAAGATACAGGCACACTTCAGTATGGTTTCAGAGAGTTTGTATCTTGAACTTAAAATCTTAACTGTTTCTTCATAAATTATATTATTTATTGTGATGGCAGGCCCAAGCCTTTGGGAAAACTATATTGTCTGGCTTTACTTGGGGGTTAGCCGTATAGCTTCTGTTAAGATTAAGACCCTTACCAGACAGAGGCACTTTAGGCAAGGTGAAAATTTATTTATTTATTTAAAACTTTTTTGCCCCAACCTTCTCACCTCTATAGAGGGACTCAGACCAGCTTACAGCAAGATTCAATGCTCTATTTTATTTATTTATTTACTTACTTCATTTATATTCCGTTCTTCTCGCCCCAAAGGGGAGTCAGAGCGGATTACAGTACATATACTTGCAGACAATCCCTGCAGTTCAACATATATAGACATATTTTAGACATATATTGATGAACATAGACGAACAGAGAGGCAAACTTCTGGCCACCAGGGGGAGCTGACACACTCCTCATCTCTCTCAGCGTTTTTTCCAGCGTCCCTTGTTGGTCTTCCGCAATCCTCAACAACTCCTGGAATTATTATGGCTTCATAAATCAGTCAAAATTTGCCTCCCCACTTAATGTGGTACCTTTATCTCCTACTTGACAAACGAACTGTCTTTCGGGTTGCAAAGGTCGACAGTAGACTACACTTAAGGTTGGGCACACACCCCGACCCGGGCAGGCTTCAAACTCATAGCCTACAGGTCAGAGAGATCTTATGCAGCTGACACTTAGCCAGCTGCACCACAATTTAAAAACATCTACAGCAACATATTAAAATACACAAAAAGCCCAAGACATAAAAAACCACATCGCCACTATAAACAATTCCACTCGGTCTGGAAACGTGGTCATTCATTCAGACTATAACCAATCTCAGCCTATTCTGGAAAGGCTTTGTTCCACATCCAAGTCTTCACCAGCCTCCTAAAGGACAACAGAAAGGGGGCAGATCTAGCATCACTTGGGAGCGAGTTCCATAGCTAAGGGGCCACCACAGAGAAGGCCCTGTCTCTCGTCCCCACCAGCCGCGCTTGCGAAGCCGGCGGGACCGAGAGGAAGGCCTCTCCAGAGGATCTTAATGTTCTTGATGGTTCGTAGGGGAGAATCCGCCCAGACAGGTAAACTGGGCCAGAACCATATAGGGTTTTGTAGGTTAAAACCGGCACTTTGAATTGTGCTCGGAAGCTAATTGGCAGCAAGTAGAGCTGGTGCAACAAGGGGGTTGTGCGCTCCCTGTACCGTGCTCCTGTTAGTAATCTGGCTGCCGAATATTGGGCTAATTGCAGCTTCTGAGCAGTTTTCAAAGGCAACCCCACGTAGAGAACGTTGCAGTAGTCTATTTGGGATGTAACCAGAGCGTGGACCACCGTGGCCAAGTCCGACGTCCCAAGGTGCGGGCGCAGCTGTACACAAGCTTTAACTGTGCAAAAGCTCTCCCGGCCACCACCAAGACCTGGGGTTCCAGGCTCAGTGATGAGTCCAGGATCACTCCCAGGCTGCGAACCTGCGCCTTAAGGGGGAGTGTCACCCCGTCAAGCACAGGTTGTAACCCTATGCCCTGTTCGGCCTTGCGACTGACCAGGAGTTCCTGTCTTGTCTGGATTTAGTTTCGATCTGTTAGCCCTCATCCAGTCCGTTACAGCGGCCAAGCACTGGTTCAGGACTTGAACAGCCTCCTTAGTAGCAGGTGGAAAGGAGTGACAGAGTTGGACATCATCTGCATACAGGTGAAGCCGCAGCCCGAAACTCTGGATGATCTCCCCCAACGGCTTCATGTAGATGTTAAATAACATAGGGGACAATACTGAGCCCTGTGGGACCCCACAGTACAATGGCCGTGGGGTCGAGCAGGAGTCCCCTAGCAACACCTTCTGGGAATGACCATCTAGGAAGGAGTGGGGCCACTGCAAAGCAGTACCCCCCAAGGCCCATTTGATAACCAAATGAGTCAATTCAAGATGGCGGCAGCAAGCGGCAGCAGAAATGCTGAGCTCTGCTGGGCCCCTGGAAAAATTGACAATATAGCAGCTTCATCGACCTGGCTGGTGATCCCGGACCGAGGGGATGTCCCCCGGAATCTCGAGGGGGCTACCTGGTCTCCAGGAGAGTCCTTGGCGGGTTTGTTGCCCCCATTAGAAGCTCTCCAGGTGGAGGCCGAGGCCGCCTTGGAAGTTGGCCTTGAGTCGGCGGCGGCGGCCAGGATCCGGGCGAGCTCGGGAGCGACGGAGACGTTGAAGAGGACCCTTCATGGGTCCCCCCCCGCCGTGGTCTCCCGTCCCCTGGCCGGGCCTTGAAGCAGAGACCAGGCAAGGAGATTTGAGGGGATTGAGGGGACTGGCACCGGAGCCCCCCGCCCCCCTCCCCGCTATTCGGTGGGAGGCCACCACCCCTCCTCCTTGCAGAAGCACTGAGGGAGCTTGTGGAGCCCGAGAAGACCCATGGGGCCTACGGGATGCTATCGGGGAGCTTACCTCCTCGCTCCTGGCCTTTCGCCAGTTGGTCGAGCGGGTGGCTGCCCAGCTGGGGGAGGCCCGGGGCTTGGACCTGAGGCCGCTTCCCCGGCCCCCCTGCAGCTGCGGAGAGGGCTCCCGCCTGCCGGACGTCCCCCCTGGAGGTCCAGAGGCAGGGGACGACAGCGGGCATCCAACCGGGCCTGCCATACTGCGGAGGCCAGGCCTGGACGCCGACGAGTTCCGAGGGGAGAGAGGTGAGGAGGAAGGAGAGAGCGGAGAGAGAGAAGGGGCGAGCGAGGGGGCGAGCGAGTCAGCTGCAGGCCCCCGGAGTGGATCCCCTGATGTGGAACCAGCAGGAGCAGCGACGCTTCCTTGGTGGAGCCCATGGAGGGCCCTGGGCACCCGGTTCCCCTCAGCCTTGGCAGAAAGGGCGTTGGTGGCAAGCTCCAACATGGCGCCGAGCTTGCCTGACTCGGCGTCCTCAGCCCCACCCCTTTTGCCTATGTCATCGGTTGTAGCGCCACCTGCTGTTGAAGAGCCGCCGAAGCTTCCAGTCTCACCACCAAGGGCCTTAAACATCTCCCAGGTTTTGGCGAAAGCCCCTGGGGGACGACCAGGACGCCGCGCCTGCCGGCTTCCTGCTGATCTGCCGACCTTGATCACCTCCCAGCACCCTACAGTGCTGGGTAGCAGTGTAAAGAAGCCAAAGAGAAATCGGCTGGGCCAGGCGCGACGGAGACGGCTAAGAGAGAGACGCGGACGAGTCGGCAGTCGGCCACACCAGCCTCCTCTACCGACGCCCTTTCAGCTTAGTGCCCCTGTGGCCAACCCACCTCCTGTGGAATCCACTAAGATTGGAGGATTTGCCCCTGATCCTGGGCCCCAACAGCTGGCCATTCCCCTGCCTCCACCTACGGCCCGGGTTAGCGTTGAGCCGGCAGCGAACTCGCTGGCCATACAGGGCCTGGATCGGCGCTCCCAGAGAAAAGGGCGATCCAGTAAAGCTCCAAAGAGACCCTTTCGTTCTCGGACCTTCTGGGGGGGGCGGCTATAGCCAAAAGGAGAGACACCCAGAATGGGCCCACCGACCTGCTCCGGTTGGCCAGACTATAAACACTTTAAAGGGCCAGAGGGGCTGCCCTAACACCCAACTGGATAAGTTGCTTATGGGGCCCTCCCAGGGACATGGGGTGTCGGCCAGTGAACGGGCCTTGATCTTCCCTTCTGGGACTGGGGGGCCTGGGATAAGGGGATCACCGGCTGAATCGGCGACGAACGATCGAGTCTCTTCACAGGCTTCCCCTTTTTACGGGGTGTGCCGGAAGTTGAACCCCCGGCCAATCTATGCCAATCAGGTTCGATGAGTATCCCAGTGATCTCGGGGCGGGGTGAGTACGGTAGGCGCAGGCCGAATGCTAACGATACTGCGAGAGCCGGACCGAGTCAGAGACGGACTCGACCTCGGCTCTGACCTGCGTCCTATCCCCAGACACGCTGTTGATAGACATCCAGCTTTCCCTTCCACTCTGGTGCTGGTCAATGCGTGTTCCGTTCGAACAAGACGGCCACTGTCAGGGAATTTTGTGAAGATCTTAAAGCGGACCTGTTCTGTATCACCGAGACCTGGCTCCAGGAGAGCGATTCCACCTGTCTCCATGAAGTGGTCCCCGGGATTACGTGGCCACGCACCAGAACAGGAATGAGGGACGGGGGGTGGCAATACTCTCCCGTGATGGATTACACCTAGAGCGATCCCTGCGCTTGTCACCTCAGGGTTGGAGAGTGTTGGCCTGGTGTGGGAGTCCCCGGAGAGCCTGGCGATCCTGCTGGTGTACCGTGCGCCTAGCGCACCGGCGGAGAGCCTGGCACGGCTGCTAGAGACTGTGTCGGAGTGGGCATTGAGGTTTCCCAGACTCATTGTTCTGGGTGACTTCAATGTCCACGCCGACGCAGCCTCTGTCCCATCTGCAGCCGCGGACCTAATCTCGACCATGGCGACATTGGGCCTCTCCTTATGTAACTCGGGACCCACGCACACTCGGCCGGACACACCCTCGATTTGGTGTTCAGCACAGGGGTTCAAGTGGACCTAACCTCTGTAATAGAGGTACCATGGTCGGACCACTGTGCTCTAAGTATCCGGGTGGAGCAACCGCCCCCCATGCAAGGGCGCCGAACATAAGGAGACTTATGGAACCCGAAAGGTTCCTGAATGCTCTGAGGGATCTGGAGTCTATCAGCGTCTCAGTCGATGAGCTAGTCCAAACTTGGAACATCTCATTGGCCAGAGCTCTCGGCGAGATTGCTCCCAGGCGCCCTCTCCGACCCGCAATCATCGGTCCCCTGGTATACAGGGGACCTCAGGACCATGAAGCGGGAAAGGAGACGGCTAGAGCGCGAGTGGCGGAAACTCCGTGGACGAAGCCTCAGTATCAGCTTATAAGCTATTTAAGGAGACTTATGAGCATGCGGTCAAGGCAGCCAAAATGAATACTTCTCTGCCTTGATAGCGTCTGCAAGCTCACGCCCGGCTCAATTGTTTAAGGTGATTAGATCTCTGACGACGGTCCCTACCGTCCCAAAAAATAGTGATCAGGCCCTCACTGCCGGTGCTTTCCAGAGCTTTTTCACAGACAAGATACTGAGCCTCCGCCGGGACCTTCCAGCCACAGTTGATACAGTAAGAGAGCTCGAGACCCCGTGGCCCTCCGCCCTGGCCCACCCTCGACCGGTTTCGGCCACTGGGCGCAGATGCTGTTGATAAGATAGTGACTGCAGCCCGCCCCACCACCTGCTCCCTCGACCAAGTGCCCCTCCTGGCTTGTTAGATCTTGCCTGGAGGGGTTACGTGGCCTCTGTTGAATATCATTAACAGCTCCCTTGAGCAAGGAGTCTTTCCAGAGTGCTTAAAAGAGGCGGTGGTGGCTCCATTGCTGAAGAAACCATCATTGGACCCTGCGGTTCCCTCCAACTACCGCCCAGTGTCGAATCTTTCGTACCTGGGCAAGGTGGTTGAGAGGGCAGTAATGGAGCAGCTGCAGTCCTTCTTAGATGACACAACATGGTTAGACCCCTTCCAGTCCGGCTTCCGTTCGGGGCATGGGACGGAGACGGTCCTGGTCTCCATCACAGACCAACTCCGCTGCCAGCTCGACCAAGGCGGGTCTGCGCTGCTCGTGTTATTGGACCTCACGGCAGCGTTTGACACGGTCGACCACAATCTCTTGATCCACCGCCTGGCCATGGCTGGAGTGAGGGGGACGGTCCTTAAATGGCTGACCTCCTTCCTCTGCCAGCGGTCTCAGCATGTGAGGAGGGGCGGGGTGGTCTCCGAGGGCTCCTCATTGTGTGTGGAGTCCCTCAGGGGCCATTCTCTCCCCTCTGTTATTTAAAATCTACATGCAGCCGCTTGCACAGCTGGTGCGGAGTTATGGGCTGGTCTGCCACCAGTACGCTGATGACACCCAGCTCATTCTGAGGATGGAGGGCAGGCCGGAGTCCGTCCCCGAGAAGTTCCAACATTGCCTCGAAGCCGTTACTGGATGGCTGCGAGCCAGTAGGTTGAGGGTGAATCCGGCGAAGACGGAGATCTTGTGGCTGGGTCGCCCGGGCGAGGTGGGTGGCCGGCTTCGACCCTGGACGGTGCGGCGCTGCACCCAGCGCCCGTCAGTGAAGAGCCTGGTGTCCATCTGGACCCCCAGCTGACCATGGAGGCCCAGGTCTCCATGGCTAGCAAGGCCGCTTTTTCCACCTCCGCCAGGCAAGGAGGCTGGCCCTACCTCTCCCGGAGGGATCTAGCCACGGTGATCCAAGCCACGGTCATCTCGAGGCTAGATTACTGTAACGCGCTGTACGTTGGCCTGCCTATGTCGTCGATCCGGAAGCTCAAGCTGGTGCAGAACACTGCCGCCCGTCTCCTGTCTGGGGCCCCAGCAGGTTGCCGTATAACACCAATCTTGCAGGATCTGCACTGGCTGCCTATTGAGCACCTGGTCGCCTTCAAAGTGCTGGTTCTTACCTTCAAGGCCATTCACGGCCTGGGGCCAGCGTACCTGAGGGACCGTCTTACCCCATATTCCCCAACAAGATCACTGCGGTCTGAAGAGGCCAATCTCCTAGCAGTTCCATCTGTAAGGTTGGCCCATTTAACATCTACCCGCCGGAAGGCGTTCTCCGTGATAGCCCCTACGCTATGGAACGCCCTTCCGGCTGGAGTTAGAGTTTCTGAGGGACCTACTCCCGTTTAGACGGGCCTGCAAAACTTATTTGTTTAGGCAGGCCTTCGGTGAGTAGGCCCATGTGGATTTTCATCCGGCTGCTATTTGTGTTGCTGCTCTATTGTTTAATTGCTCTGCATTGTTTTAATTGTGTTTTTAAATGTTTTTTATGTTTTAACCATGGCGCTGTGCCATTGGCTCTTGTGAGCCGCCGCGAGCCCTCGGGAGTTGGCGGTTGATAAGCTCAAATAATAAATAAATAAGTAAAATAAGTTTAGTGAAACAAGATGAATAAAGGATTCATTCCACCCAGGACTATCATAAGGTAACTTAAAACAATATATTACAAAAGGAGATCTTGTTGCTTGCAATCTTTGAAAGTCTTTTGCCTCTGGTGTAAAGGGGTGGATTATACATTATGGCTTACAAACTGCCTTAATCTCGTGTGAAGTTTAGGCTGGCCAAAAGCTTCCGTTGTCCTTTTGGACTGTTGATATAATTATACTGCTAAACACAGCAGGTGCGAAGAATGCCTGTTTTGGATTGCTTGGCCTAGGATTACCAGACAGTGTCCCAAGCCACTGTTCTCTGTATCTTTGCTGCAGAAAAAGGAGTCCAGCAAAGGAGCTCCATACAGGAAATGGAATATTATGTATGTATTTATTTATTTACATCATTTATATCCCGCCCTTCTCACCCCACAAGGGACTCAGGACGGATTACAATGTATGTACATATGCAGGCAAACATTCAATGCCAGAGACAAACAACACATATAGACAAAGACACAGAGGCTATTTAACATTCCAGCTTCTGGCCACCAGGAGGAGCTGTCGCATTCCTTCATTCTTCACATACTTCCTGGAGATTTTTATGGCCTCATAAATCAGTTAAATTAGCCTCCTCACAAAGTGGTACCTAAATTTTCTACTTGACAGATGCAACTGTCTTTCGGATTACAAAGGTCGACAACAAGCAACACTAATTGGTTGAGATCTCACCCCGACCCGGGCAGGCTTCAAACTCATCACCTTCTGGTCCGTAGAGATCTTATGCAGCTGACTCCCAGCCAGCTGCGCCATAGTCCCGGACCAACAAAGGCTGGCCTCAAGGGGTTTTGGGGCTCCACCCAAAAACTAATACAAATCTATACTATTGGGAAGGCCTATAAACAGGGGAAACTAAAGCAGAGGAAAGGAGAAGGCAGAGCCAAGACTTCAAATTTATGCAGCTCTCTCTAATAAGAGTTTACTGTCAAATAAAACACAAGCCTCAACAGCTTCTAACTTCCTAAGATGAGCTTCTGCACTCTGACAGACTTCTGAATTCATGCTCATTCAAGGCTCAGCGCACTTCTCTAACAGTCATTCCTCAACTCACATTTCCTAACTGTCATCCTGTTTAAACCTAAACGTTCTACACTGTCACTGAGTCAGTCACATGACCTGCAGCCCCTCCCACTGCTTTAGGTATATAGAGATAAGGAAACTGCAAATCCAATAAGACATACACTTCAGGCTGTAAAATCTGTATCTGTATCTGTATACCTTTATAAAGCGGAATGTTTGTATGTATGTATGTGTGCGGAGGGCGGGAGGGCGTGAGGGCGGAAGGGCGGATATGTAGCAGCCACTTTCACAGGCCACAGCGACCAGCGCAGGTGATGGACCTGCACCAAACTTGGTACACATAACCCCCCTAACCCCCTTTACGTCCTGGTGCGGTTCGGGGGACATGACCCACGGATTATGGGATTTGTAGTGCTTTCAAACACTTTGGTTCCCACAGACCACTGAGGCCACCATAAAGGACCAATACAGACCACACTTAGCACACACAGCCCTCATGACCCACTCTACGTCCTGGTGCAGTTTGGAGGAGGGTGGACCATGGATGATGGGACTTGAAGTCCCTCTACTCACTTCCCAAGTCCGCTGCAACCCTCATCCAATCACTGATCGAGACCAAACTTGGCATACATAACCCCTATGACTGCCTTCACGTCCTGGTGAGGTTTGGGGGAGGACTGACAATGGATGATGGGATTTGTAGTACTTTCACACCCCTCTGTTCCCACAGACCACTGTGGCCCCCAACAAACACTGATAAAGACCACGCTTGGCACACAGAGCCCCAGTGACCCACTCTACATACTACTGAAGTTTGGAGGGGGCCAGAACATGGATGATGGGACTTGCAGTACCTTCCCTCACTTTCCAAGACTGCTACAAACCTAATCCTATGACTGATCAACAAGAAACCTGCCACACAGAGCCCTCATGACCCACTCTACATCCTGGTGCAGATCGGAGGAGGGTGGACCATGGATGATGGGACTTGAAGTACCTCTACTCACTTCCCAAGTCCGCTGCGACCCTCATCCAATTACTGATCAAGACCACACTTGGCACACATAACCCCCATGACTGCCTTCACATCCTGGTGAGGTTTGGGGGAGGACTGACAATGGATGATGGGATTTGTAGTACTTTCACACCCTCTGTTCCCACAGACAACTGCGGCCCCCAACAAACACCGAGAAAGACCACACTTGGCACACAGAGCCCCAGTGACCCATTCTACATCCTACTGAACTTTGGAGGGGGGCAGAACATGGATGCTGGGACTTGCAGTACCTTCCCTCACTTTCCAAGACTGCTACAAACCTCATGACCCACTCTACATCCTGGTGCTGTTTTGTGTGAGACAGACCACGGATGATGGGACTTGAAGTACCTTCACTCACTTCCTAAAACAATGCAACCCTCATCCATTCACCAATACAGACCAAACTTAGTACACAGAGCCCCCATGACCCAATCTACTACCCTTTGGGGGAGGGTGGAGCAGAGATGATGGGACTTCCACTACCTTCAGTAATTTCATGATGCCACTGCAACTCCCAATAATGATGGATCAAGGCCAAATTTGGCACACAGAGCCCCCATGACCCACTCTACATCCTGCTGCACTTCTCAAATGACCCGGGCACCGCCGGGTCCCCAAGCTAGTACCTTTATAAAGCGGAATGTTTGTATGTATGTATGTGTGCGGAGGGCGGAAGGGTGGGAGGGCGTGAGGGCGGAAGGGCGGATATGTGGCAACCACTTTCACAGGCCACAGCGACCAGCGCAGGTGATGGACCGGCACCAAACTTGGTACACATAACCCCCCTAACCCCCTTTACGTCCTGGTGCGGTTCAGGGGACATGAACCACGGATTATGGGATTTGTAGTACTTTCAAACACTTTGGTTCCCACAGACCACTGAGGCCAGCAAAAAGGACCAATACAGACCACACTTAGCACACACAGCCCCCATGACCCACTCTATGTCCTGGTGCAGTTTGGAGGAGGGTGGACCATGGATGATGGGACTTGAAGTACCTCTACTCACTTCCCAAGTCCGCTGCAACCCTCATCCAATCACTGATCGAGACCAAACTTGGCATACATAACCCCTATGACTGCCTTCACGTCCTGGTGAGGTTTGGGGGAGGACTGACAATGGATGATGGGATTTGTAGTACTTTCACACCCCTCTGTTCCCACAGACCACTGTGGCCCCCAACAAACACTGATAAAGACCACACTTGGCACACAGAGCCCCAGTGACCCACTCTACATACTACTGAAATTTGGAGGGGGCCAGAACATGGATGATGGGACTTGCAGTACTTTCCCTCACTTTCCAAGACTGCTACAAACCTAATCCTATGACTGATCAACACCAAACCTGGCACACAGAGCCCTCATGACCCACTCTACATCCTGGTGCTGTTTTGTGTGAGATGGACCATGGATGATGGGACTTGAATTACCTTCACTCACTTCCTAAAAACAATGCAACCCTCATCCATTCACCAATACAGACCAAACTTAGCACACAGAGCCCCCATGACCCAATCTACATCCTACTACACTTTGGGGGAGGCTGGACCACAGATGATGGGACTTCCACTACCTTCAGTAATTTCATGATACCACTGCAACTCCCAATAATGATGGATCAAGACCAAACTTGGCAAACAGAGCCCCCATGACCCACTCTACATCCTGCTGCACTTCTCAAATGACCCAGGCAACGCCGGGTCCCCAAGCTAATAGCACATAAAACAGACAAACATCACATAGAGGAGGTGTGAGAAAGTTGCTTCCTCCAACAATCCCAAGTCATGAAATCTGTCCCATCGTCATTGCACAGACTCTGTTTAAATAGATGTGCAGACTTCCACTGTGATCAGTCCATGCTCATGCACCCTAGAACATAAGAACATAAGAAGAGCCATGCTGAATCGGACCTCAGCCCATCTAGTCCAGCATTCTGTATCACACAGTGGCCCACCAGTTGTACACGGGGATCTCGAGCAGAAGGGAGGGCAAAACCCTGACCTGCTCCCGACCCCCCACAACCAGTACCCGGGGAAGATCCTGCCTACCTCAACCAACTTCGAGGTGGCACTTGAATGTCCTTTTCAGTAACTACCGATACACTTGGTATCCATGAATCTGTCTAATCCTGCCTTGAAGTTGTTAAGGCTGACCGCTGTCACAACCTCCTCTGGAAGTGAGTTCCATAACCCAATGACCCTCTGGGTGAAGAAATATTTCCCTTTATTAGTCCTAATTTTCCTACCTTGGAGCTTCAGGGAGTGCCCTCTAGTCCTAGTGTTTTGTGACAGAGAAAATATTTTTTCTTTATTCACCTTTTCTATCCCATGCATGATTTTATACACTTCGATCAAGTCACCTCTTAAACGCCGTCTTTCAAGGCTGAAAAGACCAAGGCGTTGCAACCTGGTTTCATAAGGGAGCCGCTCCATCCCTTGGATCATTCTTGTTGCCCTTTTCTGTACCTTTTCCAGTTCCGTTATATCCTTCTTGAGGTGCGGTGACCAGAATTGTACACAGTACTCCAGATGTGGCCTTACCATCGATTTGTAGAGAGGTAATACAACATTTGCTGACCTATTTTCGATTCCCTTCCTGATCATGCCAAGCATAGAATTTGCTTTTTCACTGCTGCTGCGCACTGGGTTGACATCTTCATTGAGCTGTCCACCAAGACCCCAAGATCCCTTTCCTGGTTTGTCTCGGAAAGCTTTGACCCCATCAATTGGTAGGTGTATTTGGGGTTCTTTGCCCCGATGTGCATGACTTTACACTTGTTTAGGTTAAAATGCATTTG
Source organism: Anolis apletophallus (assembly GCA_030556195.1). NCBI lineage: Eukaryota > Metazoa > Chordata > Lepidosauria > Squamata > Anolidae > Anolis > Anolis apletophallus. The sequence continues at coordinate 2,144,557 of JARBWK010000001.1, forward strand.
CCACTTTGTTGCCCATTCACTCAATTTCGAGAGATCTTTCTGGAGCTCTTTACAATCAGTTTCATTTTTAACTACCCTGAACAATTTAGTGTCGTCTGCAAACTTTGCTACCTCAGAATTCACTCCTACGTCCAGATCATTAATGAATAAATTAAAAAGTAACGGACCCAAAACTGAACCTTGGGGTACGCCACTTCTCACCTCTTTCCACCCAGAGAAATGTCCGTTTATTACCACCCTTTGTTTCCTACAGTTTAGCCAGGTTCCCATCCAGGACAAGACCTGTCCTCTGATTCCGTGGCTGAAGAGCTTGTTTAGGAGCCTTTGGTGAGGGACTTTGTCAAAGGCCTTTTGAAAGTCAAGGTAAACAATATCAATTGGGTCCCCTTTATCTATGTGTTTATTTACACCCTCAAAGAATTCTAACAAGTTAGTAAGACATGATTTGCCTTTGCAGAAACCATGTTGATTTTCCTTCAGCAATGCCTGTTCTTCTATGTGCCTAGTAATTTTTTTCTTTAATAATGGTTTCCATCACTTTGCCTGGAACTGAGGTTAAACTGACTGGTCTATAATTTCCTGGATCACCTCTGGATCCTTTCTTGAAGATCGGTGTTACATTTGCCTCCCTCCAGTCCTCGGGTACAGTGCCTGATCTTAGAGAAAGGTTATATATCTTAGCTAGAAGTTCAGCAATTTCACACTTGAGTTCCTTAAGAACCCTGGGGTGGATGCCGTCTGGACCTGGTGATTTGTTGACATTTAGTTTAGTAAGGCACCCTCATACATTTTGCATGGTATTGGTGCTTCGTTAAATCATTTTATAAATTTCAGCTCCTGCTGAGAGCTGTAGTCCAAAAAAATGACTTGGCCACACTGTTTATGTACATGCAGAGCACACACAGACAAGACGTGTAACACTAATTCCTTGATCTCAAAAAAAAATTGTGGTATTTAAACCGCCTTCAATGATAGCAGTGGTGCTTCCTTAAAACAACGTCCAGACATTCATGAAAGAAAAGTTTTTCTTTTCCCTGCAGTAGCAATGTCTTCGCAGAAATAAATGTTCCTTTGGAGCAGATAAGCTTTTTTTTTAAAGATGGCACTGCTTCGAGCAGAAACCTTTCAAAAGCCAGACGCGAAGGCCACAGTAGATCCAATCTCTTATCTCCCCTTAGCTGATGATTGAAGGTAAGATATTTTCACAGTGGGAGCAGAGAGCGATTACTTCCAATTGGCTTTTGGTCTCCTTTTCCATGGGAGGGGTGCCTGGAGAAGACGCTGTCAAGTTCCTGCTGGGTCTTACTGCTGGGTGCTCAATGAAGATGTCAACCCAGTGCGCAGCAGCAGTGAAAAAAGCAAATTCTGTGCTAGGCATGATCAGAAATGGAATCGAAAATAGGTCGGCAAATGTTGTATTGCCTCTCTACAAATCTATGGTGAAGCCACATCTTGAGTACTGTGTACAATTCTGGTCTCCGCACCTTAAGAAGGATATAACGGAACTGGAAAAGGTACAGAAAAGGGCAACAAGAATGATCCAAGGGATGGAGCAGCTCCCTTACGAAATCAGGTTGCAACGCCTTGGTCTTTTCAGCCTTGAAAGACGGCGTTTAAGAGGTGACTTGATCGAAGTGTATAAAATCATGCATGGGATAGAAAAGGTGAATAAAGAAAAATATTTTCTCTGTCACAAAACACTAGGACTAGAGGGCACTCCCTGAAGCTCCAAGGTAGGAAAGTTAGGACTAATAAAGGGAAATATTTCTTCACCCAGAGGGTCATTGGGTTATGGAACTCACTTCCAGAGGAGGTTGTGACAGCGGTCAGCCTGGACAGCTTCAAGGCAGGATTAGACAGATTCATGGATACCAAGTGTATCGTTAGTTACTGAAAAGGACATTCAAGTGCCACCTCGGAGTTGGTTGAGGTAGGCAGGATTTCCCTGGGTACTGGTTGTGGGGGGTCGGGAGCAGGTCAGGGTTGTGCCCTCCCTTCTGCTCGAGATCCCCGTGTACAACTGGTGGGCCACTGTGTGACACAGAAAGCTGGACTAGATGGGCTGAGGTCCGATTCAGCATGGCTCTTCTTATGTTCTTATGTTCTTATGTTGCAAGCATTTCTGACAAAAGAGTGTCAGTACCTTGCCCATGCATGGGCCAACTTGAGCCCTCCAGGTGTTTTGGACTTCAACTCCCACCATTCCTAGCAGCCTCCTCTATATGATGGGAGTTGAAATCCAAAACACCTGGAGGGCCCAAGTTGGCCAGGCCTGGTGTAGATGTACCTTCAAGCATCACTTTATTTTTTCCAACTGGTGATATAAGTACATGGTGGTTAAACAATGATACCTGTGCGAAGTGAATGTCAGATGGATCAGGGTGGCAAGTAAAACGTATATGGGTTTGGGTGCAAGAAATGTGAGCCATCTTCCGGAGGTTGGGCACACGCAGTATTTGCAAACCATTTCAAAAGGATGATACAAACACACCTACGTATTGGTTGATGATCCTTTATGTACCCACATGGAGTTCAAAAACAAACAAAATAAAGGGCACCCACATGTTCACCACAGGAATGGACACCATGCAGCCCTGAAATGTGATTCAGGAAGGACTCATCCCACGCTTTCTACAAGCGCATTGATGATTCGGAGGTTGGATGTCTCCTTCGAGCCTGTGTAATGGATTTTTCTGGTGGAGCGCAGCGTGCACAGAACTGGCCTCACCCTTTAAACCAAAGGTTCGTCTGCCGGGACCTAGCAAGCTTGGATGGTGGCAGCAAGGTCCTCAGGTCGTAGGTTTGTTTTGAGTTTTCTTCTCTTAGATGGTTGACCTTTCAGGGTTAGACGAGCACCATCTGCCCATGTTTGAATTCAGAGTTTTCCTTCTCTTGTGATGGTTGCCAAAAGGCTAGAGAGCCCATCCTGCCCGTTGATGCTCTTTGTCAGACCCTTTGGTTGTGACCTGTATGACATGGGAGACCCTACCGGTAACTATTATGCCACCGCCAGCATAGCTCACAACTTCTTTAGGGTACGCAAGCCTCTCCTCCACAACAAGGGGGTGCCAACAGAGAGGTACACGGTACATCTACAGTGTAGAATGCATGGAGTTTGACACCACTTTAATTGGCATGGCTCAATGCTATGGAATCCTGGAAGCTGCAGTTTGAGGATGATGATGACTCTGATAACAGCAACAACAGCAACAACCACCACCACCATGTACTTAAGGATAGAATTGCAAAGACTCTGGCACAAGCCAGTGAAGGTGGTCCCCGTGGTGATTGGCACACTGGGTGCAGTGCCTAAAGACCTTGGCCTGCACTTAAAAACAATCTGTACTGACAAAATTACCATCAGTCAGCTGCAAAAGGCCACCCTACTTAAGCAAAAGGCTTAAGCGGCTGAGGGGGGGGGGGGGAAGGAAAGGGCCTGAGGCTGTTAGGAATTGCAGGGTTTGAAGTCCAAAACACCTGGAGGACCAAAGTTTGCCCATGTCTGATACATATATTCATAGTGCTAGGATTCAGCTATAACTTTTAATCTATATATATAAAAAGAGAGCTGTCATCCTAAGTAGCCTATAGACAGCAAACCCACACAAGCAGACACACAAAAACAGCCCACATACACACAAAACCCCATGAGGTATGTTTACCACCCCCCCCCCAAAATAATTAAACAACACAACCAAAAATACAAAAAACCATTGAACTACAACTCCCATGATCCCCCACACCACCCCCTCTGGCAGTTTAGGGTGTCGGAATGTTGGTGGTGCTGACCAATTAGAGGCATTATGCAAATACTCCCTCAGAATGTAATAATAATAATAATAAATAATAATAATAACTTTATTTCTTGTGAGTCGCCCTCCACCGTTGGTGCTCCGGGCGACTTACAACATTTAAAAAAACACAAGTACATCAATTAAAAACACAGGTACAGAGAACCATAAAGGGCTGGGACCCTCTGGCAGTTTAGAGTGTCGGAATGTTGGTGGTGCTGGCCAATTAGAGGCATTATGCAAATACTCCCTCAGTTAGAATGTAGAGGCTGGGACCCTCTGGCAGTTTAGAGTGTCAGAATGTTGGTGGTAGGGAGGGAGGGAGAAGAGGCAGGAGAACAGAGAGAAGAGAAAAAGCTGAGGGATGAGGGGGAGAGGGAAGAAAGGAAGTATAAAAGGCAGGAAGGGATGTTACTGTTGGTCTTCGCCACATGCACACACGTATGTATATATAGGCATGCACACATACACACACATATACATGCACTGAAATATACACAAGCACACATACATACACACATCTACACATATACACGCATATACATATACAAACACACATATACATAAGTACACACATATACACGCATATACATATACACATATACACACACATACAGACACACACATATGTACACATAGACACAAGTCCATATATATACATACATACACACACAAAACACACACATATATATAGACTGGGACACAGGAAAGAGAAAAAGCCACAGCAGCGTGTGGCCGGGTTCAGCTAGTTCATTATAATTTTATACCAGTGTCTTCCTATCCAGAATAAGCATGCCCAGGGTGCTCCCTGTTTGCTCTATGATAAATATAAACTTTGGTAAAATAACTTATTTTCTGCCGTATGTCCCAGAAAATGCTTCACTTGCATTAGCTTTCTCCTCTTAAATATATCGGACTGCCGTTCCCATTGGCTGTACTGTTTGGGGATGGTAGGAGTGCTGGTTTAAGGCACCTGAAGTCACAGGTTGGAGAAGGGTGGCCGATTTACAACGTGGAATGATTGTTTCAATTTGCATGTGGAACTTGGCTTTTCAGTTTCGCTTAGCGGTGGTTAAGAAAGCGACTCTGACAGCCCCGGATCTGCAGAGGAAGCTGTTTGGTGTAAGTGCTGCGGATTAATTTGATCTGAGCTGCTGTTAAGGAGCAAAAAAAGAGTTGATGGGGGAGGGATGTTCGTGTGGTCACAGAGAGACTCGGAAGGCTTAGCTGCTTGCAGTCAGGTTGGGAACAGCACATCCCCGTCTCCGGGGCCTTGAGCCCTGGGCTACTGCATCGCTTCTACCATGCCTTGTGCATTTTGGACCTCAGCCCCAATAAATCAAAATCATGACCAAATGAAATGAGGAGACAGAACTGCATATGTTGCAAGAGAAAGAAAGAACATGCCCAGCTTAAAGAGCTTGTTTTCTCCTGCCCTGGAGAATAGGACGCAGAGCAATGGCTTCAAATGACAGGAAAGGAGATTCCGCCTGAACATGAGGAAGATCTTCCGAACTGTGAGAACTGTTCAGCAGTGGAACTCTCTCCCCGGAGTGTGGTGGAGGCTCCTTCTTTGAAGGCTTTTAAACAGAGGCTGGGTGGCCATCTCTTAGGGATGCTTTGAATTCGATTTTTCTGCTTCTTGGCAGTGGGTTGGACTGGATGGCCCACGACGTCTCTTCCAACTCTGTGATTCTATGAAATGAGAACAGGTGAATTTAAGGACAGAACAGCAAACAAGCAATAAACCTGGGTTCATTTAGATTTATACAACACTTTCTCAAGTAAGGGCTGAGATGGGATATGTTATTTCAGTGGTTCCCAACCTTTGGGACTTCAACTCCTAGTAATTCCAGCCAGCTTACAAACTGTGAGGAACTCTGGGAGCTGAAGTCCAAAACACCTGGAGGCCAAAAGGTTGGGAACCTCTGTATTATACAAACCTTCCCAAGTCTCACTGGATCCTGGACTTGGAGTCTTTCGGGCCTTCATTGATTCCTGACCAAATCATGGCGCTGGACGAGATCCCAAAGGCCGTACAATCCACCCCAATTCTACCATGTAAGAAAGAACAATCAAAGTACTCCTGACTCTCCACCTCCTGATTAAAAAATTCCAGAGAAGAAGGCTGCACCACGCTCTGTGGGAGTGTGTTCCACGGTTGAACAGCTCCTACAGTCAAGAGGTTTTTCCCAATGTCTAGATGAAATCTCTTTTCCTGTAGTTTGTGAAAGACTTCGTGGTCCCCACAGAAGACCTTGTTTCAGCAGGGGGAGATCTGATACTCTCTACATCAGTGGCTCCCAACTTTTCTTTGACCAGGGACCACTTTGACCCAGGACCAGGCATGTAGCCAGGGGGGGGCTAAGGGGCTTCAGCCCCCCCCCCCCGAAATTCTCAGGGTGGTCCACGAGAAGGCCTTACTGGTACATTATTTAAACTGTTATGTTTATTCATATCATGATCTGATCACCATGCTCATTATACCCCACCTTCATGGGGTTATTGGGATAACAATACAAAAGGTTTGCTAGGGTAAACCCTCTTCCACCCAGTCTCAGCCCCCCCCCAAACTCACCCCCCCCCCCGAACCAAAATCCTGGCTACGGCCCTGCCCAGGACCATTTTGCCCAGGCACCACTTTGACCAGGGACCACCTTGACCAGGCACCACTTTGACCAGGGACCACTTTGACCAAGGACCATTTTGACCAGGGACCACCTTGACCAGGCACCACTTTAACCAGGCACCCCTTTGACCAGGACCATTTTGACCAGGCACCACTTTGACCAGGCACCACCTTGACCAGGCACCCCTTTGACCAGGCACCCCTTTGACCAGGACCATTTTGACCAGGCACCACTTTGACCAGGGACCACCTTGACCAGGCACCACTTTGACCAGGACCATTTTGACCAGGCACCACTTTGACCAGGCACCACCTTGACCAGGCACCCCTTTGACCAGGCACCCCTTTGACCAGGACCATTTTGACCAGGCACCACTTTGACCAGGCACCACCTTGACCAGGCACCCCTTTGACCAGGCACCCCTTTGACCAGGCACCCCTTTGACCAGGCACCCCTTTGACCAGGACCATTTTGACCAGGCACCCCTTTGACCAGGCACCCCTTTGACCAGGACCAATTTGACCAGGCACCACCTTGACCAGGCACCCCTTTGACCAGGCACCCCTTTGACCAGGACCATTTTGACCAGGCACCACTTTGACCAGGCACCCCTTTGACCAGGACCATTTTGACCAGGCACCACCTTGACCAGGTACCACTTTGACCAGGCACCCCTTTGACCAGGACCATTTTGACCAGGCACCCCTTTGACCAGGCACCCCTTTGACCAGGACCATTTTGACCAGGCACCACCTTGACCAGGCACCCCTTTGACCAGGCACCCCTTTGACCAGGACCATTTTGACCAGGCACCACTTTGACCAGGGACCACCTTGACCAGGCACCACTTTGACCAGGACCACTTTGACCAGGCACCACTTTGACCAGGCACCACCTTGACCAGGCACCCCTTTGACCAGGCACCCCTTTGACCAGGCACCCCTTTGACCAGGCACCCCTTTGACCAGGACCATTTTGACCAGGCACCACTTTGACCAGGGACCACCTTGACCAGGCACCACTTTGACCAGGCACCCCTTTGACCAGGACCATTTTGACCAGGCACCACTTTGACCAGGCACCACCTTGACCAGGCACCCCTTTGACCAGGCACCCCTTTGACCAGGACCATTTTGACCAGGCACCACTTTGACCAGGCACCACCTTGACCAGGCACCCCTTTGACCAGGCACCCCTTTGACCAGGCACCCCTTTGACCAGGCACCCCTTTGACCAGGACCATTTTGACCAGGCACCACTTTGACCAGGGACCACCTTGACCAGGCACCACTTTGACCAGGCACCCCTTTGACCAGGACCATTTTGACCAGGCACCACTTTGACCAGGCACCACCTTGACCAGGCACCCCTTTGACCAGGCACCCCTTTGACCAGGCACCACTTTGACCAGGCACCACTTTGACCAGGCACCACCTTGACCAGAACCATTTTGACCAGGGACCACCTTGACCAAGGACCACTTTGACCAGGGAATACTCTTCAACATTAGTACCAAAAGGGTTACAAATCAGTTTTTGGTGAACTTTAGATTCGGTTTGGTCATTTGGGATGCTGATTCCGAAAATTGCATTGGATAGACCACATCAGCTCTAGTTTCTGATACAGAACATATGCCATCCAGTAGTCACCACCTGCTCACCCACAGAAAACCATATTTAATAATCTATAGCTGATGTGGTCTGTCCAATGCAACTTTCTGAATCAGCACCTTAAATAACCCCAGGAACAGGCCTAAAAATGAAGACCCCAAGGCTCCCCTGCTTCCAGGCACCACATGGAACAGCTCCATTCCAGGAGGGAGAGAAGCAGCAGTCAGGAGGCTTGTTGCCGCGCTGGGAAGGAGGAGGGAGAAGGGGGGGAGCCAGGCACGCAAGGAGGAGCCAGCGGGAAGTGTGGTGTGTAAGGAGAGGGGGGAGGGGAGGGGGAAAGAGGAGCATCCCTACTTCGTGGATTTTCACTTCTTGTGGGTGGTCCTAGAACGTAACACCCGTGATAAGTGAGGGAACATTGTATTCATATATCTCTCTATATAGATAGATATATAGGCCACAATTTTATTTGGTTATAGCTGTAGAGATAGTTGGTGCACCCATGGTTCTGGATCTAGATATTAAGCAACCTGATGTTGATAGACAACCCTGAATGTCCAACTGCGAGCCAGAATCCAACTGTACAGTTGCTCAGCAGGGCCTCGCTGTGACCAGTGGTGTTGTATGCCCAACCCCAGCTGAGTGATGCCACTTAATTCCACATCCCTCAAGTCCGCAGGAGGCATTTCCACCTGCTACCAATGCCTGAGAGCCACAGGCTTCCTGATCCTGAACCCAAGACCCATGTCAAAGCCCTCACCACCACAGAACAGAGACAACTATTTATTTATTTACTCCATTTATATACTGCTATTCTCAGCCCTAGGACAACTCATAGCGGTTTACAAAAGCAAAAATTCAATGCTACATAATAAAACAATTCAAAACAGTGATATAAATATACATTCATTGCAAGGTCAATAAAATATAATTCATTTACGTCTCTTGGTTAAAATTCCAGTATCATCGTCCAGTCAATTCCATAGTCCTGTATTTGTTGCACCAACTATTCAAATGCTTGTTCGAACAACTAGGTCTTCACTTTCCTTTGACCAGGGACCACTTTGACCCAGGACCATTTTGCCCAGGCACCACTTTGACCAGGGACCACCTTGACCAGGCACCACTTTGACCAGGGACCACTTTGACCAAGGACCATTTTGACCAGGGACCACCTTGACCAGGCACCACTTTGACCAGGCACCCCTTTGACCAGGACCATTTTGACCAGGCACCACTTTGACCAGGCACCACCTTGACCAGGCACCCCTTTGACCAGGCACCACTTTGACCAGGCACCCCTTTGACCAGGCACCACTTTGACCAGGCACCACTTTGACCAGGCACCCCTTTGACCAGGCACCACCTTGACCAGGCACCCCTTTGACCAGGCACCACTTTGACCAGGCACCACCTTGACCAGGCACCCCTTTGACCAGGCACCCCTTTGCCAAGGCACCACTTTGACCAGGTCTTCACTTTCCTTCGAAATGCTAACAAGGAGGGGGCTGATCTAATATCTTTAGGAAGGGAGTTCCATAGCCAAGGGGCCACCACTGAGAAGGCCCTGTCTCTCGTCCCCGCCAACCGTATTTGTGATGCAGGCGGGATCGAGAGCAGGGCCTACCCAGACAATCTTAATGTCCTAATAGGTTCATAGGAGGAGATACAGGTAGGTTGGGCCAGAACCGTTTAGGGCTTTATAGGCAAAAGCTAGCACTTTGAATTGTGCCCGGTAGCAAACTGGCGGCCAGTGGAGCTGGTACAACAGAGGAGTTGTATGCTCCCTAAGCGCTGCTCCTGTTAGCAACCTGGCAGCTGTCCGTTGGACTATTTGAAGCTTTCGAACAGTCTTCAAAGGCAACCCCATGTAGAGTGTGTTGCAGTAGTCTATACAGGATGTAGTCTATAATATCATATATATGAAATTACAGAAATATGGGAGGGAGGGAGGGAGGGTGAGATGAAGCTCAGAACGGACTGCCCAGAACCTTGGTCAGCAACATTATACTGTATATATCCATGTGTAGGTCAACCACTTGTATAAGTCGACAGGGTTTGGGGGCCAAAATTATGATACGGCCCATGGGTAAGTCAAGGGTCATTTCTCAGAGAGGGAAAAAATATCCATGTGATCTGGAGGAGTGGGTGGCCACCACTGTCATGTTCCCACCCAGACATTCAAAAAGACCCAAAGGATGCTACGGCGGAGAGAGTCGAGAAGTTCGGGAGAGACGACGTGGCTCTTGCCTTTCTCCAGGATTGAAATGTGATGGTTCCTTTCTCCTGAAAGATCGGAGAAATGTTATAAGAACATGTCAAACAAATGTTGGAAATGTGGGGAACATGTGGGTACATTTTACCATACATGGTGGACATGTGACAAAGTTATTTTGAAGGGAAACCCATGAAAGAGTACAACAAATCTTGCAAATTAAGAGCAAAAAGGAACCAAAATACTACCTTTTGGGGATGTTTGACATTGAAAAGGGGGGGGAGGGGAGATTATGACTTCAGTGGCTAGGATCATCTATGCTAAGTATTGGAGAAATGAAGAGGCGCCATCAATCGGCCAATGGATATTGAAATTAATGGAAATCATGAATATGGGGAGACTGACATATTTAAATGGCAGCGAACCAAGAGAGAAGGAAATCCCAAACAGACTGGCAAGTCGTAAAAGGCTATTTTAAAAAAGAGAAGATGAAAATATTAATATTATTGCAAAGAGGACGAAATCTGCGTGAAATATCTGTTCTGTGTAAAAAGGGGGAAAGAAAAGAGGATTAAATAATATAAGTAGAATATAATGTTCTCTATCTCTGGCATTACTTCGTGAATGAAGATTCTTAGGAAGGACTCATCCCATGCTTTCTACAAGCGCATTGATGACTAAAGAGGCCAAACCGAGATAGGCAAGTCCGGTTGCAGAAAGCACAGCAGAAAGTCTCCTTGGGTGATGTTGTTTCCAAGTTGCGGTTATTTCTGCGTTGTCGTTTCTCTTCGAGATCCATTCGCCGTGTTTTCTCGAAAGTGGCCGCAGCATTGTGGATAGTGCATCTCCATGCCTCCCGATGTGAGGCCAGGGTGGACCATTGTTGATGATCAATTTGGCCGAGCCTGAGGTGCTGTTTCAGGGAGTTCTTATATCTCTTTTTGGAGGCGCCTCTCTTGCGCTGACCTGTGGCAAGTTTACCTTAGAGTAGTATCTTTGGGAGGCGGTGGTCCTCCATCCTAGAGATGTGCCCTGCCCAACGCAGCTGTGTTCTCAACGCTGGTGATCCCTGCTTGCTCAAGGACAGCAACATTCTCCACATAGTCAGTCCAGTGTACATTTAGGATTGTGCAAAGACAGCGCTGATGTAAGTGTTCAAGGAGTCATAGGTGTTGGCGATAGGTGACCCATGTTTCAGACCCATAGAGAAGAATAGACAGTACGATAGCTCTGTACACACTTATTGTGGGGCTTTGCCTCAGGTGCTTGTTGCTCCAGACTCTTTTGTGAAGCCTTCTGAATGCACTCTATGCCTTGGCTAATCTGTGATCTATCTCTTTACCAATCTTGGCGTCTGAAGAGATGATGCTTCCCAGGTAGGTGAACTGCTGAACAGACTGAAGCACAGATGTGCCTATGCTGACATGGGAATGTTGGTGTTCTTCCTGTGGTGCGGGCTGGTAGAGGACTTCCGTTTCCTTCAGGCTGACTTCCAGCCCAAACAGCTCTGCAGCTGTTGCAAAGCAGGATGTGAGGGGCTGCAGGGTTGCTTCTGTGTGGGCGACAAGGGCAGCATCGTCAGCAAAAAGCAGCTCACGGACTAGATAGTTTAGAGTCGGCTTAAGTTGAACAAGCTACCATCAGTACGATAGCGTATATATATGCCGTCTTCTTCTTCGAGGTCTGCCGTAGCCCTTTGGAGCATCATGCTGAAGAAGATTGTAAATAGGTTTGGTGCAAGAACACAACCTTGTTTCACTCCATTAGATATTAGAAAGGGCTCTGAATATATAACATTGTATTCAGAGCCCTCTCAGAATATAATGTTAGCAACATATTATATCTACCAAGAAGTAGATGGAAGTCAACGTGTGTATATATAAATGTAGTCATTGTTTTTTTGTTTTTTGTTTGGGGGGATTTGGTTGTCTTTGTTTAATTTTCTTGTTTTATGTAAACAGTGCTTTATTATTTTATGTATGCTTAAAATTGATTAAATACTATTTTTAAAAAAAATAAGAATTACCCATTGACCCATGGATAAGTCCACCCATGTTTTTGAGTTGATTTTTTGTCTAAAATTTCTAGATATATACCAGAGTATATAAAGTCCTTTTCAGCCGCCCTCTTTGTGAATGTGAAGCACTTTGAAGGCATTCAAAAAGCCATCCATGGAACCGAAGTGGAGAGAATCGAGAGGGTCGGTGCTCGTTTTAGGTTTTCCCCAGAATTGACTACGATCTTCCCTTTTGTCATTCTAATCCAAGGAGGAGATAGTTCTTTTTTAAAATAAGAGGTTCAGTGTTCTCACTGACTTGTCTCTGTCGAGGCAAAGAACCCCATTTAGTCCACGAGGCAGGATAGATGGGGTGGTTGGGAAAGGTAGAAGCGAAAGGAACGCAATGACAGGCTGGGCTGGAAGTATTGTGTCTTGAAAACTGTCCGAGCTTTTTCCAGACCTGCGCTCAGAATGAATTATGCAACTTGAATCTGAATATAGCTAGATGGTCTACATAATTCATTTGGTTTCTAAGATTGAAGTTTTCAAAGAACCGGAAAGTTTGGGGCAGGATCCAGAGTGATGGAGAGCAGGGAGGCGAGGGAAACAGATGAGGGAGAGCGTGGACCGTATTGTTGATAACTGAGGGCGCATCTACAAACTGGAGCGTTAATGCAATTTGGCACCACTTTAACTGCCATGGCTCAGTGCAATGGAATCATGGAGTTTGTAGTTTGGTGAAGCAGTGGCGCTCCGGTAGAGAAGGCTAAAGTCCTTGTAAAACTACAACTCCCAGCATTCCATAGCATCTTGCCTGGAGGGGTTACGTGGGCCTCTGTTGAACATCATAAACAGATCCCTTGAGCAAGGAGTGTTTCCAGAGAGCTTAAATGAGGCGGTGGTAGCTCCATTGCTGAAAAAACCATCATTAGACCCTGCGGTTCCCTCCAACTACCGCCCAGTGTCGAACCTTTCGTACCTGGGGAAGGTAGTTGAGAGGGCAGCAATGGAGCAGTTGCAGTCCTTCTTAGATGATGCAACATAGCTAGACCCCTTCCAGTCCGGCTTCTGTTCTGGGCATGGGACGGAGACGGTCCTGGTCACCATCACAGATCAACTCCGTTGCCAGCTCGACCAAGGCGGGTCTGCGCTGCTCGTGTTATTGGACCTCACGGCAGCATTTGACACGGTCGACCACAATCTTTTGACCCACCGCCTGGCCATGGCTGGAGTGAGGGGGACAGTTCTGAAATGGCTGACCTCCTTTCTCCACCAGTGGTCTCAGCGTGTGAGGAGGGGCGAGGTGGTCTCCGAGGGCTCCTCGTTAGTCTGCGGAGTCCCTCAGGGGGCCATCCTCTCCCCTCTGTTATTTAACATCTATATGCAGCCGCTTGCACAGCTGGTATGAAGTTTTGGGCTTGAGTGTCATCAGTATGCTGATGACAGCTCATTGTGAGGATGGAGGACAGGCCTGGATCTGTCCCCGATAATTTCCAACGGTGCCTCGAGGCCGTTACTGGATGGCTGCGAGCCAGTAGGTTGAGGGTGAATCCAGCGAAGACGGAGATCTTGTGGCTGGGCCGTCCGGGTGATAGGGATGTCCAGCTTCCGACCCTGGACAGCGTAGCGTTATGCCCATCGTCCTTAGTAAAGAGCCTGGGAGTCTACTTGGACTCCCAGCTGACCATGGAGACCCGGGTCTCTATGGCCAGCAAGTCTGCTTTCTTCCATCTCAGACAGGCGAGGCGGCTGGCCCCCTATCTATCCCGGAACGACCTGGCCACGGTGATCCAAGCCACGGTCATCTCAAGACTGGACTACTGCAACGCACTCTAAGTTGGCCTTCCTCTGTCAGTGACCCGGAAGCTCAGGCTAGTGCAGAATTCTGCCACCCGACTCCTGTCTGGAACACCAGCAGGTAGTCACATAACACCTACCTTGCAGGACCTGCACTGGCTGCCTATTGAGCACCGGATCACTTTCAAAGTGCTGGTTCTTACCTTTAAGGCCTTACACGCCTTGGGGCCAACGTACCTGAGGGATCGTCTCTCCCCCTATTGCCCAACGAGATCACTGCGGTCGGAGGGAGCCTACCTTTTAGACGTCCCCTCGACGAGGCTCGTGTGTTTGACAGCAACCCGCAGGAGAGCGTTTTCCGTCATCGCGCCCACACTGTGGAACGCCCTCCCGGCACAAACACGCGCGATCCAGGACTTGCTCCCATTCAGACGGGCCTGCAAGACCCACCTCTTTCGCCAGGCGTTCGACCTGTAGGTCTTGCCTGGTGCAGCCCTCTTGTCCTTCAATTGCTATCTGTGGTGGTGTGTTGCATCACAGTTTTAATGATTGTACTGTTTTTTATGCTAATCTGTTGTTGTTTTAATCATTGTCATTGTTTTTATTGTGCCTTGTTGGCTGGATTCACTGTGATATTGTATTCAATAATTACTCCCGGGAGTTGCAGGCAAATCAACATAAACCCAAGTAAAATAAATAAATAAATAAATAAATAAATAAATAAATAAATAAATAAATAAAGACATGGTAGCTAAAGTCACTCTTGGTGTGAGAGAATTGACCGTCTGCATGGACGTTGCCCAGGGGCTGCTTGAATGTTTTGCCATACTTGTGGGAAGCTTCTCTCGTGTCCCTGCATGGATAGTTACTGCAACTAGACCGACCACTTGCTCCCTTGATCCGTGCCCCTCCTGGCTGGTGAAAGCTTGCCTGGAGGGGTTGCGTGACCCCCTGTTGAAACTAGTCAACACCTCCCTTGAGCAAGGAGTGTTTCCAGGGGGATTGAAAGAGGCAGTGGTCACTCCATTGCTGAAGAAGCCGAGTTTAGATCAGTCGGTCCCTTCCAACTACCGCCCGGTGTCGAATCTATCGTTCCTGGGCAAGGTGGTTGAAAGGGCAGCAATGGAGCAGTTGCAGTCCTACCTAGATGATGCAACTTGGCTTGACCCCTTCCAGTCCGGCTTCTGTTCAGGGCATGGGACGGAGACGGTGCTGGTCGCCATCACAGACAAGCTGCGCTGCCAACTCGACCGGGGTGGATCGGCGCTGCTCGGGTTATTGGACCTCACGGCAGCATTCGATACCGTCGATTACGATCTTTTGACCCACCGTCTTGCCAGGGTGAGGGGGACAGTCCTACATTGGCTGTCCTCGTTCCTCCGGAACTGACATCAGCGAGTGAGAAGGGGTGAGGTTGTCTCAGGGGGCACCCCCCTTCATTGTGGGGTGCCCCAGGGGGCAATCCTCTCCCCTTTATTATTTAACATCTATGTCCGACCATTTGTGCGGTTGGTACGCAGCTTCGGGCTGGAGTGTCACCAATACGCGGATGACACCCAGCTCGTTCTGGGGATGGAAGGCCAGCCCAACTCCATACCCGATAATTTCCATCGTTGCCTTGAAGCCATCACTGGATGGCTGCGAGCCAGTAGGTTGAAGGTGAATCCGGATAAGATGGAGATCCTGTGGCTGGGCTGTCCAAGCACGGGTGGGATCCAGCTCCCAACCCTGGACGGTGCGATACTTCGCCTGTCGCCATTGGTCAAAAGCCTCAAAGTCACCCTTGACTCCCACCTGTCGATGGAGAAACACATCTCTGCCGTCAGCGGAGTAGCTTTTCACCACCTCCGGCAGGCGAGGAAGCTGGCTATTGGTTCTTATAATGATTTTACTGTGTTTTAATGTATTTTATTGTGCTCATTGTGTTTTTATTATGTTTTACTGTATTCTCAACCTCAGTGAGTCGCCCCGAGCCACTCGGAAGGAGCGACCAACAAATCGAAATAATAACTAAATAAATAAATGGAGCTGACAGAGGGAGCTCCTCCACGCTCTCCCTGGATTTGAACTTCCAACCTGCCGGTCTTCATTCATGCTGGCACAAGGGTTTAACCCATTGCGCCACTGGGGGCTTCACCTATAGTGGTAACAACCTGCATTAATTCTATTGTGTAGATGCACTTTTTAAGGAGCCCTAGGTGCCGCAATGGGTTAAATCATTGAGCTGCTGAACTTGCTGACCGAAAGGTCACAGGTTCGAATCTGGGGAACGGTATAAGCTCCCGCTGTTAGTCCCTGCTTTTACCAACCTAGCAGTTCGAAAACATGCAAATGTGAGTAGATCAATAGGTACTGCTCTGGTGGGAAGGTAACAGCACTCCATGCAGTCATGCCAGCCACATGACCTTGGAGGTGTCTAAGGACAATGCCTGCTCTGTGATGTATTTATCACAGAGGTAAATAGGAGCCACTGGTGGTGAAATGAGTTAAACCCTTGTACCAGTAGGACTGCTGACCAATAGGTCAGCAGTTCAAATCTGAAGAAAGCAGGTTGAGCTCCCTCTGTCAGCTCCAGCTCCCCATGCATTGAAAGAGGCCATGGTAAGACCACTGCTGAAGAAGCCGAATCTAGATCCTTCAGCTCCCTCCAATTACAGGCATGGGACTGTGACCGTGCTTGTCGCCATTACAGACCAACTTCGCCGCCAGCTGGACCAGGGCGGATCAGCCCTGCTTGTTCTGTTAGACCTGACAGCAGCGTTTGATACTGTAGATCATGCCTTGTTGACCCACCGTGTATCCGTGTCCGGGGTTGGGGGGACTGCCCTCAAATGGGTGGCCTCCTTCCTCCGGGACCGGGGACAACGTGTGGAGGGGGGCGGGGAGGTCTCTGGGAGGCTCCCACTTACTGGGGCCCCAGGGGCCATCCTCTCCCCCTTCTTATTCAACATCTATATGCGCCCCCTGGCCCAGCTGGCCCGCGACTTTGGTCTGGAGTGTTATCAGTACGCTGATGACACCCAGCTTCTGCTGAGAATGGACGGCAGGCTGGACATCGTACCCGATTGTTTCCATCGCTGCCTTGAAGCCGTGACAGGTTGGCTGCGCGCCAGCCGGCGGAAGGTGAATCCGTCGAAGCGGAAATCTTGGGCTGGCCCTGGGCTGGATGAGTGCCGGTTGCCTACCCTGGATGGTGAGCATCTTAGCCCGTCATCCCTGGTTAAGAGCTTAGGTGTTCAACTGGACCCCTTGCTGACCATGGAGACTCAGGTCTCTGTGGTCAGCAGGACGGCGTTCTTTCACCTACGTCAGGCTAGGCGACTGGCACCCTACCTGTCCAGGGATGACCTTGAAGGTTAGGGTGACTGCTTCCACAGCTGCCTAATATACCTGTGCCTTGGGTCCAAGGAAATGTCTGTGTTCCTTTTAATACCTCGTGATGTGACTTGTAATTTTTAATGTTTTATCGTTTTATTGTATGGCTGCATGACCATCGCATGCCGCCTGTTTTATATGTTGTGACCCGCCCCGAGCCTGCAGGGAGGAGAGGAATACAAAACCAAATAATAAATAAATAAATAAATAATGTGGGGACATGAGAGAAGCCTCCCACTAGGATGGTAAAACATCAAATAGCCAGGCGTTCCCTGGGGAACGTCCTTGCAGACGGCCAATTCTCTCACCCCAGAAGCAACTTGGAGTTTCTCACCTCACTCCTGATATGGAAAAAAAATCACAGAGAGCATTACTAGCGCTGCATATAGATTGGAAAAGTAGAAAATCTACAAGACGACTTCAAAAATTCCTGGAAAATGTGATTTTTATTAACCATACTAACTGAGGATTCCTAAGGTCTGTAGACCACCACTCATAACGTTTTCTGGTTCTGAAGCTATTCCAGTACTTTGGCGTGCGGTTGAACTAGACCAGGGTTGTGTGCATCCTGTGCGCACTTCCTGCGAAGTCAATCCCATGGAAATGCCCTTGGGACTTACCTTTCAGTGGTCTGTGAGCGCCGTTTGGTGTGATGTGATCTGCAGCATGAGGACACCGAAGAGTTCCTTGCCCAGATGATGATTAAACATGACAGGAAGCCCATTTAAGGAATGAAAATTTTACCAGCCACATGCTGGGGAATGGCAGGGCAGCCGTTACACCCGTGTAGATACGCGCACCAACCTCAACCGAAAAGCAGGGAAGGAAGGAGGGAGGGAGGGAAGGCCACGGATCAGGGAGAAGAAGGATAAGCAAGAACCGTTTAGCCGGGCCTGGAGGAGGAAGAAGAGGAGGAGGAGGAGGCAGCAAGTGGGAAGATGCAAAGCTTGGGAAGAATGACACTTTTGGGTCCGTAACGTCCCTAACGTCTCACATCACATAGAATCATAGAGTTGGAGGAGGCCAACTGTCCTATCCAATCTGCCCTGCAAGAATAAACAATTAACACATTCCTGACAG
Source organism: Anolis apletophallus (assembly GCA_030556195.1). Lineage (NCBI taxonomy): Eukaryota > Metazoa > Chordata > Lepidosauria > Squamata > Anolidae > Anolis > Anolis apletophallus. Next base: position 2,163,054 of record JARBWK010000001.1, read on the forward strand.
ATGGCCATGCCAGAGGAGGCTCCATCACACCCCGAGGGGGCCCATTTCACTCTTGGACAGCTCTTACCCTCGGAAAGCTCTTCCTAGTGTTTAGGTGAAATCTTTTTGCTTGCAAATCCGTTGCTTTGAGTCCCTAGGGTGCATCTACTGTAAATGCCACTTGGCACCACTTCAACTGTCATGCCTCAATCCTGGGGAATCCTGGGAACTGTAGTTGTACAAGCGCTTTAGCTTTGTCGAAGGCTTTGGTTTTCCGGGCTGTATGGCCATGTTCCAGAAGCATTCTCTCCGGACGTTTCGCCTGCTTCTATGAGGTCTGTTGTGAGGTTGTGAGGTCTGTTGGAGAGTTCACAAGTGAGGTTTATCTATCTGTGGAATGTCCAGGGTGGGAGAAAGAACTCTTGTAAGCAGCCAAGGTTTGAAGCTGCAAGGCTATTCAATGCTAATCAAGGTGATCAAGTGCAACATTCTCACTTGCCTCCAGCAGACAAGAGTTCTTTCTCCCACCTTGCACATCTCACTTGTGTACTCTCAAACAGACCTCACAACCTCACAACAGACCTCATAGATGCAGGCGAAATGTCAGGGGGGAATGCTTCTGGAACATGGCCATACAGCCATGTTGCATAATAATAATAATAATAATAATAATAATAATAATATCAACAACAACAACACTTTATTTATATTCTGTCCTTCTCCCTGAGGGGACTCAGAGTGGATTACAGCATATAAACAGACACAGGCAAACATTCAGTGCCTTGTTACAATAAAATACAATGAGACACAAATACACGGGCAAAGGCAAAGGCTTCTTATGCCGTCACACCAGGTCTGTTTAAAATTAAAACTGGCAGATGTGTTGTCCTTTCTATCTGATGGACTGCAGAGTGCTTGCTGAAAAGGCTAGGTGGTCTGACAACCCAAAAAACACTCCAAAATAAAGTTGAAAATCAAACAGTTTATTCAATAACAAAGTCTTTGCAGGACTTGGCACAGCTTCTTATTGGTTGCAAAAAAACAGAGTGGAAATGCCTTGGGTTGTTGCTCAAAAGATTCCTACTGCTTCTTTTGGATGGCAGGAAACCCGATATTTCCACCCTGGTCCTAGGTGTTTGGTTGAAGGAACCACTCCTTCCCCCTCTAAACCTAAGCTCAGTCCAAAGGTGACCTAAAGCTGGGCTGGTAACCAGATGTCTATCCTATACAGCATGCAAAGCCAGTCTCTGCAAGGTACCATAAACTCATCTGGCTCCAGCAGTCCCCCAGCTAATGGTCAAGCAAATAGCAATCAGCAGGGCAGCATGCAGGTCAGCACCCAGGTAAGCACCCAGTACTTACGGTGACCCTTTCGGAGCCAATCCTGGCTGGCCAAAAACACATCTGGCTTCCTTCCCTCTCTGAAAGGAACTAAAACACTTTCTAAAATGGAGGCCAATCCCCAGGAAGAAAAAGGGGCGGACACCAACTAAAAAGATACATTTGCAGAGCTTTAGGTGGCAAATTCTGCACCAGGCTGCAACCTTGCTAATAATTAACAGGCAAGGTGCCAGTGTGTCTGGAACAGTCCCAGTAAAAAATGCAAAAAGGAAAAAATGCTGCCTTTTAAAACCAAACTATGGGGCTATGCATATAAAACGTCTGGAGGACGGAACACTTCTCCTTTCATTTCCGGCTCTGGAGGCGGTGCTCATCTCCAGCTCTGGGGGAGGTGTTTTCTCAATTTCCAAGCCAAGGAGTCTGTTTCATCCATAGACTCCTCCTGGTCATGTGGCTGGCATGACTGCCTTTTCCTGCTAAAGCGGTACCTATTGATCTACTCACATTTTTCATCTTTTCACACTGCTAGGTTGGCAGGAGCTAGGCTAAGAGTGGGAGCTCACCCCGTTTCATGGATACAAACTGTGAACTTTCAGGTCAGCACAAGGTTTTAACCTCTTGCACCACTGCAGCCCCTTAAGGGATTTGGGGATGTATAAGCAAGAAGTAACTTCTCAGAGCTCTGAGAGAACCTTTCTTTCCTCATCTTTCCCCCCCTCTTCGCTCCTCCTGTCTTTATCAAAGGTTTTGCTGTCCCCAGTATTTTTTGATTTTACAGAAATCTCAAAAGTTTTTTTCATTTCATCTTTCTAGAAATCTGCAAAATTTGGGAAATTCTTACTATGAGGAAAATAGTTATCATTGCTGTTCATTAGGGATGTTATACAATTTTGGATATGCCCGAATTTCGGAAGTTTTTCGGATACTTCCAACTTTTTTAGCAATTTCGAGAGCAGCCCTCCCAACAGGAATTCTGAAATCCAAATTTCGAATTTCGGAATTCCGAATTTTGGATGTCATTTCTGAATTTTCTTGCTGATTGCTCATTGGCTGATGGCTAACAGCTGACTCTCCCTTCCCCTGATTTTTTTGTCCATTTTTGAAAGCGGGCACCATTTTTGAAGACTTCCAAACACTTCCGAATTTCGGAAATACTTCTGAATCAATTCCGAAATTTATCGGAATTTTTTGGGAAGTCTAAATAATCCAAAATGCAATCTATGACTACATCCGAAACAAGTTTTGAAACTTTTTTTTTTGGGATCAAACAGCCCTATTGTTCATATTGAAATTGGTATAGCTTTTCCACCAAAAGTAAAGTTATAGTATGAATGTAAAGCAGGCTTGGGCAAACTTGGGCCCTCCTCCAGGTGTTTTGGACTTCAACTCCCAGCATTCCTAACAGCCCCAGGCCCTTTCCTTTTCCCCCTCAGCCGCTTAAGCTGACGGGGAAGTTTGCCTGTGCCTGGTGCAAAGCCTAACACCCATGAGGCACGAGATCCTGCCTGATCTTGGAAGCAAAGACCTGGTTTGTGCCGATACGGGGGACCACCAAGAAATGCCAGGAGCTTTTGGCTGTGTTTCAGAAGAAGGCAATAGCAAATCTACTTTAAGTATTCCTTGTATGAAGTCCTAAGGAGTCCGGAATAAGAAGGAAATATTCCTTATCAAATTCATAACTCAGGAGGCCGTTTGAAGGCATGGTGTACCTGCTTGACATTGTATCTGCTAAAGACGAGGAGTCTGTCAGAAAGTAATGAATAAATTAAGCACTGCGAACATGGGGAAATTCGTAGGAACTTGAAGCCAGGCTCTTAAGAGCTAAGCATTCAAAGCCTTCTGCATGGATAGATACATCTCTCTGTTTTGCTTTCTCCAACGTTTGGATTCCCACCTATCCACCCCCTCTTTCAATCAGGTTTTCCCATCAAATTGATGAATTGTGATTTTTTTATATAAAAAAAGTTTGCGATGCTTTTAGCAAAAACCAGAGCCATACACAATTCTCCCTGATCTCTCCCTCTGCAGAGACATTCTCCCCAAGGACTTTGTGGTGAGGGAGGCATAGCGATGGGTTTGCCCTTTCCTCTCATCTGCAGCACGAAGCTGACTCTTAGCTGCGGATTTGATTGCTTCCTTTAATGGTCTTAATTCGGATACATTAATAAACCGCACAACAGAAAGGCCTTTGGTTGGAGAACTGAAGCAACTTAGAAGAGTCAGGGTGACTTTGAGTTGGGAAATGTTCTTTTTTCGGTCTCCCAACTCCCAGAATCCTCCACTGCCCATTTCGGCAGGCAAATAATAATAATTATTATTATTATTATTTATAGACCACCCTGTCACCCCAAAGGGACTCAAAGCAGTTTCCAATGAATATGGCAACCATTCAATGCCAAAAAGAAATGGCTTGGCCGACTTACCGGCTGAGCGGGTTGCAGTGGGGGGCATGTCCTCACTGCCATCTTGTCGGAGGAAAAGAGGTGAGGGGGTTTCTTCTTCCCAGAAGCCCCCTGTGGTGGCGGGGGGCCAGCGCCGGACAGCCAATGGGAGGGCTGGCCCCGCCCTGCCCCTCGACACCAGCCAGCCGGCCCTCACTTCCGCCCAGGCAGGATACTTAAGGCTGCCTGGGCTGCCCTGCTGCCACGTGGGGCCAGATCTTTCTTTTCCGCCCACCCTCCCTACTTGTATTCGTTCCTTGTTTGGTTTGCACTTTGTATTGCTGTATAATCATCGTTTGCACTACGTTTATGTTTCTGTTATTATGTTCTGTTATCTTATATTCCGCCCCGAGCCTGCAGGGAGGAGCGGAATATAAGATTGAATAAATAAATAAATAAATAAATTCTTTGTTGCAACTCTGTGTTTGGCATGTGGCATGGGCCCTGGATCTGGTTGGCTTATCGCCTCTTGGTCGTAAGGGGAGATAATGCTTGGGCCCCTGGGGTGCCAAGTTCCAGTTGATCGGTATTGGACCGGTGGCACCCAGGCACGCAAGTGTCTTCGGACATATGTGGGCTGTCCTTCCCTGTATCCAGGACCCGTGCATGGCTGCCAACCCTTGATCCTGTTTGTAATAAATGAGTTGTGGCCAATTTTCATCCAAAACTCTTGTATTCGTGCCTCATTGGTTTTATGGCGGGAGGTGTATCACCCATACACACGCAAAACCATACAAACAATTTACATCAAAACAAAGCACACGAGACAATATAGAACAACCTAACTGTAACTTAATAATCAAAACAGAGAAAATTCTGAGAATGAAAAAGAAACTTTTTTTTATTTGAAGAAAACAAACAAAATATAAAGGCACTAAAGCATTAACAATATAAAGATGTAAGTTTTTGTGTGTTATACAAGGCTAAAACTACACAGCTACATTCTGCCTACTACAATGGACTACAAACTTACATCAAACTTCTCATACATATAAACACAAACTAAACAAACAAGAAGACTTATGCTCTTGTACTCACTATGTGATTATTTTTATTCCTTATTATTTTCTATTCCCTTTAAATGGTATTATTGTATGCAACCACGAAATAGAGCAATTTAAAATGGCTGCGGATGGCCACGCCTGAAGCGCAGATACCGAGACCTGATACACACTTACTGGTATTATTAAAGGTCATCCTCTAGGTCCGTGTACCTGGCGAAACGAAAAAGCCCAATATTCCTGAATGAATCTCACCAAGTTGAAGAAGCAGCCATTGAGGTAGTTTATTATCAGCTGAAGTGCTGTCAGCCCGTGGTTACCCGCGAAAATAACCTGAGATACCATAACATTATAAAGCAGACATTTTTATACAGTACAGTTCTTTGAAATTCCTGCTCCCACCCAGCTAGACCTCACCCTGATTGGCCAAGCTCCAGTGACGTCAGAACGGCTGAAGGATGTTTCTTTGCGGAGGCGGGACTTTAGCGCCCGCCCGCCAATAGGAGAGCGTTCCCCGCTCCCAATGCAGATTTCTGCTTTCCAATGGTAGGCGAGGGGCAGGATGGAAAGTTCAAACAAACAAGTTATAGCTTTATGATTGGATTCCATTGTCCCAACTCCAGGACGAACAAAGCAGGGCCTCCAGGTCCCATGATTTCTATTGTTGTGATTTTTGTCTTTGTGAGCCCCAACAGTGCGGGACCGGTGACTCTGCACCAGTGTCCATTATATTTCAAAACAGTATACGATGATACAATTATTAATCTGTTCTTGGGAAAATGTGGAAAGCGGGGCAAGTCATCTCAACATCAGGGAAGAAAATGCCAGGCTCAAGAGAGGAGAAAAGAGATACAAAAGAGCAAAAGTTAAGGATAACCATGTTTACTTCGAGGTTAGAAACAATATAACTAGCAAAAAGGGGAGATGGTTGCTTAAAAGTATCCGAAAGTCTCCCAGGTGCTACCGTAGTAGCCGCTGCTGGGCTCTTCCAGACCGTTAAACATCCACAAAAGTGAATTTTAAAGTCAAAATGGGATCCTACTACTGGCGGAACTCTCCGCTATGGTGCCAAGTTTATCAATTAAATAATTCTATTGGGAGGGAGTCTTTGAATGACAACAACCACACCAAGCATTTGTTTGCTTCCATTCCTTTTCTCTGCAATAAGAAAAGTTTCTATTTTTAAAACTTTTTTAACAAATCCTAGCTGCGTAAGTTTTACACGAACACGTGTCTCCAATCTTCCTCTGTTATCAAACTTAACACTCTGTCTCTTTCTTTCTACTCTCCTTAGGAGCCTGTTGGACCTCGACACTTTCTCCAAGTCTGATCCAAGTAAGTCTACCAAACTGGCAAACATGTGGACATGGGTTGGGAGAAGGCGGCCCTGTGGTTTGCAGGAGGCAAGGAATATAATGGCCCAAAGAAGAACATAAAAATGGTGACATTAAGTGGCTGGGGGAGGAAAGGGGCTGTTGGCATAGACCTGAGACGTGGCCACCGCCAGAGGAAATTTAAGTCCAGAACTTTTTGGGGTGTAGGTTTTGGTAGCTGGAGAAGATCTGCAGCAGCAGCCCCCTCCCAAAAATTGGGGAGGAGAGCGGGCCCTCCCAAGCTGTCAGGGACTGGGACTCAAATGCTCGACCTAGGGTCATAAGGGAGAGAGCGTCTCCCCAGTTCACCCTTATAAGTGACTCAAACTCTGTGAAGGTGGAGAAAAGAGTGTCCTCCCAAGTTACTGGTGATAGGAACTCTCCTAAAGACTCTACTGGAGACTCTATTTTTGGTCCTGTTAGGCCGTCACTACGCCTCCATTGCTGGCCAGGTGAGCCAGCTTTTACGCTGGCCCCGTGCCACCCAGTTGGCCCTGTCCATGACCACACTCCATCGGGTTTTATTCTACCCCTCTCTCTAGGGACCGGGTGAACCCTGGTATCTAGTAGATGACTCCTATAGTTTGTTTTGTTATTGTTTGTGATGTGCAGAGTTGTTGACTGTTAACTGTAAGTGGGAGTGGTGGTATATAAACTTGAATAATAATAATAATTGTGGGAGTCCAAAACACCAGGAGGGCCATAGTTTGCCCATGCCTGCTATAATAATAATAATACTGTTTATTTCTATTCCGCTCTTCTCACCCCGAAGGGATTACAATACACATACGACAGACAGTCGCTGTCGGAAAGACATACAATTACACATAGACAAATACAGTGCAGCTTATAGAAGGACTTCTTCTTTCCTGGCTGCGTCATAGCCCCAAATGAGACCAGGGCCAGCCATTGAGAAGTTACTCTTTTGTATTACAGCCCTATCCAGTAGAATTCACTAATTTACTTCATACAGCCTTCATCAACCAGGTTTCAATAAAGTAGATCAGAAGTTCCAGTTTCCAAAGCTACTACAACTAGTTTGTTGTAGTAAAAAAAAAAGTTCACATTTTCAATCAATCAATCAATGTTTATTACTTGCTTAGTTTCCCTCCACCAGCCTTGCTCTGGGCGACTTACAACATAAAACCAATAAAACACTTTAAAAGAATTACAATTAAAACAACTAATCAAACTTCCCACACAGAACCCCCATGACCAACAGAAAATACTATTTTTTCTGATGGTCTTTGGCGACCCCTCTGACACCCCCGTGCAACCCCCCGGGTCCCGACCCCCAGGTTGAGACACACTGGGTTAGAGGATCCTTCTTATCCTTTGCTAAACATAGCATTAGTTGAATTTTCTTTGTGGGTCTGTGTAGATCAGTGTTTCTCAACCAGTGTGCCGTGGCACACTAGTGTGCCGTGAGCGATCATCAGGTGTGCCGTGGGAAATAGGAACCCCCAATACCCTTTCTTCCCCCTCCTGCCAAACACTTTTTCTTCTCCACTCGGGCTCCCTTCTTCCCCGCCTCGCTCTGCTCGCTTTGCCTCGCTTTGCTCACGCTGCCACTTCTGCGGGAGGGGGGAGGGAGGCAGACGTGACCTGTGCGGGCGCTACTGCGCAGACTCGACCCACGTCTTCCTCCCTCCCCTCCACAGTGTTCTCTGGATATAAGTGAACTACAACTTCAAAACTCAAGGTCAATGCCCACCAAACTCTTATAGTATTTTCTCTTTGTTATGGTAGTTCTGTGTGGGATTCCATTCCATCATTGGTGGAGTTTAGAATGCTCTTTGATTGCGGGTGAACTATAACTCCCAGCTGTTGAGTAAGAGCTTCATTTGTGTCTTTCTGCCATTCCTGCCAGGATATCTATGTTGTGTTCATCGAAACAGGCCCAGGATTCACACTGAGTGTATAAATACATTTAAAAACATATTAACTATATGTATGACTGTGTTAGAGTGTCATTTTGTGTCATTGTGGTTGGTGGTGTGCCCCAGGATTTTGTCATTGTAAAAAGTGTGCCGCGGCTCAAAAAAGGTTGAAAAACACTGGTATAGATTGTTTGTAGGTTGTTTTTTCTTCATTAGCTTCCCTATGCTTATGATGTACCGTGATGTAAGAACACTTTCCCTCTGGGTGGATCTTTGTCTTTACTCACGCGGCTTGTTCTTGGCCTTGCAGCTCTTTTGATGCCTGTGGTAGAGTCTCTGTTGGCCTGTAGGACCTGGTTTAGGTCGTTCACTTCACCTTGGAGGAGGTGGGGCTCACAGATGCTGTTTGCACAATCTACCCGGGCTTTAACGGTGCTTCTTTTTTGACCTGGGTGATGGTAGTTTTTCTGTAGGCATCTATCCGTGTGTGTAGGTTTTCTGTAAACTGTGTAGCCCAATTGGGTTTGATTGGGTTTGCGGATGACTAGGATATCTAGAAATGGCAATTTTCCTTCATTTTCTTTTTCCATGGTAAATTGGATGTTTGGGTGGATGTTAAACAGAGGCTGGATGGCCATCTGTCGGGGGTGCTTTGAATGCAATTTTCCTGCTTCTTGGCAAAATGGGATTGGACTGGATGGCCCATGAGGTCTCTTCCAACTCTATGATTTGTTGTTGTTGTTGTTGTTGTTATTGTTATATTAACTAAACAGTCCAGAAAAGTGAAGAAGTAAACCAAACATATTAAATTAACAACACATATCATCCTTTAAAACCAAATGATATGGTATAAAAAAAGTTTACTAGTGCAAAAAAAATATTCTAAACTCTGTTGTTTTGCTGCCTCATGTAATTCATAACTATTTTGTATTTGGGAGGGGAAAAAACTTTTTTGACATCTGTCAATGCTGTTAAATAATCCATGTTTGCAACATCCCGTGTGACCAGGAGCCTTTCTCCTTTGGGCCTTTACCATTTTCCAACATCATAGACTCCTCATAAAAAAGTTTCTGCTTAGCTAGAGATGCTGTGTGTGGAGATTGTCAGGCTGAAACCACATCAAAGAGGCATTTGGGGCCTTCCGTGGTCAGGCCGCCGGCACAGAAACTGGCGATAATTGGATCTCCCTCTTGTTCATTCGCTCCTTGGTCATTCAACAGAGGGTTCCCCTGAGAGATGGATTTTGTACTGGAATCCAGGCTCAAGGGCTTCAGACCGACTGAGAGCAAAATGTTGCTGCTGTACAAGCACGTCTACGTCAGCCACAATCGCTGGATAGAATCAGAATAATGTTTACTACATTTCTTTTCCGTCATCTTGTAACTATGTTCAGAGGAGGGAGACCAAATTGTTCTCAAGACTGGAAAGATAAGGATATTGACACCCTAGAACAGGGCTGTCCAACTGCCAGCCCTGCAGGTGTTTTGGCCTTCAAATCCCAGAAATCCGAACAGCTGGTAAACTGGCTAGGATTTCTGGGAGTTGAAGTCCAAAACACCTGCAGGGCCGGCAGTTGGACAGCCCTGCCCTAGAACATGTCCAGAGACCGGTGACCAAAACGATCAAAGGTTTGGAAGCCAAGCCCTGTGAGGAACAGCTGAGAGAACTTTTTCTTTTACTATTTTCCTGGATTTTTCGAGAGTTGCCTCCCCCCCCCCCCCCCCAAGGAACTGTTTATAACAGCTTCATGACATCCATAGTTAACTGAAAGCAAATTTCACTCAGGGTGAAATTTCACAAGGGTCTGGAGAACAAGCCCTATGAGGAGCGGTTTGAAGAGCTGGGCACGTTTAGCCTGAAGAAGAGAAGGCTGAGAGAAGACATGATAGCCATGTATAAGTGTGTGAGAGGAAGTCATATCTATGTTGTGTTCATCGAAACAGGCCCAGGTTTCACACTGAGTGTATAAATACATTTAAAAACATATTAACTATATGTATGACTGTGTTAGAGTGTCATTTTGTGTCATTTTGGTTGGTGGTGTGCCCCAGGATTTTGGCAATGTAAAAAATGTGCTGTGGCTCATAAAAGGTTGAAAAACACTGCACTAGAGAATGAATCCACTTTAAATGTGGTTTCTGCCTCCTCCCTAAACTACAAGCCCCAGAATTCTGCAGGAGGCAAAAACCAGATTTCAAGTGGATTCGTTCTCTAGTATGATGAAGTAAATAGTCATGTTTAAATACTTGAAAGGGTGTCATACTGAAGAGGGAGCAGGCTTGTTTTCTGCTGCTGTAGAGACTCGGATATGAAGTAATGGATTTCTTGGCTTTTCTTTGCGAATGAAGATTCAGGAAGGACTCACCCCACGCTTTCTACAAGCGCCTTGATGACTAAAAAGGCCAATCCGAGATAGGCAAGTCCGGTTGCAGAAAGCACAGCAGAAAGTCTCCTTGGGTGATGTTGTTTCCAAGTTGCAGTTTTTTCTTTGTTAACGTTTCTCCCGTTTGGCGTGACTTCTCGAAAGAGGCAGCAGCATTGTGGATAGTGCGTCTCAATGGCGATGTGAGGCCAGGGTGGACCATTGTTGGTGATCAATCTGGCCAAGCCTGAGATCACCGAAAAATGAACTGGACACACCTCCCACTCTGGAAGAGACCCTTGAGGCCATACAGCAGTTGAAAAATGGCAAGGCAGCCAAGATCCATCGAATCCCACCTGAAGCTTGGAAACAGGGAGGTCATGTACTTCATGCTAAATGCCACAAGCTCCTTGTGAGTTGCTGGGGAAAAGGTGAACTGCCATCAGATCTCCGAGATGCAGTTATCATCACCCTGTATAAGAAAAAGGGAACAAAATCCGATTGCTTAAACTATCGAGGTATAACACTGCTCTCCATTGCTGGAAAAATCCTTGCAAGGATACTCCTGAACAGATGAGTTCCTGCTATTGCAGAAGAACTTCTCCCGGAAAGCCAATGCGGCTTCAGAGCTAACAGGAACACCACAGATATGGTTTTTGCCCTTAGACAACTGCAAGAGAAATGTAGAGAGCACAACAAAGGACTCTGTGTAACATTTGTTGACCTCACCAAAGCCTTCGACACAGTGAGCAGAAAAGGTCTGTGGCAGATCCTGGAACGAGTAGGATGTCCCCCCAAATTCCTCAAAATGATTATCCTGTTACATGAGGGCCAGCGCGGTCAAGTCAGATACGGCGAGGCTCTCTCAGAGTGCTTTCTCATAACTAATGGAGTGAAGCAAGGTTGCGTTCCTGCACCAAACCTATTTACAATCTTTTCCAGCATGATACTCCAAAGGGCTACGGCAGACCTCGAAGAATGGATTTAAACTCCAAGAAAAGAGACTACTAAGACATTAGGAAAAATCTCTTGTTGATAAGATCTAAGTGTGATGCAGAGGCTGGATGGCCATCTGTCAGGAGTGCCTTGATTGTGTGTTCTTGCATAGTCGGAAATTGGACTGGATGGCCCTTGGTGTGACGGTGCGGTGAGCACCACCTGCATAGAAAATCTTGAGTTCTTAAAGGTTTGCATTGTTAAAGTGTGTTTTACAGTTTGCACAGTTTGCAAGAGGTTCAGTTGCATTGATTGGTCCTTAGCACCTGCCAATCATCATTTACAGAGCCCAGTTGAGTTTGTTCCGCCCCCTTTTCCAGGGATTTCGGAGCAAGCCATTTTTCATTCCAGAGACAACCCGTGTTTAGAAGGTTTGCCAGACCAGGCCCTTGGTCAGGCCATCTGTCAATACCAGTCTGATGACATTGTAGAGTATTTGCTGGCATGTATTTATTGGAAACAGATGCAATTTTTTTATTCTAAGGCAAATGATGTCAAAACAATCCCAAAAGGAATGTGCACAGCTCTTGTTGGCAAAAACGAAGGAGCTATACAAGGCACTGGCAAACTTGGGCCCTTCAGGTGTTTTGGACTCCAATGCCCACAATTCCTAACAGCCTCCGGCCCCTTCTTTTTCCCCCTCAGCCGCTTAAGCTCAGTAGAAATGAGAGGGGAGGTCGTGAAGTCTGACTTGACCATGGTGGTCCATGCCTTGGTTACCTCTAGACTGGATTACTGCAATGCACTCTATGTGGGGCTACCCTTGAAGATGGCCCAGAAACTTCAACTTGCCCAGTGATCAGCAGCCAGATTAATAACTGGGGCAAGTTACAGGGAGCGGTCAACCCCCCTGTTTAAAGAACTGCACTGGCTGTCATTCATTTTCCGGTCCCAATTCAAGGTCCAGGTGATCACCTACAAAGCCCTAAACAGTTTGGGGCCCACTTACCTTCGTGACCGGATCTCCCTCCATGAACCCGCTCGAACCCTCCGCTCCTCGAGGGAGGCCCTCCTGTCGCCCCTGCCAGTCTCACAGACTCGTCTGGTGGGCACAAGGGAGAGGGCCTTCTCCTCTGTGGCCCCCCGACTCTGGAATTCCTTGCCCAGAGAGATTAAGAAAGCCCCCACTCTGGAGACCTTTAAGAGACAATGAAAACTGGGCTCTTCCGCTTTGCTTTCAGAGAGTAGTTACTTAATTTCTACTATTGCTCTCCTCAATGTCCCCGATCTCGGGGTCCATCCCCCCTCCCCCATAGAGGATGTTTTTCCTGTAAAGGATGTTATTTCGAGTATCACACCCTGAGTTTTAACATTTTAACATTTTATATATGTGCTTGCAGCCCGCTCTGTCCTTGTGATTTTGATACCTAATTGTATATTGTTTTTTATTTATATTTTTATTGTGTTATTGCTGATGTTTTTGATTTTATTTTATTGTAATTTGTTGTTTGGGCTTGGCCTCGTGTGAGCCGCCCCGAGTCCCCACTGGGGAGATGGGGGCAGGGTACAAATCAAGATTATTATTATTATTATTATTATTATTATTATTATTAGCCTCTCGTAGCCTTGAATTGGAGCATTTCATCTGTACGGAATCAACATTCGTATAAACACATCTCATAAAAACAGGGAAAGGAGCGATTTCTGCCAAGTCAGAGGAGTTTTCCTTGAGGAGATCTCTTTTAGATTTCCAGCATCTCTGGAACTGTGCTCGTGTGTCCCAGTTTTCAGCTTTGAAATGTTCAAAGGTATGAAGAACCAGGTTTGGCTCGAAGTGTGCTGGAATGGATTCGGTGAAACATTCATATCCATCTGCCAACATTATTTGGAGCTCTTCACAACCCCCCCCCTCTCTCCCCCAATGCATCTTTAGAGCAATGGAGCTCAACATTTGATCAGGACTTCTGAGAGATCAACTACTGTCACAATGCAGGGTCTCGGCCCAGCCCCTTAATCACACACACAGAGACGGTAATCAGCTAACTATTTATTGAATAATAGAAAACAGGTGAAAAGGTAAATTGTCCAAAAAAGCGTCAATTAGTTCAGTAAAAATAGCAAAGAGTTCCGAAGTAAATCCAAAGGCAAAACACTTGGCAAAGTTCTCCGCAAAGCTCTAGGCTTCTGCGCCAGTCTGTGCTACGGGGCTCCGCGCTCCTTCGGTGCTCTAGGCCAGTGTTTCTCAACCTTTTTTGAGCTGCGGCACACTTTTAACATTAAAAAAATCTGGAGGCACACCACCAACCAAAATGACACAAAAGGACACTCTCACACAGTAAAGAACGGCTGGGAGATGGTGACCTGCTGGGAGCGCCGAAGCCAGGGGAGGAGGAGGAGCCAGGCTGTGCCATGCCCCACCCTCCCCCCGGCTTCAGTTCTCCCACAGCTTCGTCAGCCTTGAGGGGGCAGTGCCAAGCCAGCATTGTGCTGGCTCTGCTACTGCTGGCTTGGCACTGCCCCCTCAAGGCTGGCGGTTGTGAGAGCGCTGAAGCCGGGAGGGGAAGCCATGCCCCGCCCCCTACCGCAACTTCAGCTCTCCCACAGAGGAGGAGCATGAGCGGTGGATGGGCTTCAGTGGGTGGGGCTCGTCCTCCGTGCGGCTTCAGAGAGCGAGGGGCGAGAGTCATGGTGGGAGTCATGGCGGATTGGAGGCTGGCTGGGGAAACGGCCAAAGGAGGCGGTGCCCAGGCCCCTTCTTTTTCTTTGCTGCCGCCCGGTCCTTCCTCCTCCTCCCCCAAGCAGCAGGAGTTCAGCAGGAGGAGGGGGGAAGGAAGGGGGGGCAGAGAGCTTTTCTCGCGGCACACCTGATGATTGCTCACGGCACACTAGTGTGCCACGGCACACTGGTTGAGAAAGACTGCTCTAGGCTTCGGTGCCATTCCCTCCTGCTAGACTCAATGCTCCTACGCCTATCGAAGCTCCGTCCTTGCCTCCCAGCACCTGGCTCATTATCTTCGTGAGAGCCTGACTCCCTTCCAACTTCCATGGGCTCATCCCTCGCTAGCTCCCGGACTTTCTCTTGTGATCCAAAACCACCTGGTTTCTCATACTGATTATCTGATTCAGTCTCATCAGTGTCAGTCTGACTTTCCCAGCTCTCATAACCATCAGGCCAGCCATGATCCCATGCTAAGCTTTCTGTGGGAGGGGAAGGCCCAGCTGCCTCATCGTCCCCTTCTTCTGCCTCTTCATTTGCCTCAATTGGCCCTAATGCAAGTGGGACCCCCGGGGCGGCCCCCTGCCCCGGCACGAATGAGAACTGGGTTGCTACAACTACAAAAAATCTGATGAAGTAAACTCATGAGTATTGGTCATGACTATGAATTTATCAAAGGCTGAACGGCCATCTGTTGGGGCTGCTTTGATTGTGCTTTTTTGTATGGCATGGGGTTGGACTAGATGGCCCATGTAATAATAATAATGATGATGATAATAATCTTTATTTATATTTTTATTATTTATTTATTACTTTGATTTTATATACCGCTCCATCCCAACAGGCTCGGGGCGGTTTACATATACTGCTCTATCTCCCCGAGGGGACTCAGTGTGGTTCCCAAGTAACAACACCAAACATACAGAGTAAACAAACTAATACAGAGTAAACCGGGAATGTGGCACAGCTGGCTGGGTGTCAGCTGCATAAGATCTCTACTGACCAGAAGGTCATGAGTTCGAGGCCTGCCCAGGTTGGGGTGAGCTCTCGACCAATTGTGTATCTCGTTGTCGACCTTTGCAACCCGAAAGACAGTTGCATCTGTCAAGTAGGAAATTTAGGGACCACTTTGTGTGGGGAGACTAAATTTAACTGATTTAGAAGGCCATAAAATCTCCAGGAAGTACACAAAAAAGAATGAAGGAATGCGACAGCTCCCCCTGGTGGCCAGAAGCTGGAATGTTAAATTGCCTCTATGTCTGTCTATATATTTTATTTATTATTTGGACTTACTAGACCGCCCCTCCCGAAGCTCGGGGCGGTTTCCAACACAATAAAATCACACAGGTATTCTAAAAACATCATAAAACATAAAACATTCCTTAGAACCAATCAATATAGCATAAAATATCTCGGTGGATCGGGTCAAGGCCGACCTGCAGAAGAGTACAGGAGCAGCACAACTAGGTGGCGAGGTTAGTGTTCAGATGCTGCTAATCAGTCGCCAAATGCTTGCCTGAATAGCCAGGTCTTGCAGGACCGGCGAAAGGCCATCAGGTCCCGCAGGGCCCGCAACTCGGCTGGCAGCGTGTTCCACAGGGCCAGGGCGGCCACCGAGAATGCTCTCTGTCGGGTGCTGGCCAACCTATAGGACTTTACACCTGGGACTTGTATGTTAATGGCATTGAATGTTTGCCTGTCTATGTGCATTGTGATCTGCCCTAAATCCCCTGCAGGGTGAAAAGGGGCGGAATATAAATGATGTAAATAAATAAATAAGCATAAGATTAACAAAACAACATAAGCATGAAATATCACAACACACACATATATATTAAAAATAATCCTGCCTGTTCTTCGTACCTGTTTGTTAGGGTGAGGAAAAAGGGTCAAGGCAATTAAAAATGGCCAGTGCGAAATCAGAATACAGGGGCCAGAGAATTGGGTAAAGTGCTCTACCGGCTAACAGCAATCTCAAGTACGGGTCTGTGGCTGCTCATTTCCAGGGCCTGTTAGAGGAATGACCGGGGTAATAAGTAGGAAGTACAAAGCCATATTCTAACAATGCCTAGGGCTGGGCTAGTACTGGTCAGTCTCAAAGGCTTGTTGAAACCACCAGGTCTTCAAGCTCTTACGAAAAGAGCGGAGGGCTGTGGCCTGTCTTATTTCCTTTGGAAAGATATTCCAGAGGTGGGGAGCCACCACTGAGAAGGCCCTCAATCTCGTCCCCACCAACCATACTTGTGACAGTGGTGGAAGCGAAAGGAGGGCCTCCCCAGAAGATCTTAGATTTTGTGCTGGTTCATAGAAAGAGATGCGATCGCGAAGGTAGGTGGGGCCCAAACTGTTTAGGGCTTTATAGGTCATGACCTTCACCTTGAATTTGGCTCAGCAATTTATTGGCAGCCAATGAAGTTGTTTTACTAGGGGCGTTGTATGCTCCCTATAGTTTGCTCCAGTAGGGAGCCTGGCTGCTGCCTTTTGAACCAATTGAAACTTCCGGGCTGTCTTCAGGGGCAGCCCCCCCATAGAGCGCATTGCAGTAGTCCAGTCTGGGTGTTACTAAGGCAGGGACCACCCTGGCCAAGTCAGACTTCATGAGGAATGGTCGCAACTGGCGCACAAGTTTGAGTTGTGCAAAGGCCCTCCTGGCCACCACCGACACCTCAGCATCCAACATCTATTCCAAGTTTATTATTCTATTTTCTATTACTTCTGCACAGGCGGATCGAACATTACGCGAACTGCACTGCCATGTAGGGCGCCACATGGTCAGGGGCGCATCCGGCCGCCAGGTTCCGCGCATGCACATTTGGTGCGGCAGGGCCTCTGGCTGCAAACACTCCTCCTTTTCGGCCTCGTGGATGCTTGCCTACAGATGCCCAACGCTCCTCCTTTTTGGCCTCGTGGATGCCCGCCTTTTTGGGCTCCTGTTGCATGGATGCGCATTTGGTGCAGCGCGTGCGGGCTGGAGATGCACCAAATGCGCATGTGCGGAAGTTCCGTGCATGCGCATTTGGTGCGGCGCGAGGAGGCGGGAGTAGCAGCGTGAGGAGGCTCACTATATGAGGCCAGAGAGGAGGAGGGGTAGGCATTGTTGTTGGGGGGGGGGGATTTTCGCTTTCCATTTAAAATTACCTTTGTCCGCTACTGGACTTCTGGGAGTGAAAGTGAAAAACATCTGGAGAACTAAACTCTTAGCATCTCTGGCTATTGTTCATATTGACTGATGATGCATCTACACTAATAATAATAATAACAACAATAATAATACACTTTATTTATATTCCACCATTCTCCTCTAGGATATTCAGAGTGGATTACAGCATTTACAGCAGACTTGGGGTCCTTCCACACAGCCCTCTATCCCATAATATCAAGACGGAAAATCCCACAATATCTGCTTTGAACTGGGTTCGCTGAGTCCACACCCAGATAATGTGGGATTTTCTGCCTTGATATTCTGGGATAGAGGGCTGCGTGGAAGGCCCATAGGCAAACATTCAATGCCTTACAGTCACATACAGTGAGGCACACAAACACAGACGGGTCAAAGGCTTTTCCTTTTCCATTTCCGGTTTCTGGAGGCAATTCTCAGCTCTGGCTCGAGGGGGGGGGGGTGTTCTTCTCCATTTCCAAGCCCAGGAGCCTGCGTTGTCACCTCCTAGTCATGTGGCCAGAAAGTCTGCTTGGAGCGTCTTTTGCCTTTTTATATCAAAGCGGTACCTATTTATCTACTCACATTTGCATGTTTTTGAACTGCTAGGTTGACAAAAGCTAGGGCTAACAGCAGGAGCTCACCCCGTCCTGCGAAGTCAAACTGCCGACCTTTAGGCCAGCAGTTCAGCAGCACAAGGCTTTAACCCATTGCATCACTGCAGCTACACTATAACCTTAATGCAGTTTAACACCACTTTAACTGCCATGTCTCAATGCTATGGCACCATGGTAGTTGTAGTTTTCCAAGGTTTTTAATGGTCTCTGCCAAACTACAAATCTCAGGATTCCATAGCATTGAGTCATGGCAGGTAAAGTGATGCCAAACTGCATTAATAGTGTACTGTAGCTGCATCCTCCGAAGTCTTTCTTTAGTACCGGTTTGAAACTGCATTAAATGGTGAATGTAGATGTGGTCTGGGACTTTTGAGGGTAAAAGTGCAAAACCCCTTGAGAACTACAATAAATCTCTATTTAGTCCCTGGCTCTGTTGCAGAGGCAGGACTAGGAATATAACCGTCTGAACTGCCTTGTGTAACTAAACCCCTTCAACGACGGTTTGATGTATAGTTGGCGTTAGGAAGAGCTTGTGGCATCCTTTACATTGCCCACGATGCCTAGCGGGGCCGGATGTCTGAGGCTGCTAATGGAAGAAGAAGAAGAAGAACGGGCAACGGGCCAGCCTGGCTTCTTCGGACAGAATCGGTTGATGCACTTTTTAAAAGCCATATTGGATATCAAATGGGGTTTTTAATGGTTTAATTGGATTTCCTACCTATGTCATTGCATTTAGGCCACCCAGAGACTTTAAATCAGGGCAGGCAATTACATTTCACATTTTAAACAAAGCAACCCACTTTGGACCATTACAAATTTAAGGCTGCAAACTTACTTACATGCACTTAGAAGAAAGTCCCATTGAGACCGGCGGGAATCACTTCCAGGTCAAGACACCTGGGACTCTGATGCCTACCAAGCGCGAGCGGTAACCGTTCTGGTCTGGAAGAAAAACTACTCTCAATGTTTTGCTACCCTGGGACTCTGAACCCTGAAAGCTTGAGAAATCTAACCCAGATTTCTTCTTCTACCTATGTCCGAATGGATTGGATTCAAAATGGAAATGTTATTTGCATAGGGGTGCCTCTGCACTGTATAATTAGTTCAGTTTGACACTGCTTTAACTACCATAGCTCAACACTATGAGATTGAGCTGCTGTAGCGCAATGGATTAGCCCCTTGTGCTGCTGAACTGCTGACCTGAAGATTTGCTGAACTGCTGACTTGAAGGTTGGCAGTTCAAATCTGCGAGACAGGGTGAGCTCCCATCCATCGGCCCTAATTCCTGTCAATCTAGCATTTCGAAAACATGCACATGTGAGTAGAGAAATAGGTACCGCTTTGGCGGGAAAAGGCAAAGAGATGCTCCGAGCAATCTCGCCGGCCACACTACCAGGAGGTTGAAACCAAACACAAATTTAGGGTGGTCCTTCTTTTTTAAATTTATTTATTTATTTATTTTCGGGTTTCTATGCCACCAACTCCCGGAGGCTCGCGGCGGCTTACAGAAGCCGAAGGCACAGTAAAATACAGAAACAATAAAACAGTAAAAGCAGTTAAAAACAGAGCAACACAATAGAACAATACAAGATTAGGGCAATAGCACTATTGGGATATGCTGGCCTACGCGCCGAAGGCCTGCTTAAACAAGTGGGTTTTACAAGCCCGTCTAAATGGGATTCTGAAAACAGGCCCAGATGGGGGGGGGGGGGCCACAGGGGAAGTGGGGACTTTAAGTGTTATAATTGCAATGAGAGGGGGCACCGTAAAAGAGATTGCCCCCACGCACTTCTTCACAGGAGAGAGGCTGCAGGAAGAGTCCTGTGACTAGGTGCAAGGATAGCCCTGGCCCCTTCTGACCCCATTGTGCCACTCAAGGTGAAAGGGAAGACCATAGATTTCCTTTTGGACAGTGGGGCCACACATTCTGTCATCACAGAAGGGTTCAGAGGGACTGATTTTGGGAAGAAAAAGGCTCAGATAGTGGGGATCTCAAGGAAAGAGGCAGAAAAGTCTTTCCTCAAACCCATGGAGTGTGAAGTGGGAGGGAGATCTCTGTACCATGAGTTTCTTTTTCTACCAGAATGCCCTACCCCCCTTTTGGGCAGGGATATCCTTTGCAAGATTAGGGCACAAGTGACCTTTGCACCTGAAAAGATCATTCTAGCAGTTCCTGAAGAAGAAGGGTGGAGGGCACAAGTTCTCCTTTTGCATCAGTCCAGTCCTGAGGATGAGCTGATCCCATTGGCCAACCTTGAACAGGTGCACCCCAGGGTGTGGGCAGATGGGATCCCTGGGAGGGCCAAGAATGTTGCACCTGTCTCCATCACCCTGAAGCCAAACATCACCCCTCCCAGGATTCCCCAGTATAGGATCCCCCTAGGCGTCCTCTCCGACCCCGCAATCATCGGTCCCCCTGGTATACAGGGGACCTTAGGGTCATGAAGCGGGAGAGGAGATGGCTAGAGCGCGAGTGGCGGAAACTCCGTGACGGAGCCTCAATATCAGCTTATAAGTTAATTAAAGATACTTATGAGCATGCCGTCAAGGCAGCCAAAAAAGAATATTTCTCTACCTTGATAGCGTCTGCTAGCTCACGCCCGGCCCAACTGTTTAAGGTAATCCGATCTCTGACGACGGCCCCTACCGTCCCAAAAAATAGCGATCAGGCCCTTACTGCCGGTGCTTTCCAGAGCTTCTTCGCAGACAAGATACTGAGCCTCCGCCGGACCTTCCGGCCACAGTTGATACAGTGAAAGAGCTAGAGACTCCGTGGCCCTCCGCCGGGCCCACCCTCGGCCGGTTTCGACCACTGGACGCAGATGCTGTTGATAAGATAGTGACTGCAGCTCGCCCTACCACCTGCTCCCTCGACCCGTGCCCCTCCTGGCTTGTTAGATCTTGCCTGGAGGGGCTACGTGGGCCTCTGTTGAATATCATAAACAGCTCCCTTGAGCAAGGAGTCTTTCCAGAGTGCTTAAAAGAGGCGGTGGTAGCTCCATTGCTGAAGAAACCATCATTGGACCCTGCGGTTCCCTCCAACTACCGCCCAGTGTCGAATCTTTCGTAGCTGGGCAAGGTAGTTGAGAGGGCAGTAATGGAGCAGCTGCAGCCCTTCTTAGATGATGCAACATGGCTAGACCCCTTCCAGTCCGGCTTCCGTTCGGGGCACGGGACGGAGACGGTCCTGGTCTCCATCACAGACCAACTCCGCTGCCAGCTCGACCAAGGCGGGTCTGCGCTGCTCGTGTTATTGGACCTCACGGCAGCGTTTGACACGGTCGACCACAATCTTTTGATCCACCGCCTGGCCATGGCCGGAGTGAGGGGGGCTGTCCTTAAATGGCTGACCTCCTTCCTCCGCCAGCGGTCTCAGCGTGTGAGGAGGGGCGGGGTGGTCTCCGAGGGCTCCCCATTAGTGTGTGGAGTCCCTCAGGGGGCCATTCTCTCCCCTCTGTTATTTAACATCTACATGCAGCCGCTTGCACAGCTGGTGCGGAGTTATGGGCTGGTCTGCCATCAGTACGCTGATGACACCCAGCTCATTCTGAGGATGGAGGGCAGGCCGGGTTCTGTCCCCGATAATTTCCAACACTGCCTCGAAGCCGTTACTGGATGGCTGCGAGCCAGTAGGTTGAGGGTGAATCCGGCGAAGACGGAGATCTTGTGGCTGGGCGGCCCGGGCGAGGTGGGTGCCCGGCTTCCGACCCTGGATGGCGCGGCGCTGCATCCAGCACCGTCTGTGAAGAGCCTGGGTGTCCAATTGACTCCCAGCTGACCATGGAGGCCCAGGTCTCTGCGGCCAGCAAGGCTGCTTTCTTTCATCTCCGCCAGGCAAGGAGGCTGGCCCCCTACCTCTCCCGGAGCGGTCCGAAGAGGCCAACCTCCTGGTAGTACCGTCTGTAAAGTTGGCACACTTAACATCTACCCGCCGGAGGGCGTTCTCTGTTATAGCTCCTACGCTTTGGAACGCCCTCCCGGCTGAAGCCAGAGCCCTGAGAGATCTACTCCCGTTTAGACAGGCCTGCAAAACTCATCTGTTTAAGCAGGCCTTCGGTGAGTAGGCCCGTGCCTTACCCTATGGGCTGTTATGTTGCTGCTGTTTTATTTTTTATATTGTTTTTATTGTTTTTAACTGTGTTCTTAACTGCTTTATGTTTTTAACCCTTTGGTGCTATGCCATTGGCTCTGTGAGCCGCCGCGAGCCTCCGGGAGTCGGCGGCGAAGAAGCCCCAATAAATAAATAAAATAAATAAATAAATAAGGCCTTCAGCCCATCATTGACACCTTTCTCCAATATTCTCTTCTTCGTGAGTGCTCTTCTCCTTTCAACACCCCTGTGCTCCCTGTCTGAAAACCTATATGTGAATTTAGATTTGTTCAGGATTTGAGGGCCATAAATGCCATTGTGGTAAGCTTGCACCCTATGGTACCAAACCCTTACACTCTCCTTTCTACTATCCCTCCCTTTACTGTTTTGGACCTTTGAGATGCCTTTTTTTCTATTCCAC
Source organism: Anolis apletophallus (assembly GCA_030556195.1). Lineage (NCBI taxonomy): Eukaryota > Metazoa > Chordata > Lepidosauria > Squamata > Anolidae > Anolis > Anolis apletophallus. The sequence continues at coordinate 2,185,368 of JARBWK010000001.1, forward strand.
TTGCCCCAGATAGTCAGGAAATGTTTGCTTTTGAGTGGGAAGGGCTGGGCACTGCCAAGCGTACTCAACTCTGTTGGCAAGTTTTAACTCAAGGTTTCACAGACAGCCCCACCATCTTGAAGATGGCAATGCAGGCCGCTCGGCTTCAAAAAATGGAGAAAGCACCTCCCAAAAGCCAGAGCTGAGCACTGCCTCTGGAAGCCAGAAATGAAAGGGGAAGCCTTTGCCTTTGTTTGTGTTTGTGTGTATCATTGTATATGACTGCAAAGGCATTGAATGTTTTTGCCTATATATGTAAATGCTGTAATCCGCTTCTTCAGCATGATGCTCCAAAGGGCTATGGCAGACCTACAAGAAGAAGACGGCATATATATACGCTATCGTACTGATGGTAGCTTGTTCAACTTAAGCCGTCTGAGGGCTCGCACTAAGACTCTAAACTATCTAGTCCGTGAGCTACTTTTTGCTGACGATGCTGCCCTTGTCGCCCATTCAGAAGCAGCCCTGCAGCGCCTCACATCCTGCTTTGCAACAGCTGCAGAGCTGTTTGGGCTGGAAGTCAGCCTGAAGAAAACAGAAGTCCTCTACCAGCCCGCACCACAGGAAGAACACCACCATCCTCACGTCAGCATAGGCACATCTGTGCTTAAGTCCGTTCAGCAGTTCACCTACCTGGGAAGCATCATCTCTTCAGACGCCAAGATTGACAAAGAGATAGATCACAGATTATCAAAGGCATATAGTGCATTCGGAAGGCTTCACAAAAGAGTCTGGAGCAACAAGCACCTGAGACAAAGCACCAAAATCAGTGTGTACAGAGCTATCATACTGTCCATTCTCCTCTATGGGTCTGAAACATGGGTCACCTATCGCCAACACCTACGACTCCGAGCGCTTTCATCAGCGCTGTCTTCGCACAATCCTAAATATACACTGGACCGACTATGTGACGAATGTTGCTGTCCTTGAGCAAGCAGGGATCACCAGCATTGAGGCCATGCTATTGAGAACACAGCTGCGCTGGGCAGGGCACGTCTCTAGGATGGAGGACCACCGCCTCCCAAAGATACTACTCTACGGTGAACTCGCCACGGGTCAGCGCAAGAGAGGCGCCCCCAAAGAGATATAAGGACTCCTGAAACAACATCTCAGGCTCAGCCAGATTGATCACCAACAATGGTCCACCCTGGCCTCACATCGGGAGGCATGGAGAAGCACTATCCACAATGCTGCGGCCTCTTTCGAGAAGACACGCCGAATGGGTCTCGAAGAGAAACGACAACGCAAAAAGAACCGCAACTTGGAAAAAACATCACCCAAGGAGACTTTCTGCTGCGCTTTCTGCAACCGAACTTGCCTATCTCAGATTGGCCTTTTTAGTCATCAACGCGCTTGTAAAAAGTGTGGGATGAGTCCTTCCTGAATCTTCGTTCGCGAAGTAATGCCGAGAGAGAGAGAATCCGCTCTGAGTCCCCTAGGGTAGAAGGGCGGAATATAAATATAATGTATTATTATTATTATTTGTAGTTTAATGAGGCAGCAGCACTATTTTTTTGCAGAAAACCCTAAATTATTTGTAAAATTCCAAGTCCCAGGATTCCACAACATTGATTCAGTGCAGATAAAGTGATGTCAAACTGTATTATAATGTAGATTCACCCCTAGGACTCAAAATCTCTGCAATGCAACATGACTACTAGCCATGCTGGCGAGGGGATTCTGGAAGTCTTAGCCCAAAACCTAAAAAAATTGAAAACATCATGGAAACAAATTTATAAGGTTAGCATTGCAAACAAAAAGTTTGGTTGTCAAATGTCACCTGCGGCCTCCCCTTTGGTGATGTACAGGCAAGAGGAAGCTGTACCCCTCCTTCAGGCTGAACAGGTACCTTCCCAACTACGTATTCAGGAGACTATATCAGAACCAAGGGGGCGGTTGTGAAGGCCACCTCGTGAAGGAAGGCAATCGGGAGGCTGTACCTCTCCATCAGGCTGAGGCTGGTCAGTTCACCATCCTCAGCCTGGTATGTGGGATTTGTATGTGATTCTAGCACACCATCAAATCTAATGCACACCACACTTTTGGCTATGTAAATTAGCCACAAAAGGTGAACATTAGATTTGAGTAAATATGGTATTGTAATAACAATAATAAGAATAATAATTTATTTGTATTTCGCCCTATCTCTCCGAAGGGACTCTGTCACAATCACCGACTTAGAACTGCCCCTTTAACACACACACGGAGACGTAGCAAAGGCTAACTATGTTTATTGAATAAAAACAGATCCAAAAAGCAATTCACTTAATAAAGTTCATAGAATAAAGCAATCAGCACAAAGCTGCAGTTCAGTAAAGTAGCAAAGTTCCAAAAGGTAGATTCAAAGGCAAGCGTGGCAAAAGCTTGGCAAGGCTCCCGATTCAATCCGAACGTAGCAAGGATCCGCACCAATGCGAATCGCATACAAGGCAAGGTCTTGGTTCAAGGCGAGCCAAACTAGGCTCCAAGATTCACTCCGCTCAACGCCCTTCAGATCAGACGTGGCCGGAGAACTGACGATCAGTTCCCACGGGCCGTTCTTAATCCCTCGGCCTGGAACCCCGACGATCTAGGGCCCGGCGTCTCCAGTCTCTACTTTCCGAACGGCGACGGTCTAGGGACAGATGCCAGCTCCTCCTGCCCTCCTCTATGTCCCTGCGCCTGTTATGAGAACGGCCCCGTTCTGGCAGTCCAGAATCGCTATCTTCCTGAGAAGCAGCCTCCCGGAGTTTCCCAGCCGCTAGCCTCCATCTGCTGCCCGGCCAGCTCTTGGGAACCTCGACCGTTTGGGAATTCATAACTATCTCCGCTATCTGCTTCGCTGCCTCCCATCTCCACCTGGTCCGCTCCTTCCCCGGGAGAATGCTCCCACTCGAGATCCCAGGCTAAACTCTCTACAGGTGAACTGGGCAAAGGTACGGCTGACCAATCTTGCTCTGGGCCTTCCAACTCATCCTCCGAGTCCTTCCAGCCTGTGCGGGTCCCAATGCCAACGGGACCCCCGGTGCATCGCCCCCCCCCCCAGTGGCACGAACGGACCCATGGGTGCTACACTATCCCCCCCCTCAGGGCCCCCCCCTGGGCCGCCCCCGGGGCTTGGGCTTGTCAGGATACTTGCGGTGGAACGAGCCACCAGCTCCGGCGCGTGTACATCTCGAGCCTTGACCCAAGCACGTTCTTCCGGCCAAAACCTTTCCAGTCAATGAAGTACTCCAACTTCCGGTAACGGAGGCGGGCATCCAAGATGTCCTGCACCTCGACCTCCTCTCCGCCCTCCCGCATCACGGGGGGGGGGAGGCGGCTGCGTCATGTCAGGCCGCACCCCTTCGCCGGGCGGAGCAAGGAGCGATGGAACACCGGGTGGAGTTTCATGTCCGCTGGGAGTTGCAGTTTGAAAGAAACAGGGCCCACCTTCTCCAACACCTTGTAGGGGCCCAAAAATCTCGCATCCAATTTGCGGCTCGGCCGTTGAGTGGGCAAATTCTTGGTAGACAACCAGACTCGATCCCCCACTAGGATGTCAGGACCCTCCTGGCGCCGCCGATCAGCCATCCGCTTGTAGTCGGCCTTGGCCTGGTCCAATTGAGTTCGTAGCAAATCTTGAAGTGCAGCGAGCTCCCGCAGCCAATCCTCCGCCACCGGCACCTCCCCCGACGGAGTCACGGGAGGGTAGAACCGGGGATGGTATCCATAGTTGGCAAAGAAAGGAGTCTCCTTGATGGATTCCTGCGTCGCATTGTTGTAAGCAAACTCCGCCATTGACAACAAAGACGCCCAGTTACTTTGCTGGTAGTTAACATAGCACCGCAGATACTGCTCCAAGGTGGCATTCACCCGTTCGGTCTGGCCATCGGTCTGAGGATGATGGGCCGTAGACATCCGCGCCTCAATCCCCAGCTGCTTCTGAACAGCCTTCCAGAACTGGGAAGTGAACTGGGAACCACGGTCCGTCACCAAACTCTCGGGCAGGCCATGCAACCGAAACACATGTTGCACAAACAGATCGGCCGTCTCCTTGGCCGTAGGCACCCCCACACAGGGGATGAAGTGTCCCATCTTGGTGAGACAATCCACCACGACCAGGATCGTGGTGAACCCCTTAGACTTGGGTAAATCAGTGATGAAATCGGCCGAAATCATCTTCCAGGGAGCGGAGGGGGTCGGAAGCGGCTGGAGCAAACCGGCCGGCTTGCCCCCCGGGTTCTTGGCCCGCTGGCACACAGGGCAGGATCCCACAAAGTCCTCCACATCCCGGCGTACTTTGAGCCACCAAAAGTCCCGTAGGACCAGCTGCAGAGTCTTAAAGAGCCCAAAATGTCCCGCTGCCTTGGTGTCGTGGCAAGCTTCAGAATGTCCCCGCTCAGGGCCCGGAGAAACATAAACAGAGTCACGGTGATAGAGCACCCCGTCTCTCACCTGAAACGGAGCCTGCACCCCTTGGTCAGCTGCTCTTGCACCCAAGGGTCGTCCCGTTGGCGAGCCTGCACCCGCACACTCAACGGCCGCTTATCTACAGGGCGAGGCGGGGCCGCCGGAGCCGGCACGGGAGCCGTTCGAGCGGCTGCAAAGTTCTCCGCTTTGAGCAGAGGCTGCTCGGGGAGGCCTTCCCCCGCGAACATACTCCGGCTCCGGGACAGGGCATCAGCTTGCTTGGTCTGCTTGGGGGTCACATAGTGAATGCGGAAATTGAAGCGCTCAAAGAACAGGGACCATCTCTGTTGCCTTTGGTTCAATTTGCGCTGAGACTTCAAGTGCTCCAAATTCCGGTGGTCGGTGTGAACCTCCACCGGGAATTTGGCCCTTCGAGGAGGTGTCTCCAGACTTCAAACGCCACCTTGATGGCCAAAAGTTCCTTCTCCCAAATGGTATAGTTCTTCTCCGGCGCCGTGAGCTGCCGGGAATAGTAGGCGCAGGGCAACAAGTCCGTCCCCTGTGGTTGGAGCAGGATCGCTCCCACAGCCACATCAGAAGCGTCAGCCTGCACGATGAAGGGAGTGCGGGGGTTGGGGTGCTGCAAAAGCGGCTGAGTGGTGAACAGCTGCTTCAGCCTCCGGAACCCCGCGTCCGCCTCCGGCGTCCACCGGAACGGCGCCTTACCCCGCAGGCACTGGGTGATCGGATCAGCCCACTTGGCAAAGTCAGGAATGAACTTTCTGTAGTAGTTGGCAAAGCCCAGGAAGCGTTGAATGTCCTTTTTGCTGGCCGGAGCCGCCCAGTCAACCACAGCCTGGATCTTGGTGTCATCCATGGCTATGCCCGTGGAGGAAATACGGTAGCCCAGAAAGTCCACCTCACGCAGATCAAACGCACACTTCTCCAGCTTAGCATAGAGCCCGTGGGCCCGCAGTCTCTGGAGCACTTCCCTGACGTGGCGGTCATGGGTGGCCTGATCCGGAGAAAAAATCAGCAGATCATCAAGGTAGACGGCCAGATATCGATCCAGCAGGTCTCGAAAAATGTCATTCATGAAATGTTGGAAACAGGCGGGAGCGTTGCACAAACCGAATCCCATCACCAGGTATTCGAAACTGCCCCACTTGGTCTGGAACGCAGTCTTCCACTCATCTCCCTGACGAATCCGGACAAGATTATAGGCACCCCGGAGGTCCAGTTTCGTGAATACCTTGGCGCCCCGCATCCGTTCCAGCAACTCGGGGATCAGGGGCAAGGGGTAACGGTTGCGAATCGTGATCTTGTTGAGCTCCCGATAGTCATTACACAACCGCAGTTCCCCTGATTTCTTCTTGACAAACAGGATGGGCGCCCCCGCCGGGGACTGCGAGGGGCGGATGAACCCCTTCCGCAGGTTTTCGTCCAGGAAATCGCGAAGGGCCTGCTGCTCCGGGTCCGAGAGGGGCAGAGCCTCCCCTCGGGATCGGGGCCCGGGTTCCAAATCAATGGCACAGTCATAAGGCCGGTGCGGAGGCAGCCGTTCCGCCTCCTTCTCGCTGAAAACGTCCCAAAACCCAGCGTACTTCCGGGGCAGCGTCGCCACTGTAGTTACCTCTTGCGCCGCACACGCCCGAGCCATCATGCACTGGCTCTGGCAATGGTCAGAAGCAAAAACAAGCTGTCTCTTGGCCCAGGAGATCTGGGGATCATGGAGCGTCAGCCACACAATCCCCAACACAATAGGAAAGTCCGACAGCTTGGTCAGGAGAAAGGAAATCTCTTCCTTGTGAGAACTAGTCCACATCCTGGTGGGAGCGGTATACTGGGTCACAGCCCCAGCTTTCAAGGGCCTCCCATCAATAGTCTGAACGCCCTTGGGCTCTTGAAGATCCAAAAATTGCAATCCAGCAGACTGGGCATAGTCTGCGTCAATGAAGTTGTTGGTAGCCCCCGAGTCAATCATGGCATGGACCATCAGCGGCCCCTTCTCGGCAGACCAGAGGGTGACCATAACAAGGAACAGTTGTCCAGTCTTGGGTTCCGGAGGAAGATGGGCGACGGCGGCCGAGTGAGCGAACCCTCTTACACTCGGCCGGACCCTTCCCCCGCCGCCTGAAGGGCTTCCTCAGGCTCGGGGGGGCTGGCCACCGCTGCAGAAGCGCGAGGGGTCTTCCCACGCGGTTTCTGGGGGCAGTCACGAGAAAAATGACCCGAGCCCCCACAGTACCAACAGAGGTTGAGTCTTTGGCGCCGGGCCTTTTCGGCGGCGTCCACTTTAGGCCGCACCGTGCCCAGTTGCATCGGTTCAGAGTCATCCACAAAAGGGGTGGGAGCAGGAATCTGGCGGGGCACAAACTGGCCGGTCCCGGCCTCCCGCTTGCTCGGCGGTTTCTCTGTCGGGCCGCCCCCCACCTCCTCTTGTGTTGCGTGGCCGCCTCCGCCCGCAGACTCAGGGCGATGGCCTCCTCCAGGTCGGCCGGCCGGGCCAACTGCAACATCTGTTGTTGAAGCTCGGGCGAGAGTCCCGCTAGATACGTATAGCGTAAGGCCGCCACTTCCCACTTGGTCTGGCTGGCCAACACTGAAACGGAAATGTACTGGGCCAAGGACATGTCCTTCATGGTCAGCCGTGCCAAATCCCGTTCCGCCAGGTCCTCGTTGACGGGAGGTCCCCAGGTCGCCCGGATCGCCGTCAGGAAAGTGTCCAAAGTACCCACATGAGGGGACGCTGCATTGATGAGGGAAGTTGCCCAAGTCGCGGCCATTCCCTCCATGCAGTTGAACACGAACCCCACCTGAGCTCGGGGGTGGCAAACTCGTTGGGCCGCAGCTCCAGGTACATCCTGACCTGGGCAATAAAAACTTCCACCGCCGCCGGATGTCCATTGAAACGTGCCGGGGCATTCACCGACGGGTGCCGCCCCGCTCGGGTTCGCAACTCCGCCACCTCCTGCTGCAACGCCACCACCTGCTGATCCGTCAAGTTTGCCATGGCGACAGTGGGGACGATGGGAGCCTGGGTGCGCTGCCGGCGGTTCCTGGTACGTCCCGTGGTGCGAAAAGGGGTTCGAGGAGTTCTCCGGCCAACTGTCACAATCACCGACTTAGAACTGCCCCTTTAACACACACACGGAGACGTAGCAAAGGCTAACTATGTTTATTGAATAAAAACAGATCCAAAAAGCAATTCACTTAATAAAGTTCATAGAATAAAGCAATCAGCACAAAGCTGCAGTTCAGTAAAGTAGCAAAGTTCCAAAAGGTAGATTCAAAGGCAAGCGTGGCAAAAAGCTTGGCAAGGCTCCCGGATTCAATCCGGAACGTAGCAAGGGATCCGCACCAATGCGAATCGCATACAAGGCAAGGTCTTGGTTCAAGGCGAGCCAAACTAGGCTCCAAGATTCACTCCGCTTCAACGCCCTTCAGATCAGACGTGGCCGGAGAACTGACGATCAGTTCCCACGGGCCGTTCTTAATCCTCGGCCTGGAACCCCGACGATCTAGGGCCCGGCGACTCCAGTCTCTACTTTCCGAACGGCGACGGTCTAGGGACAGATGCCAGCTACTCCTGCCCTCCTCTATGTCCCTGCGCCTGTTATGAGAACGGCCCGTTCTGGCAGTCCAGAATCGCTATCTTCCTGAGAAGCAGCCTCCCCGGAGTTTCCCAGCCGCTAGCCTCCATCTGCTGCCCGGCCAGCTCTTGGGAACCTCGACCGTTTGGGAATTCATAACTATCTCCGCTATCTGCTTCGCTGCCTCCCATCTCCACCTGGTCCGCTCCTTCCCCCGGGAGAATGCTCCCACTCGAGATCCCAGGCTAAACTCTCTACAGGTGAACTGGGCAAAGGTACGGCTGACCAATCTTGCTCTGGGCCTTCCAACTCATCCTCCGAGTCCCTTCCAGCCTGTGCGGGTCCCAATGCCAACGGGACCCCCGGTGCATCGCCCCCAGTGGCACGAACGGACCCATGGGTGCTACAGATACAGACACAGGCAAACATTCAATCCCTTTGAAACACAATGAACACAAATACACAGACAAAGGCAATGGCTTCCCTTTTCATCTCCGGCTCTAGAGGCAGTGCTCACCTCAATTTCAAGCCGAGGAGTCTGCGTTGTCCGTAGACACCTCCTGATTACATAGCCAGCATGGGGCACCCTTTTACCTTCCCGCTGAGGCGGTACCTTTGATCTACTCACATTTGCATGTTTTAGAACTGCTAGTTTGGCAGGAGCTGGGTCTAACAGCAAAAGCTCACCCCGTCTCGCGGATTCGAACTGCCAACCTTCAGGCCAGCAAGCTCAGCAGCTCAACAGTTTAACCCATTGCACCACTGTGTCCTCAGTAAGAAACCAGTAAGAGCTGTTTTCAAGTGTATTGATGATAAGGATCCTAATAATCCAGTATTGGAGATGAAAAATTAATATGCTCTAAATTCTGGTTTTTTAAATATAATATCTTAGTGAATAATTTTTAGTCAGTGCAGGTCCAAGAGAAAAAGTTATTTCAATGTTTGAATAGCATTGATAATAACAATGATTACCAGTTGGGGTGGCTGCATATTACCCCCAAATAATGTAGGCAGTATGCCAAAATACGTACCCTAAAGTCACTAAATCCTGACTGATATTGGAAGCTTAGTATTTAAATGGGAGACCACCAATGACAACCAAGGGCTGTATTCATAGGCTGCTGATATACATTCCTATAGACCAGTTGTTGGGAATTGTGAAATGGAGTCGTTCCCGTGTCCTGTTTGCCGGTTTCCCATAGGCAACAGGTTGGCCAGTGGACGAACAGAAGGCTGGGCTAAATACGAGACTCTTGGTTTAAGAAGACTCTCGTCACACATATTCATTATGAACAGAGGAAATGACAAAATAATGATATTGCGGAATTCAGCTGGGATGATCTGCAGGAAAAGCTCCATCGATTTGTGACATGAATTGTCCAACAAAGACAAGAAAGTGTTGGAGAGAAAAGACCTTAACACAAATTGCATGATATTATATATATATATATGTGTGTGTGTGTGTGTGTGTGTGTGTCTATATATATGTATATATATATACACTAGCTTGGGGACCCGGCCCTGCCCGGGTTATTTGAGAAGCGCAGCAGGATGTAGAGTGGGTCATGGGGGCTCTGTGTGCCAAGTTTGGTCTTGATCCATCATTATTGGGAGTTGCAGTGGTATCATGAAATTATTGAAGGTAGTGCAAGTCCCATCATCTCTGCCCCCCAAGTGTAGTAGGATGTAGATTGGGTCATGGGGGCTCTGTGTGCTAAGTTTGGTCTGTATTGGTGAATGGATGAGGGATGCATTCTTTTTCGGAAGTGAGTGAAGGTACTTCAAGTCCCATCATCCGTGGTCCGTCTCACAGTAAACTGCACCAGGCTGTAGAGTGGGTCATGAGGGCTCTGTGTGCCAGATTTGGTGTTGATCAGTCATTGGATTAGGTTTGTAGCAGGATTGGGAAGTGAGGGAAGGTACTGCAAGTCCCATCATCCATGTTCTCTCCCCCTCCAAACTTCAGTAGGATGTAGAGTGGGTCACTGGGACTCTGTGTGCCAAGTGTGGACTTTCTCGGTGTTTGTTGGGGGCCACAGTGGTCTGTGGGAACAGAGGGGTGTAAATACTACAAATTCCATCATCCATTGTCAGTCCTCCCCGAACCTCACCAGGACGTGAAGGCAGTCATGGGGGTTATGTGTGCCAAGTTTGGTCTCGATCAGTGATTGGATGAGGGTTGCAGCGGACTTGGGAAGTGAGTAGAGGCACTTCAAGTCCCATCATCCATGGTCCACCCTCCTCCGAACTGCACCAGGACGTAGAGTGGGTCATGGGGCTGTGTGTGCTGAGTGTGGTCTGTATTGGTCCTTTTGGTGGCCTCAGTGGTCTGTGGGAACCAAAGTGTTGGAAAGTACTACAAATCCCATAATCCGTGGGTCATGTCCCCTGACCCGCGCCAGAACGTAAAGGGGGTTAGGGGGGTTATGTGTACCAAGTTTGGTGCAGGTCCATCACCCGCGCTGGTCGCTGTGGCCTGTGAAAGTGGCTGCCACATATCCGCCCTGGCCTGTGAAAGAGGCTGCTTCCGCCCTTCTGCCCTCCCGCCCTCCACATACACACATACAAACATTCCGTTTTATAAAGGTATACAGATATATTGTAGATGTCGATCTTTTAAAGACATGTTTAGTAAAAAAAAATTAGGTTGAGTGGCACCGATGTCATTGTTTCTGGCATATTCTCGGATCTTATGTATTTATAATGCATTACTAATAAAATACTTTTAAAATAGTAATAGATGATGGGAATGTTCTCAGATTGTACTGTTGCACATTTGAGTGCCTACTACATGATTTTGCTGGCTCCTTTAGATTAAATATATATATATATCTTAGGGAGAGAGTATGCCAATCTATATTTTAATTGGCAACCACATTGTTTGGAAAACCTTCATCATGAAGATGAAAGCTTGAGCTGTCAACTGATTGAAGATATTGTAGTTGATTAATAATCAATCGCATATAAACAGCTTCAGTCGTCTCTGCTCCCACAGTGCGAGCTTGGCTTCTTCCCAACAACTTCCACAACTAATGTACAATAGATCAGCAAGGGTTCAAAGTCGGGTAGAGCCATCTGCCTTGCGGTGCTCCTATGTTTCAAGCAAGCTGTGTTTCCTTTATGAGAGGAACTGGTATATAGCGGTCAAATTGTTATACCAAAATATTGCAGACTTACTAAACCATGAAGTTCTCAGGGCATGCTTTGGACCAGTGGTTCTCCCTATCAGTCGGATAAAGTAGGAATGGTAAACCACCTTGAGCATATTAGCAGCTAATGTCCTTTGATCAGAAGCTGACCGCTTGCATGCCTCTGGTGTCTCTACGAGAAGGTCCTTCATTGTGCATGTGGCAGGACCCCAGTTGTGTTGTAGTAGATGGTCTGTAGTTTGCTCTTCTCCACACTCACATGTCATGAACTCCACTTTGTTGCCCAATTTCTTAAGCTTAGCTCTGCACCTCGCGCTTGTGATGCCCAGGTTGTGCCAGTCAGCTTTTCTACGATATATTATTTCTAGCATCTCTTTTTTGATTGATATTCAAGCGGTGCTTCTTATAAGTCAGAGCACGATCCCGAGTAACTCCCAGGTATTTGGGTGTGCTGCAATGCTCCCAGGCAATACCCAGAGCCTGAGATGTTTGCTTGTTCTTAAGGTGAAAAGCACAAGTCTGTGTTTTAGATGGGTTAGGTTCACGATGCACGGACTTGACCGGCCCCTTAATCACACACACAGAGACGGACTGAAGGCTAACTACTTTATTGAATATAAAAACAGTTCAAAAGAGATTGTCCAAAAGAATAGCAAGTAATCCAAAAGGCTTGAAGCAATAATGTCCAAAACAAACGTGGCAAAATCCAAAGGCTTGGCAAGGCTCCGCGCAACTCTGCAAATCAGGAAACAAGACAAGGCTCCGCGCAACACTGCGGATCAGGAAACAAGGCAAGGCAGATGCAAGGCAGGACTTGATGACCACTAGCTCACTTAGCTCCGTGGACCCACTTCGCTTCACGCCTATTCAAATGAGACGTGGCCGAAGCACTGAGGATTCGTTCCCACGACTCCTATACTTAATCCTTCGGCCGAGGTCCCCGACGCTCTAGGCTTCGTCGTCTCCAATCTCTGCTGACGGACCTCGGCCTGTCTAGGCTGCGGTACCATCCCCTTCTGCGGGACTCAATGCTACTTCTCCTATCAAAGGTTCGGCCTTGCCTCTCACCACCTGGGTCACTATCTGCATGAGAGCTTCCCTCCCTGGGATCTTCCCAGCCGCTTGCTTCCATGTTTTGACTCAGAAGCTCCTGGGAACCTTTCCCACCCGGGTGCTCATAACTCCCACAATCACTGCCCTCCATTTGCACCTGGTTATCTGAATCTACGTCAGGGCCAAACATCAATTCTTCCCATGCCAAACTCTCCGTGGGCGAAGGAGGCCCACTGATGGGAAACTGTCCTTCTCCCCAATCTTCCAACTCATCCTCTGAATCTGGTTCTGCAGCTGCAGGGCCTAATGCTAATGGGACCCCGGGTCCTAGCCCCAGTTCTCCAGGCACAAACGAGAACTGCTGTGCTACAGTTAGAAATCAGCTGGGTTTTTTTCCTGTAATAGGCAGTAAGAGCACCTAGCTTTGGAGAGTTTCTGTTCAACCATTTCAAAGCTTCCTGCTTGAGTGGTGATGGCACGATCGTCAGCATAGAAGAAACTCTGTCCCTTCTGGCAGTAGCTGATCGTTTGTGTAAATGTTAAACGTTGATGGAGTGAGCACGTTCCCCTGAGGCAGGCTGTTCTTCTGTTTTCGCCATCTGCTTCTCTGGCCCTGGAAATCAACAAAAAAAGCTCCTGTTTTATTTATTTATTTATTTATTTATTTATTTATTTATTTGGATTTATCCGTCACCACTCCCATCCGGCTCAGGGCGACTCACAGCAATAAAACACAGTTAAAACGGCATATATAAAACACATTAAAAGATCATTAAAAAACAATACAATAACCCAATACACATGGTAGCAGATATCGGAGGGCCTGCAAATGTTCAATAACAGAGGGCCTGCAGTTAAAGGCCGAATGCCTGTTGGAATAGCAAAGTCTTGTAAGCCTTCCGGAAGACCAGCAAGCTAGGAAGAGCACGAACTTCCGGAGGAAGTGCATTCCAAAGTGTTGGAGTGATAATGCGGAATGGTTTTGCCCTCCTTTCTGCTAGAGATCCCTGTGTACAACTGGTGGGCCACTGTGTGACACAGAATGCTGGACTTGATGGGCTGAGGCCCGATTCAGCATGGCTCTTCTTAATGCTCTCCTCCGTGTTGAAGTCAGTTTTGTATTATATTTCCTATGAAGTGGGTGTAGTGATAGTCCTTTGTGATATTATATTTTTTCTCAGATGAAGGCGATGATTTACAGTATCATAGCTGCCGACAGGTCTATGAAGACAGCACCTGTAATCTGCATTACATTACAGGTGCTGTCTTATACCCTCAATTTGCTTCTGTCACGATAAATACATAAATAGCATATTAGTAGAAAGGTAGGATATTTATTTATTTGCAGTTTTTATTTACCACATTTCTCAGCCCTAGGGGGGGACTTAAAGTGGTTTACACAGAAATAGTGGCGAAAATCAATGCCTTACATACGTAAATCAATTCACAATCGACACCATATAACTAAGCATAAAATCAATAGGACAATTCATCATAAGATAAGATAAAAGGACATTTAAAACATGAAATATAAGAATTAAAACACCTAATAAAAGGATTGAAATCACATGATCACATCTGTGTTTGGGAAGTGATGGGTGTACTTTTACCTAGGTATAAGTTTGTTTCTGGCTGATTTTGTACGTAATGTGTAAAATCTGCCCTATTAGGAGTGGTTTTCAGAACTGAGTTCGTATTTTGGCTTGGAGAAGAGAAAGTTAAGAGGGAACATGATGGCCAGGTTTAAATATGTGAAAAGGTGTCCTATTGAGAAGGGGACAAGCTTATTTTCTGCAGGTAAAGAGAATCCATTTAAAGCACTGATTCTCAAAGTGGGCGGTACCACCCCCTGGTGGGCGGTGAGTCGATCCAAGGGGGCAGTGGGAAGCTCAGGGGAATTTGGGGGACGGTGAACCCCTTTAAGGGGGCGGTGAACAATTAGTCATTTAGAAGGGGTCACGGGACCCTCTTCTTCGGCCCCGCCACCTTCGCTTTTACCCCCACACGCAGTGCAGTGCGGAGGCTGCAGTGCAAAGGCCTCCGCTTCCTCCGGCGGAGCCTCCCCGCCAGCGCAGAAGAAAGCCCGGCCTTTTTCAGCGGAGGCAATTCATTCCAACCCCCTCCAGTATTTTCTGTTGGTCATGGGGGTTCTCCATTGTTGGTGGAGTTCAAAATGCTCTTTGATTGTAGGTAAACAATAAATCCCAGTAACTACAATTCCCAAATGAGAAGGGCTATTTTCTCAAAACTCCACCAGTGTTCAAATTTGGGCATATTGAGTCTTTGTGCCAAGTTTCATCACAATCCATACTTGTTTGGGCTGCACGGTCTAGGGCCAGTGTACCTGAGGGACCGCCTTACCCCGTATGTTCCCCCGAGATCACTACGCTCGGAAGAGCAGAACCTGTTGGTCATTCCATCGATCCGCTCCTGCCACCTGTCTATTACGAGACAACGAGCTTTTTCGCAGCACCTGTGCTCTGGAACTCGCTTCCAGAGCGTACCCGTGCAATCCCAGAGCTCGACCCCTTTCGAAGGGCGTGTAAGGCCGCCCTTTTTAGGCTTGCCTTTAGCTAAGTCTGAAGTGTCAGCGGCATGTGTATGTCCTTGAATTCAAGAGCTGTAACCTCCATTTTTTTCACTGTTATGCCTCATGTTTTTACTGTATGTTTTATTGTACGCTGTGATCCGCCCCGAGCCTGCAGGGAGGAGCGGAATATAAGACCGAATAATAAATAAATAAATAAATAGTGCTCTCCAAATGTAGGTGAACTATATCTCCCCTAAATCACTGCCAATTCCTCCTAAACCCCTCCAGTATTTTCTGTTGGTCATGGGGGTTCTCTGTGCCAAGTTTGGTCCAGTTCTGTAATTTGTGGGGATCTCAGTGGTCTGTGGAAGTCAGCGCTGAATCGATTGAAGGTACTGCAAATCCCATCCTCCGTTGTCCATACTCCCCCAAACATACTGTTTTTGTGATTAATCACTGTGCCTTGTCCGGCTGACTAGGTACAATTGTAACTATTCAGTTTTGAAATTGCAAATAACTTTTTTTTTAAAAGTCGTAGAGGGCTGAACTTTCGTGACATCTCTGCGGTTTGGTCCAGAATATATTGGCCAAATTTCAATAACATATCTCCACCCCTCCGAGAGATAAGGGTCGAGATATTTTGCATCCATAACACGCTGCATAGGTACAAATGTACCCTCATATATTTTGAATGAAGATAATGCAAGGAAAAAAGAATTATATTTTTTTTAACGATAATGCTATTTGTACCTATGCAGCGTGTTATGGATCCAAAAATATCTCGACCCCTTATCTCGGAAGGGGGTGGAGATATGTTATTGAAATTTGGCCAATATATTCCGGACCAAAACTGCAGAGATGTCACGAAATTTCAGCCCTCTACGACTTTTCAAAAAAAAAGTTATTTGCAATTTCAAAACTGAATAGTTACAATTGTACCTAGTCAGCCGGACAAGTTAATTATGTTCAATTTGTAACAATGAAAATACATCCTGCATATTAGAGATTTGCATTAGAATTCATAGGAGTAGCAAAATTATTTATGAAGTAGCAACGAAAATATGGTTTAGAGGTCACGACATTAGAAAGGTTGAGAACCACTGCATTAATACACATATCTTTCTGTTTAATTGCTATTAATTTTTTTAAAAAAATTAATTTCTAGGGGGGCGGTAAGTAATTTTTTTTCTGAAAAGGGGGTGGTAGGCCAAAAAGGTTTGGGAACCACTGATTTAAACATTGGGGGGGGGGCTCCTGAGCGTAAGAGCTGTTTGACAGAGGAATAGGCAATCTTCGAGCGTAGGGGAGTCTCCTTCTCCGGAGGTTTTAGTTTGAGCAGATGTAGGATGGCCATCTGTTTGGGTATTCCTGTACGGCAGAATGGAGTTGGACTTGGTGGCCCTTATGGCTCTTCCAACTCTAACCTTCTAGGATTCTATAAAACATTTTGAAAAGATTTGCCAGGAGGAGCTTGTGACATCACAGGTGACAGCCAATCAGTGCCATGCACTTAGAAGACATAGGAATTATATACATTAGAGTCTTGCTTATCCAACATCAACGGGCCGGCAGAATGTTGGATAAGCAAAAATGTTGGATAATAAGGAGGGATGAAGGAAAAGCCTATTAAACGTCCAATTACACTATGATTTTACATATTAAGCACCAAAATATCGGTCCCCCTTGTGGGGAGAAGGGCGGGATAGAAATATACGAAATAAATAAATAAATAAATGTTTTACAACAAATCAACAGAAAAAGCAGTTCAATACACGGTAACATTATGTAGTACCGTAATTACTGTATTTACAAATTTAGCACCAAACCATCACAATGTATTGAAACAGCTGTGGATCCAGGCAGGAGGCAGGCTGCTTTGGATAATACAGAATGCTGAATGAGCGAAGGTTGGATAAGCGAGACTCTACAGTAGCTGTATATCAAGTGATAGCTGAACTGAAACATATGTGAAATCTGATGGATCATTGGGCAGTTGATCTCAACACTGTTTACACTGTTGACAGATAGTAACTCTTTAGGATCTACTACAAAGTTTAGCATTAAGTCTCTCAGGTACATAGTGGTCATTCCAAACTACTCCTGATCGACTTCCATGAGACTTGGTGGAATTGTGTTGAAGTGCCAAGACCAGGCATGGGCAAACTTTGGTCCTCTGGGTGTTTTGGACTTCAACTCCCACAATTCCCAACAGCCTCAGCTTCCCCCCCCCCCCCCAGCTGCTTAAGTGGTAAAGGAAGTGGCCTGAGGCTCTTAGGAATTGTGGGAGTTGACGTCCAAAAACACTTGGAGGGCTGAAGTTGCTCGTGCCTGGTGTAGATACGCCTGTGGTTAAGTCACCTGTCAAATATTTATCCTGCTTGTGGGGGAGAATGAGCCACAAGTTCAGGAATATACAACCAAAGGTGGAAATACTGTAAGCTGCAATCCAAGAGAGTCACATTTCCAAACTCTGTTTGCATTTGGAATGATCCATTGAGGGCTTGGGTGGAGATTGAGAGCGCAGAGAAAGCGGAGGCGAAGATCACGCTTGTTCCTGTTTCTCCGTTCCAGATTGCCCGTCCCTAAATTGCCTTGCCTTAATAATAGACCGACTGTTATTACTACAGATTTTAGCATTAAGTCTCAGGTCTGTTGTGGGTGTGATGTGGAAGGTATTAGTGAATGCATGTGTGCATTTGCAAAAAAAAAGAGGAATTCAATTACATGGGGGAACTCGGGGGTTGGAATGGGTTGGAATGTGTACACTCTTTTCACTAATGCATTGTTTTGACCCCTGTCCTTGCAGTTGTGATTCTCTACATCCAAGGAACGGCAGACAAGGAATGGCGAGAGGTGAGGAACCATCCTTTGTATTCATATCTAGTTTTCCATGCATGTGTTGTACCAGGTCTGGAAAGATCAATCGGCCTGGACATTTTTGAGTAGCATGGATTATTATTGTGGATAAGTTCCAGTTCCCTTCCGGCCAATTTCACCCAGGAGCTGCCAGCTGCCTGCCCTTCCTCTGGTCCAGTCGAAGCATCTTGTCCATCACCTTGCCTCTGGAGTTGCAATCTGAAGGCTTGAATATGGTTTTTAAATGCCTGGATGCAGTGGGAGATGGTATAGAGATGGCTTTCTTGAAGCCATTCAGAAAATAAAAAAAACCCCTTTGGCTCCTCCCTATTTATTTATTATTTATTTACTTTATTTCTACCCCACACCCATCTCCCCAAGGGGACTCGAGGAGGCTTACATGGGGCTGCCGGGGTTGCCAGGTCATGAGCATTCCAATTCCTGAGAGTTTAGGGTGGAAACCTGACACCTAGGGATGCCCTATTGCAGGGGTAGGGAACCTATGGCTCGGGAGCCAGGTGTGGGTCTTTTGATGATTGCATCTGGTTCCCTTGGCTTTCAATGCAGAGGCGAAGGAGGAAGCGATTCAGCTGTTATCCTCCTCTGCCCCGCATTGGAAGCCGAGGCGGGCCTGGACTGGAAGAGCCTCGGTGAAGCCGCCGGACTTCACTGAAATAAATTTCCAAATATTTTGCTTTCATGGCTCTCTGAGTCAAAAAGGTTCCCGACCCCTGCCCTATTGTGATGTAAAGGAACACCTTGAACAGTGCGCATCCAACATCTGCCTAAAAAACCTCCTTTTCCTTTATTACTTTTAATACAAAGGCTTAACGCCCACCACTCAGAAGTCCTTTTAACACATTCTGCATTGGTAGAGTGTTGGACTAGATGGCCTTTAGGGTCACCTTCCTGTTCTATGATTCTGTGTTTCCAGGTTGACGTTACAAGGCCTCTGGTGATCTACTTAATCAAAAAATATTTAACACCAAATTGAAAAAAAATCCACAGGTCTAATAAATAAGGAAAATATGTGTTGTCGAAGGCTTTCATGACCAGAATTATTGAGTTCCTGTGACTATGTTCCAGAAGCATTCTCTCCTGATGTTTCGCCCACATCTATGGCAGGCATCCTCAAGAGATTTTGAAGTCAGACAGGAAACAATCAGGGCTAGCTAATACCTCCCAACAAAGGATTCCTCCAGGCAGGAAGCAGCCAGGCTTTGAAGCTGTAAGGTTATTCAATGCTAATCAAGCTGGCCAATTGCAACATTCACTATTGCCTCGGACAGACAAGAGTTCTTTCTCCCACCCTGGACATTATCCCACAGATATATAAACCTCACTTGCCTAGTTTCCAACAAACCTCACAACCTCTGGGGATGCCTGCCATAGATGTGGGTGAAATGTCAGGAGATAATGTTTCTGGAACATGGCCATACAGCCCGAAAAACTCACAACAACCCAAGTAAAATATATACAAACGTACTGTTCAAGGCTGTCACCCTGACATTCTTTTGGTTAACTAAGTACAGTAGAGTCTGGCTTGTCCAACATAAATGGACCAGCACAATGTTGGATAAGCGAAAATGTTGGATAATAAGGATTAGGGAAAAGCATATTAAACGTCAAATTATGTTATGATTTTACAAATTAAGCACCAAAATATCATGTTTTCAACAAATTGACAGAATAAGCAGTTCAATACACGGTAACTTTATTTATTTGTTTGTTTGTTTGTTTGTTTAACATGTATATTCCACCCTTCTCACCTTGCAGGGGACTCAAGGCGGATCACAATGCACATATACAGGCAAACATTCAATGCCATTTGACATACAACATATAAGACAGACATAGAGGCAATTTAACATTCCAGCTTTTCTGGCCACCAGGGGGAGCTGTCGCATTCCTTCTCTCCTTTTGTGTGTATTTCCTGGGTATTTTATGGCCTCGTAAATCAGTTAAATTAGCCTCCCCACAAAGTGGCACCTAAATTTCCTACTTGACAGATGCAACTGTCTTTCGAGTTACAAAGGTCGACAACGAGCTACACAATTGGTTGAGCGCTCACCCCGACTCTGACAGGCCTCAAACTCATGACCTTCTGGTCAGTAGAGATCTTATGCAGCTGACACCCAGCAAGCTGCGCCACATTCCCGATGCTCATTATGTAGTAATTACTGTATTTACGAATTTAGCATCAAACCATCACAATGTATTGAATCAGCAGTGGGAGACACACTGCGTTGGATAATACAGAAGGTTGGATGAGTGAAGGTTGGATAAGTGAGACTCTACTGTAGATGCTCCTGGGCATTAGTGCATTGACAGAAAAATTGGTCTTAGATGCAAAACACACACACACACACGAACACCACCACCAACAACAAAGAAGAGCAGTTCAATATAATTCAGTGAACTTTTGATCAAACTAATAAAATGCAGATGTGAAATGAAAATATGAGATCAGGAGGGCCTTGTAAACAAAGTAAACAAAAACATTTTGAACTTTCTAGTGTCCAACTGAAGGCTACTTCCAAAATACAGAACAACAGTGTGTATGTACCAGATGGTATTAGACTATATATGCTAGTGCATGTAAGGAATAACACAACCCCCACAGGTAAGAAAATAATATATCTATTAGTGCATCAATAAGTTCTAATCACAAAATAACATGGATGGTACAGATACAATGTAGGAAAGCAAGACGCATCCAATCTGCCCCCCACTGTACTTGCAAGTAGATATTAGTAGTGCTGAGCTCCTTTCCCAGTGTGGTGGAAAGGCAGGCGTGAGCTGCTCGGGTTCGGCGTAGGCCGGTCCGGCAAGGCGGGCGGCGCTTCCTGATGACGTGTATGGGCGCCCGCACTGGACGTCGTCGACGTGATGGGTGATATGTAGACGTCAGCACGTAGGGGGCGTGGGGAGGCCTGGACGGGCGCGGTGATGTCAAGGGGGGAAATCCCCAATGGGAAATCCCAGGCCCTCCGTGGCATCTTCTCGCGAGGAAACCCAAAGCTCTCTTCCCCTCTGGCAAAGTAGACCAGGCGTGTCAAAGGCGGCCCTCAGGTGGGAATCCCGGGAACCAAGACACGGAAGGGGATGGTGGGATATCAAGTAGGGTGGGTTGGATTCACAAACATACAAGTAGCAGTCTAATGAACGGCATCAATGCCCATTGAGGGAAAATTCCCCCAAGACTCGTGTGTGGGAGGAGGCGGTGTGGCTTCCTCTCAACACATAGGCTTGGTGTATAGCTCTGTGAGCTCTGGAAGCCACACCGCCTCCTCCCACACACGAGTCTTGGGGGCATTGATGCCGTTCATTAGACTGCTACTTGTATGTTTGTGAATCCAACCCACCCTACTTGATATCCCACCATCCCCTTCCGTGTCTTGGTTCCCGGGATTCCCACCTGAGGGCCGCCTTTGACACGCCTGGTCTACTTTGCCAGAGGGGAAGAGAGCTTTGGGTTTCCTCGCGAGAAGACGCCACAGAGCGCCTGGGATTTCCCATTGGGGATTTCCCCCCTTGACATCACCGCGCCCGTCCAGGCCTCCCCACGCCCCCGTGCTGACGCTCACATATCACCCATCACGCCGACGACGCCCAGTGCGGGCGCCCATACACGTCATCAGGAAGCGCCGCCCGCCTTGCCGGGACCGGCCTACGCCGAACCCGAGCAGCTCACGCCTGCCTTCCACCACACTGGGAAAGAGCTCAGCACTACTAATATCTACTTGCAAGTACAGTGGGGGGGCGGATTGGATGCGTCTTGCTTTCCTACATTGTATCTGTACCATCCATGTTACTTTGTGATTAGAACTTATTGATGCACTAATAGATATATTATTTTCTTACCTGTGGGGGTTGTGTTATTCCTTACATACACTAGCATATATAGTCTAATACCATCTGGTACATACACACTGTTGTTATGTGCCTACTGTGACCAGCCTGCTCGTTTACTCTGTACTTCCAAAATACACCCAGGTATGACCTTTTCCCTTTCACTATTCCCCACTTTTCATATAATTCCCATTTTGGTGATCGGACTTGTAGATCTGTCTGTCTAGTTTCCTTTTAACACGCTTGAAGCGACTAACAAGGCAGGCTTATCTGCTTTCGCCTTTGCTCTCCGTTTTGCTCTTCACGCACGAGGGATTCAGAGGCTGGATGGCCATCTGTCGGGGGTGCTTTGAATGTGATTTTCCTGCTTCTTGGCAGAATGGGGTTGGACAGGATGGCCCACGAGGTCTCTCCCAACTCTATGATTCTGGGAACAGAAGGTGTTTGTTTACTATTTGGTCTATTGTAGACAGGCCCACTCGTATTGCTACAGTAGAATCAGCTAGAGTAGAGAATCCCATTCTTTCCAGCTCATGCATGTGGCTATTGTAGAAGTTACTTTTGATAAGAAGTTACTTTTTATAGTTCTAGTGTTCAGTGAACTTGGGACCTCCAGGTGTTTTGGACTCCAACTCCCACCATTCCTAACAGCCTCAGGCCCTTTCCTTTCCGCTTAAGCGGCTTCGGGGCGGGGGGGGTGGGAGGAAAGGGCCTGAGGCTGTTAGGAATGGTGGAAGTCGAAAACACCTGGAGGGCCAAAGGCTGCCCATTCCTGATTTATCAGTATGCTATTACCTCTTTAACTTTTTTCTACATTTCTCTTTCTGCTTCATCCTCCGCTCCTTCCAAGTTTGGTCGCACAGAAGTGATTGACAACACACTAAACCCAGACTTTGTCCGGAAGTTTGTCCTCGACTATTACTTTGAGGAGAAACAGAACTTGCGCTTTGATGTGTGAGTGGATTCTGCTTCCTTGTTGTCTCTTTCCTCTGCTTCTGATCCCAACCTTTGCTTGTGCCAATCTTTCTGTCCCATTCTTTAAGGGCGCTTCCAGACAGCATTAAATCACGGGTTTTAAACAGGAGCCAAAAATCCCGGGACTTCAGGAGAGGTCCACATACAGGCCTGTCGGTCCCGGGATTTCTGCATCCGTTGTCCAGACTTATTTATTTTATTTATTATTTATATTTCCTCCTATGGGTCTGAAACATGGGTCACCTATCGCCAACACCTACGACTCCTCGAACGCTTTCATCAGCGCTGTCTTCGCACAATCCTAAATGTACACTGGACTGACTATGTGACGAATGTTGCTGTCCTTGAGCAAGCAGGGATCACCGGCATTGAGGCCATGCTATTGAGAACACAGCCGTGCTGGGCAGGGCACGTCTCTAGGATGGAGGATCACCGCCTCCCAAAGATACTTCTCTATGGTGAACTCGCCACGGGTCAGCGCAAGAGAGGCACCCCAAAAAGAGATATAAGGACTCCCTGAAACACCATCTCAGGCTCAGCCAGATTGATCACCAACAATGGTCCACCATGGCCTCCCATCGGGAGGTATGGAGACGCACTATCCACAATACTGTGGCCTCTTTCGAGAAGACACGCCGAATGGATCTCGAAGAGAAACGACAACGCAGAAAGAACCGCAACTTGGAAACAACATCACCCAAGGAGACTTTCTGCTGTGCTTTCTGCAACCGGACTTGCCTATCTCAGATTGGCCTTTTTAGTCATCAACACGC
The DNA here is from genome assembly GCA_030556195.1 of Anolis apletophallus. Classification (NCBI taxonomy): domain Eukaryota; kingdom Metazoa; phylum Chordata; class Lepidosauria; order Squamata; family Anolidae; genus Anolis; species Anolis apletophallus. Next base: position 2,208,559 of record JARBWK010000001.1, read on the forward strand.
TTGTAAAAAGTGTGGGATGAGTCCTTCCTAAGAATCTTCGTTCACGAAGTAATGCCGAGAGATATTTATATTTATTTACATCATTTATATTCCGCCCTTCTCACCCCGCAGGGAACTCAGGGCGGATCACAATGCACACATACAGGCAAACATTCAATGCCCTTTGACATACAAACATGTATAGACAAGACACTCAGAGGCAATTTAACATTTCAGCTTCTGGCCACCAGGGGGAGCTCTCGCACTCCTTCACTCCTTTGCACACTTCCTGGAGATTTATGGCCTCATAAATTAGTTAAATTAGCCTCCCCACAACGTGATACCTAAATTTCCTACTTGACAGATGCAACTGTCTTTCGGATTGCAAAGGTCGACAATGAGCTACTACACAAATGGTCGAGCGCTCACTCCAACCTGGGCAGGCCTTGAACTCATGACCTTCTGGTCAGTAGAGATCTTATGCAGCTGACTCCCAGCCAGCTGTGCCACATATGCTATGTTATGAGATTTAGAGGCTCCCAAGATGGCCACCGCAGGACTTCTACTGGAAACTTCAGTGGTTTTTGAAACTTTCAAGCCAGGAACAGAACTTTGTCATTATTGACACTTTTTAGAGCCTGGTTGCTTGGCCATCTGCCCAGACAGATTTGGTTGTGTACTTGTGGCATCAAACAACAGGATGCTGTTCGTGGGTTATACATGACTGTTCCCGATTGCTCTCCATGTGAAAAGATATAGAACATTGACGAGGGGGCCACAACTTTGTCCTGGTCAGAGAAAATGTGCCCTCCACATGTTTCATGAAGTTTCTGGCACACAAACAAAGTTTTTGCCTTCTATTCAAGTGTTTCCTTCTTTTTACGAACGAACCAATCAGGAACAAACATCTAAAACCTGGGAACAAACTCCGTTTTTAAAATCCCATGATTTCCAATTGCAGGGACAAACAGACATGTTAAGATCTGCATGGCTCAAAACCACAATATTCCCACGCCTGGAAATCTTGTGTCTTTCGCCTTTTGTAGCGATTGCTTCCATGTTCACAGGGAACCGTGTCTGGAATAAAGGTACTGTCTGGATGGGCCTAATAAATCTACGTCGAAGTGCAGCGGCTCCTCATTTCGTCTTACTCACACTCCCAAGGCGAGCACCAAAAAACAGACAGCTGTTGATTCAAATGAATAAGCAAGTTCAAGGTTTCATTTCCATCAGCAACAGGTCTTCTGCAAAGTTAATGGATCTGACACAGTCAAGGCCAAGATGTCCCCAAATCCTTTGCGTTGCAATAGAGGCAGGTCATAGTCATCTCTCCTTGCTGCAAAAATCCATCTACTCTGCCATCAACTATGAGGATGGCAGCTTTGCTCGAAGATAGCCAAAAAAAAGGGTAACTGGAGTGGCAAATGATACAAATGTTGTGTTGTCGAAGGCTTTCATGGCCCTGGTTGATGAACCAACCTGGACACAGCAAATTATTTGGACCGCTCCAACAACCACCTTGCCAGACTACACAGAGAAGCCATTGAAATCCACAAACATGTGGCCAATTTCAACAGAAAGGAGGAAACCGTGAAAATGAACAAAATCTGGCTACCAGTATTAAATAAAACCCTCTAAAATAATAACTGTAAATAAAGAAAAACACTCAGTAACAGGGGAATTCCAGACAAGAAACAATCATGGCCAGCTAACACCTCCCAACAAAGGATTCCCCCAGGCAGGAAGCAGCCAGGCTTTGAAGCTGCAAGGCCATTCATTGCTAATCAAGGTGGCCAACTGCAACATTCCCCCCACCTTCCTCAAGCAGACAAGAGCGATTTCTCTCATCCTGGGCATTCCACAGATATATAGGCCCCACTTGCCTAGTTTCCAACAGACCTCACAACCTCTGAAGATGCCTGCCATAGATGCAGGCGAAACATCAGGAGAGAATGCTTCTGGAAACTCACATCAACCCAGCGATAGAAATGTTATTGCAGATCAAAACATACCTGGCCTCAGTACACCACCTTTTGCCTATGCTTTGCATTGCTCATTGCTCCTGTTCTAGAAAGCAGTGGTGAGCTATCAACAACTTCAAGGATGGTTTTTTTCCAAAAATTTCTAAAATGTAACTTAATTACTAACGAAATTCGTTAGTAGTTCGTATGCCTGGGCACTGGTTGTGGGGGGTCGGGAGCAGGTCAGGGTTTTGCCCTCCCTTCTGCTCGAGATCCCCGTGTACAACTGGTGGGCCACTGTGTGATACAGAATGCTGGGCTAGATGGGCTGAGGTCCGATTCAGCATGGCTCTTCTTATGTTCTTATGCCAGCGCATGCGCATTCCAGATGGTTTTGGCCTACAACTCCCAGAAATCCTAACAGCTGGTAAATTGGCTGGGATTTCTGGGAGTTGTAGGCCAAAACTTGAATAAATCACACTGAATTCTAGATGGGACTCTCCAAATAGGAAGGAGGGAGGGAGGGGAGGGAGGAGGGGTATTCTATTCTTGGAAGCAGCAAAAGAAAAGGAGGAGGAGCCCCCTCGCTCCTCGCTGCCTCTCTCACCCTGATCCCGAGGAGCGAGGGCCCAAGTTTGCCCAGGTTGGTCATATACCTACATTCCATGCACATGCAATAATACAGCAGTAATAACAATGGGTATAAGAAGAGGTAAAATTCAAACCGAAGTATTCTGACTGGTCCCTCCTCATGCGGTGCAAACGGGCTCTTCTCTGTGAGCCCGGAAAAGCCAGCGTTTTCTGCTTGGGTGCACACACATACATATTCTTTGGGGGATTTGCTGCAGAATCTTCTCTATGAGCCCGGGATTCTGCAGCAAATCCCCCAAAGAATATGTATGTGTGTGCACCCAAGCAGCAAACGCTGGCTTTTCCCGCTAATTTCCCGGCTAAAGAAGAGCCTGTTTGCACCGCATGAGGAGAGACCAGTCAGAATACTTCGGTTTGAATTTTAGTTCTTGTTATTGTTATTACTGCTGTATTATTGCATGTGCATGGAATGTAGGTATGACCAGTTGGATTACTTATAATATTAGGCACTTACAGTAGCATTCATTCTATTATACATTAGGTTGGTTTCTCACCCCAATACTCTTTGATGCTTTAGATCCTGGCAGGGCAGGAGGGGCAGGGAAGCCTGGAAAAATGTAAACAGAGAGGTTTACTCAGAAGTAAATCCACAAAGGAGGGCCCTTCATCCAAAGTGCCCTCCTTTGCAGATTTACTTCTGAGTAATCCTCTCTGTTTACATTTTTTCCGGGCTTCCAGCTGAAAGAAGGAGCGAGTTTAGGGTTTGCCTTGCCATAATACTTATTGGCAAGGGAGGTGGGAGGTGGTGAGAGAGAAGGAAGGTGCCCCCCTTACGACCTAATGACGACACTTAAGAAAATCCTGGCCCCTGAAGTTCTATAAAGAAAGTCCACTTCCTGGTTGGCGTTCCAGGTGCGGAAATACTCAAAAGTAGCATTTCTTACGAATTTCTTACAAATCGAATCATTTTCATAACTTTTTTTTCTGATGCCTAAATGTTTAGTAGTCAAAACAGTAATGTGTTTCCTCTGTCCTTTTCTAGTTACAATGTGGACTCCAAGACCTGCAACCTGCCCAAGCATGTGAGTACAATGCCCACCTCTTCAACCATCTCCAATCCACATTCATTCACAAGGGGTTTTCTCACTGAGTCAGGTCCACAGTTCCAAGTTAGCTGGAGCAAGGCTGCTACCACATGTTTTGTGTTTTTCATATGGAGCTCCCTCCCTCTCCCAAGTTACCATTTTCCCTTGCATTAGTCCATGTTTGTTAATATACTAAAAGGTTTTCAGAGCAAAGAAACAACTTCCAGTTGTCTCAATAGTGTCTCTCCAAAAACTGCATTCACTGAGTTTAAGGATATTTATTTATTTTATTTATTTACGTCATTTATATTCCGCCCTTCTCACCCCGCAGGGGACTCAGGGCAGATCACAATGCACATTTACAGGCAAACATTCAATGCCATAGACATACAACATATTTAGATAGACAACGAGTTACACAATTGGTCGAGAGCTCACCCCGACCCGACGGAAGCGAGAGGAGGGCTTCCACAGAGGATCAAAGGGGTCTTGCAGGTACATAGAAGGAAATACGGTCATGAAGGTAGCCGGATCCCAAATCGTTCAGGGATCTGTAGGTGAATTGGGCTTGGAAAATGAGCGGCATCCAGTGGAGTTCCTTAATCCGGGGGGGGGGGGTGTTAGACAAGCCCAGTCAAACATAGAATTAAAACATAGCACAGTAAAATTTCTAATAACAACATCATAAAACAACATAAAAACACCACAAAATAACATCATCATTCAACCCATAGACTGACATCAGGCATGTAGCCAGGGGGGCTAAGGGGCTTCAGCCCCCCTTCTCAGGGTGGTCCGCGAAAAGGCCTTACTGGTACATTATTTAAACTGTTATGTTTATTCATATCATGATCTGATCACCATGCTCATTATGTCCCACATTAATGGGGTGATTGGGATAACAATACAAAAGGTTTGCTAGGGTAGACCCTCTTCCACCCAGTCTCAGCCCCCCCCGAACCAAACTCAGTCCCTCCCCCCCGAATCAAAATCCTGGCTACGGCCCTGACTGACATGGTAATAGAATACTAGACTCTGGCGGGCAGGGGCTTGTGCAATAAAGTCGTGCTTGCAAGGACAGAGCAGATGAGAAAAGTGCAAGAGCCAGGCGATAGTTTGGTCTAGAACAGGGCTGTCCAACTGGCGGCCCGGGGGCCGTATACGGCCCCCCCAGCCCCTTCCCTACGGCCCCCTAAGCTTTTAAATAAAAAAATGGAAAAATTTAAAAAAAAATTTTTAAAAAACCTACTTCCGGGTTCAGAGCAAGTATCGCGAGAATACGCAATCCACACGGGATTTCGCTGTCAGCGCGAGATCACGCCGGCGTTGACAGCGAAATCCCGTGTGGATTGTGTATTCTCGCGATACTCTTCGGCTACTCTACTACTGGATCGCTGAGGCCCACAGACGTGATTAGGACCTTCTTCGACTCAGTCGGTTGTTGCCTCTCTCGTCGTCCGGGTACTCCTGGATCCTGCGCGTTTGGAAAAGGTAGGCCGAAGCAGGGGGCTCCTCAGGGGGCTCCTCATTCCCCCTCCCCATCTCCCCTCATGTATTAAATATAAAATTAAATATATTTAAAGATGAAATAAGGGGAGATGGGATACATTAGAATAAGGGGGGAGGGGAGGATGGAATTAAATATATTTAATATTAAATTAAAATAAGGGGAGAGGGGAGGATGGAATTAAATATATTTAATATTAAATTAAAATAAGGGGAGAGAGGATGGAATAATATATTTAATATTAAATTAAAATAAGGGAGATGGGAGGATGGAATTAAATATATTTAATATTAAATTAAAATAAGGGGAGAGGGGAGGATGGAATTAAATATATTTAATATTAAATTAAAATAAGGGGAGATGGGAGGATGGAATTAAATATATTTAATATTAAATTAAAATAAGGGGAGATGGGAGGATGGAATTAAATATATTTAATATTAAATTAAAATAAGGGCGGAGACGGGGGCAGACCCTCCGGCCCCCCAGGTCATCAGTGACCGGAATTCAGGCCCCTGGGCCCGTAGAAGTTGGACAGCCCTGGTCTAGAAGGGTAATGTTGATTAAACACTATATCTCTAAAGCAAGGAACAGAGGTAAAGTGCAGGGGTCATATATGGATTAGGGGGGGGGGCGACAAAAATTATCTAGTGGACTATTTAATCAAAGGCACTGAGGAACATCCACGTTTTTAGGTCTTTACGAAAAGTGGGCAGGATGAGCTTAGTCTAATCTCACTTTCTCTAGGGAGCCTTTATTCCAGTATCTTGCTGCAGCAAAGCAAAAGTCTATGTAGTTGAACTAATCCCATCTTTTTCCAGTCTTTTCTTCTTTCTCCCTTTCCCACTCTTTCTCCCTGTTTCTCTGTTTCTCTTTTTTTGTACCACAAACCCCTTGGGACAAGAAATACTCTTTGTGAAACAGAATGAATGCTCAGTGTTGTTGAATGTATATTGAAAATGCCCATCTGTTTTGGTTCCAGGGTCTGAACCATAAAGGAATTGGGGGGGGGGGGGGGATGAGCAGGAACTGTTCAAGAGTTTTCAGGCCAAATCTCCTAATTTTCTATGTTCATCTCTTTTTCCCTGCTGTGCTTTGACCAATGTGGCTTTGCAGAAGGTGAGTTGCCCATCCCCTGGTCAAGGGCCATAGCGCCCTCTGGTGGTCAAGTGGGACCATACCGTTGGGCCAGGCCATACATTCGATGCCTCTGCATTGACAGCTCTTGTGTTACCAGTCAAACCAATTTATTGATATCTTTCTTTAATTATTAAGGTTTAATGGTCCATGGAAGTCCATGAATTTACCAGGATAATAATCAAAGATTCCTTATACTTTGGCTCAGCCATAAATCAAAATGGTGACTCTGCTCAAGAAATCAAAAGACTAGGACATCTACCAGGATATTGTGTAGGTCAGGCCTGGGCAAACTTGGGTCCTCCAGGTGTTTTGGACTCCAACTCTCACAATTCCTAACAGCCTCAGACCTTTTTCCTTTCCCGCTCAGCCACTGTTAGGAATTGTGGGAGTCCAAAACATCTGGAGGGCCCCAGTTTGCCCATGACTGTTCTAGAATAATAAGAGTTGGAAGAGATCCCTAGGGCTGCCCAATCCAACCCTATTCTACCACGGCTTGACTTTTCTTCGTGAATGAAGATTCAGGAAGGACTCATTCAACGCTTTCTACAAGCGTGTTGATGATTCGGAGGTTGGAGGTGTCCTTCGAGCCTCTGCAATGGATTTTTCTGGTGGAGCGCAAAGGTTCGTCTGCCAGGGCCTAGCAAACTGGGACGGTGGCAGCGAGATCCTCAGGTCGTAGGTTTGGTTCGAGTTTCCTTCTCTATTTATTTATTTATTTATTTATTTGTTTGTTTGGACTTTTACACCGCCAACTCCCTAAGGCTCGCAGCGGCTTACAAAGCCAAAACGGCAACACAGAGAATTACATTGTCAATATAACAAACAAAGAACAATACAGACAATAAGAGGAGAGGAAGGGGGGAGGGAAGAGAGGTGGAAGCAGAGGACCGACGGGAGAGTGCCCAGCAGGTCAAGCGGGCCCTACTCTCCCATCGAAGGGGGGGGAGCAAAGGTGGTCTCAAGGTGATCCCACAAAACTGGTCCGAGGTGGCCAGTCTCCCATTGCCTAGAGATCTGGCAGGGGGTGCCCGATCTGCGGGGTTAATGTCCTTCTTCCGTTGTGGGCCTGCAGGAGGGGGCTTCCGACGCCCAAAGCCCGAACCCCAAAAGGTTCTGGCTCGCAGCGGGTTCCAGGGCTTAGATCCGGGCGAGGCAAGCCTCCCTTCTCCCGGGCAGACAGTGGTGAGTGTCCTAGGGCCAGGGGGTCTGCTGCTCTTCGGCCTCCGACGCCGCCTTCTCCGGCGGCCGCCTGGCCTCCGTGCTGGGCACCCCCCGGGGCTTGCCGGTTCCAGAGCTGCACTACCCCGGCTCAATGGATCCGTCAGCCCCCGGCCGTCAGAGGGAGGCGGAGGGGGTTGTGACCAGGTTGCTAATGGGGGGGGGGGGGGAGCAGCTGGCAAGCTCGGCGTCGGGGTCGCGCCTCTGGGGCCCTTGCCAGGATTTCAGAGACATCTGGCGCCTCTGGAGGGGGCACCAGCGACAACAGCCACTTCGGTCCGGCAGTCAGGGAAGGTGGGGGCTGAGTCCTTGGGTCATGCAGAGCCGCAGCCCCTGTGGAATGTGGAGGGGGCGGGACTAAGGACGCCAAGCGGCTCGGGATCGCCGCCATCTTGTCACCCTCAGCCAACGCCCCTCCCGGCGGATCCAGGGAGGCCCCGCAGTCAAGTTGACCTCTAGATGGTTGACCTTACAGGGTTAGACGAGCACCATCTGCCCGGGTTTGAAATCAGAGTTTTCCTTCTCCTAGGATGGTTGCCAAAAGGCTAGAGAGCCCATCCTGCCCGTCGACGCTCTTTGTCAGACCCTTTGACTGTGACCTGTCTGGCGTGGGAGGCCCTACCGGTGGCTGTTATGCCACCGGCAGCATAGCTCACAACTTCATTAGCTCACAAGCCTCTCCCCCATGACAAGGGGGCGCCAACTGAGAGGTATTCTACCATACAGAATACACAAAGAACCTGCCATTGATGGCCATCCAGCCTCTACTGAAAACCCCTCGGAGAAGATTCCACGACACTGAGTGAAACTGAAATTGTTTAAAGTCTCTCCAAGTTTAGATTTTTCCTACTAAAGAGCAGAGTTTTTCATTCAAGCTTCTCTTGAACCCTAGAGTTCTGCGAGGGATTGTAAATTTTTGGGGGGGGGGGGATTTTTTTTTCTGGACCTGGATATTTCAATGTTCTTCCACAGTAAATAATAATAATAATAATATGCTTGAGAAAGGCTGTGGTAAAAATTGAACTCTCTCAATCAAGAGAGAAAATGGTGTGATGATGATGACGACGATGATGTTACCATTATGCCACTGGTTTCAGGCAGTGGAAGGACTTGAGCTGCTCCTGTGGTTCACACAGAAAGCAAAACCAAGTAGGCACTGGAACATGTATGTGGTAGTTGTAATTGTATTTTAAATACTGCTATTTTAACATGCTGTAATTTTAATAGGTGGATCTGCCACTGTGTTTTTAACTGTTTTTTAACTGTTCTATTGTGTATGTGAGTCGCCCTGAGCCTGTGGGAAAGGGCGACTAAAAAGTCCAATAAATAAATAAAAAATAATAAATAAATAAATAAAGTATTACCTGGTTTGACCACATGTAACTGCTGTGAGGTTGACAAAAGATACCTGCTGCTGCAATACGACAACAACAGCACACTGCAGTTGCAATGAACTGTAGCATACAAAATCTTTGAATCCAGTTCTGCCAGTTGGGACAGTAGTAGTAGTACATTTTACTTACTACTCACTTCTCCTGATGACGCAAGGCAGTGTACAACAAATTCAAAAACAAATGAACATAAAATACAATAAATAAATTACATAGATACACACACACAGGAGCCCCCGGTGGCGCAATGGGTTAAGCCCTTTTGCCGGTAGGACTGCTGCCCAAAAGGTCAGCAGTTCAAATCCGGAGAGCGGGTTGAGTTCCCATCTGTCAGCTCCAGCTTCTCATGCAAGGACATGAGAGAAGCCTCCCACAGGATGGTAAAACATCTGGGCATCCCCTGGGCAACGTCCTTCCAGATGGCCAATCGTCCCACACCAGAAGTGACTTGCAGTTTCTCAAGTTGCTCCTGGCACGAAACATACACACACACATATATATATAAACTTATACCAAACACAGATACAGAATTGACACATAGCAGCAATAGAATGTAAACAAAAACTCAGGATTGACATTTGACTGGGTAGGACTGCGAGAAAAGATGGGTCTTCAGTCGCGTTTTAAATTCTGACACCTCATTTCGCTGTCGGAGCTCTTCTGGCAGGTCCTTCCACAGTCTTGGGTGGCTGATGAAAAGGTCTTCTGGGTGACAGTCACCAGTCGAGTTCTGGCTGGTTGGAGTAAGCATCCCACAAAGTGACCTAAAGGGAGGGTCGTACGGGAGAAGGCCATCCTGTAAGAAACTTGGGCCCAAATCATGTCGTGCTTTGAAGGTCAAAACGAACACTTCGTGAATTCAGATGGGTGTAATACAGTCACTCCAAGATGTTCATATTACCAATCTGGCTGTCATGTTTTGAACTAATTGGAGTTTCCAAACTTAGTACAAAGCTAGCCCAGTGTACATCGCATTGCAGAAGTCCAGCCTTGAGGTTACCAGTTCATGCACTGCCATCTTCAGGTCCTCCAAATCTAAGAAGGGATGCAGCTGGTGTATCAGCCAAAGCTATGAGTAGCAAGCACTCTGATCACCGCATGCACGTACCTGGGAGAGAGAAATCCAGGAGACTCCCAAAAGACAGTTTTTCAGGGGGAGTGTAACCCCATCCAGAACTGGTTGACACACCCCCACCCCCAGATTAGGGCCCTTAATGACAACCATCTCTGTCTTGCTGGATTCAGTTTCAGTTTTCCCCCCTCTTCCAGCCCATTACCTCCTCCAGGCATTCATTCACTATCCTTAGCTAAAGGTGTTTTTGAAGGAGAAATATACGTATTTGGGTATCATCCACATACTGGTAATTGTGGCATTAGTGTAATTGTGGCATTCCTTGCTACAGTTCCCAAGGGTTTATTTTTTCCTTTATGTTTTTTTAATACCCCAAACAATGTTTCTGTAATCTCAGACTGTTTTGTAACACATATTGCTACAAAATGTTGTTTCCATCTTCAGATGAGTTTATTTTTAATGCTGAGATATCAGAACAAATATCACTTTTCTTCTCCCCTCCTTTTTTATTTTGCTTGGGGTGATGATGATGACGATATTTATTTATACCCCACTTTTTCTCAGAATTGAGACCCAATTTGTCTCAAACTTTAAAGAAGTAGTACACTTAATAACATACAAGAGGTGAATGTTAAAATGGAATTAAACGTGTACAATTATTTAAACAGGTTGATTTTCCTTTTTGTAAAGTACAGCTGAAGCATCTTCTGTGGAATCTGCTGTAAACACTTCACAACAGATTCATGTAAATGTCTAAAACAGCCACTAGGTAACATTCATAAAGATTTTATTGTTGCCAATTTTGGGGGGACCCCATGTGGGGTCAGGACCCACAGCTTAAGAAGGAGTGTCTAGACTACAACTGTGTCCCTCACTTATTGCTGGGCTTAGGTTCCAGAACCTCCCACAATAAGTGAAAAACTGCGATGTAGGAGTGCTCTATTTATTTTAATATTTATACATTATTTTAAGTCTTTTAAAACTTAAAATAAAGTGAAGGAAAGGTCCTTCAAGGCTGGATGGAGGGAGGACTGAGGAGGGAAAGTGTCTTGGAGAGCACCAGCGACAAACCCCAACAAAACAGCGAAAATTATTATTAATTATTATTATTATTTACATCATTTATATTCCACCCTTCTCACCCCGCAAGGGACTCTGAGCGGATCACAATGCACATAGACAGGCAAACATTCAATGCCATTTGACATACAACATATAAGACAGACCCAGAGGCAATTTAACATTCCAGCTTTTCTGGCCACCAGGGGGAGCTGTCGCATTCCTTCACTCCTTTTGTGTGTATTTCCTGGATATTTTTATAGCCTCGTAAATCAGTTAAATTAAAATACCATGATATATATTTTAAATTAATATTTTTTTAAATCTGTGAAACAGCGAGTCCGCACTAAGCGAACCGCGAAGTAGCGAGGGAACACTGTAATTGAATGAGGTCTCCATTTCCATATCCCAGTTGTTTCATCTTCTGTTATCTTCCCCTTCAGGACTTCCTAGGACAAGTTTTTGTGGCGCTGGGTGAAGTCATCGGCTCCCAAAGAGGTCGCCTGGAGCGGCCACTCACGTGAGTCATGGAGGAAATAGTCTAATGAAGCCTGGCTAGTGTTTCTACAGCAGGCATTGGCCAACTTTGGCCCTCCAGGTGTTTTGGACTTTCATTCATTCATTCACTTCATTATTTCATTAGTCGCCCTCTACCGGAGTGTTCTGGATGACTTATATAAGACAGAATAACCAAATTTATACAACGATGACATTAAAATGGATTACAGTTTAAATGCTCTACCAAAGAGCCAAGTGTTTGCATAAAGGACCGTATGTCAGGCATGGTTCTTATATATGGTGGCAACGGATTCCATAGGGTTGGGGCAGAGATTGAAGAAGCCCTACGCCTTGTAGATTCTAGGCATACCTCTCTGGGACCCGGTATGTAGAGAAGGTTTTCTTGGGCGGGACATGGCGTCCGCTGGTGATGAAAGGGGGAAAGGCGGTCCCTAAGGTATGAAGTACCTTGACCATAAAGGGCCTTAAAGGTCAGGACCAATATCTTATAAGAGACCCGATGTTCAATTGGCAGCCAATGTAGACACTGCTCTCAGCATTACTTCGCAAACAAAGATTCTTAGGAAGGACTCATCCCAAGCTTTTTACAAGCACGTTGATGACTAAAAAGGCCAATCTGAGATAGGCAAGTTCGGTTGCAGAAAGTCTCCTTAGGTGATGTTGTTTCCAAGTTGCGGTACTTTCTGCGTTGTTGTTTCTCTTCGAGACCGATTCGACGTGTCTTCTCAAAAGAGGCCGCAGCATTGTGGATAGTGCGTCTCCACGCCTCCCGATGTGAGGCCAGGGTGGGCCATTGTTGGTGATCAATCTGGCCGAGCCTGAGATGTTGTTTCAGGGAGTCTTTATATCTCTTTTTGGGGGCGTCTCTCTTGCGCAGACCCATGGCGAGTTCACCATAGAGTAGTATCTTTGGGAGGCGGTGGTCCTCCATCCTAGAGACGTGCCCTGCCCAGCGCAGCTGTGTTCTCAATAGGCGCTGCAAGGTCAGTGTTATATGACATCTCATAGGTATTCTCGAGAGTAATCTGGCAGCTGCATTTTGAACAACCCGAATCTTCCGGGTCACCGACAGACTTCAGCTGCCACAATTCCTAACAGCCTAAGGCCCTTTCCTTTCCCCCATTCTTTCCCCCTTTCCTCCCCCCCCCCATTCCCCCCATTGGTTTGCCCCTGGAGGAAGGCCATCCATTTGGAATTGCCTGATTTTGCTGCCCACAGGGATATTCTTGCTATTGCTGGAGGAACATTTAGAGGAGCCTTTCCTTGATTTGAGTCCTCTACTGGGAGGAGGCTGATGGCCATGCAGTGGGTGGCTTTCACAGCGTTTGGCCTTATTTCTCTTGCAGTTGGCAGCAACTTCCAACTTCCAGCTGGCTTATAGGGTCTAGGTGTAGGTTTAAGACATCTCGTGATTATTCTACATGTCCCATTCCAGCTTTGCGTGGACAGGCTTGTGCCAAACAGGACAGGCACACTCGGCAGTTGAGTAAGACAAGGCCAGGGCTGATGTCCTTATTAATTTTGGGTTTGCACCCCAGTAAGTTTCCACAGGATGTTATTGTGTGCACCTACATTGTGCTTGGTGTTTGCACAGGGTTTCCTTATGGTGAAAAGGTTCTTTGTTTTTAGGTAAAATAATTTATCTTGTTATTTTTTGATTAATTAGTTCTTGTAAAGTGAATCCACTCTCCTTTGGGCAAGTTCATGCATTGGCAGGATACACAGAAATGCCAGGGCTGCGTGGGATTTTTGTCTCTAGATGGGATAGTGAAAGGGAGGGAAAGATCGATCCAATTGGTTTTCTTTTCAGAAGTACATCCCGTATAGATTACTGCAATGCTCTCTACGTGGGGTTGCCTTTGAAGACTGTTCGGAAGCTGCAACTAGTCCAACGGACAGCAGCCAGGTTGATAACAGGAGCGGCATTCAGAGAGCGTACAACTCCTCTGTTGTGCCAGCTCCACTGGCTGCCAGTTTGCTACCGGGCATAATTCAAAGTGCTGGCTTTAGCCTTTAAAGCCCTAAACCAGCGTTTCTCAACCTGGGGGTCGGGACCCCTGGGGGGGGTCGCGAGGGGGTGTCAGAGGGGTCACCAAAAATCATCAAAAAACACAGTATTTTCTGTTGGTCATGAGAGTTCTGTGTAGGAAGTTTGGCCCAATACTATTGTCGGTGGGGTTCAGAATGCTCTTTGATTGTAGGAGTACTATAAATCCCAGCAACGACAACTCACAAATGTCAAGGTCTATTTCCCCCAAAATCCAGCAGTGTTCACATTTGTGCATAATGAGGATTTGTGCCAAGTTTGGTCAAGATCCATCATTGTTTCAGTCCATAGTGCTTTCTAGATGTACAGTAGGTGAACTACAAATCCCAAACTCAAGATCAATGCCCACCAAACCCTTCCAGTATTTTCTTTTGGTCATGGGAGTTCTGTGTACCAAGTTTGGTTCAATTCCATCATTGGCCAAGTTTAGAATGCTCTTTGGTTGTAGGTAAACTATTAATCCCAGCAACTACAACTCCCAAATGACAAAATCAGCCTCTCCCCACCCCCCAAACCAACCAGTATTTGGGCATATTGGATATTTGTGCCAAATTTGGTCCAGTGAATAAAAATGCATCCTGCATATCAGATATTTCATAACATTTATGTTGTCACAACAAAAATAATGTAATCATTAGGGGTCACCACAACATGAGGAACTGTATTAAGGGGTCACGACATTAGGAAGGTTGAGAACCACTGCCCTAAATGGTTTGGGTCCAACTTACCTGTCTGAACACATCTCTCCCTATGAACCATCGAGATGTTTAAGATCATCTGGAGAGGCCCTGCTCTCGGTCCCGCCTTTTTCACAGGCGCAACTGGCGGGGACGAGAGAGAGGGCCTTTTCAGTGGTGGCTCCTCGGCTTTGGAACACCCTCCCTAAAGACATCAGATCGGCCCCCTCCCTCCTGACATTTCGCAAGAAAGTCAAGACCTGGTTATTTGAGCAGGCATTTCCAGATGAAATATAAGGCTTAATTGGATAGAAGGAATGACGACTATGTGATGGAAACTGATTTCAACATGACGCTGAGGCTGCAATTGTATGTTTTTAATTGTTAAATTGTTGATATATGTTTTTTTCTGGGGGGGGGTGCCCTGTTGCTGTGTTGTACTGAGTGCAGAGACTGCCTGTGTAAACCGTCCCGAGTCGCCTTCGGGCTGAGAGGAGCGGTATAGAAACGTGACAATAAATAAATAAATAGGAGTGAATTCTGAGGTAGCAAAGTTTGCAGACGACACTAAATTGTTCAGGGTAGTTAAAAATGAAACTGATTGTAAAGAGCGCCAGAAAGATCTCTCGAAATTGAGTGAATGGGCAACAAAGTGGCAAATGCATTTTAACCTCAACAAGTGTAAAGTCATGCACATCGGGGCAAAGAACCCCAACTACACCTACAAATTGATGGGGTCAAAGCTTTCCGAGACAGACCAGGAAAGGGATCTTGGGGTTTTGGTGGACAGCTCAATGAAGATGTCAACCCAGTGCGCAGCAGCAGCGAAAAAAGCAAATTCTATGCTTGGCATGATCAGGAAGGGAATCGAAAATAGGTCGGCAAATGTTGTATTGCCTCTCTACAAATCTATGGTAAGGCCACATTTGGAGTACTGTGTACAATTCTGGTCTCCGCAACTTAAGAAGGATATAACGGAACTGGAAAAGGTACAGAAAAGGGCAACAAGAATGATCCAAGGGATGGAGCAGCTCCCTTATGAAACCAGGTTGCAACGCCTTGGTCTTTTCAGCCTTGAAAGACGGCGTTTAAGAGGTGACTTGATCGAAGTGTATAAAATCATGCATGGGATAGAAAAGGTGAATAAAGAAAAAATATTTTCTCTGTCACCCAACACTAGGACTAGGGGGCACTCCTGAAGCTCAAAGGTAGGAAAGTTAGGACTAATAAAGGGAAATATTTCTTCACCCAGAGGGTCATTGGGTTATGGAACTCACTTCCAGAGGAGGTTGTGACAGCGGTCAGCCTGGACAGCTTCAAGGCAGGATTAGACAGATTCATGGATACCAAGGGAATCAGTAGTTACTGAAATGGACATCCAAGTGCCACCTCTGTGTTGATGGAGGCAGGCAGGATTTTCCCGGGTACTGGTTGTGGGGGCGGGAGCAGGTGAGGGTTTTGCCCTCCTTTCTGCTAGAGATCCCTGTGTACAACTAGTGGGCCACTGTGTGACACAGAATGCTGGACTAGATGGGCTGAGGCCCGATTCAGCATGGCTCTTCTTATGTTCTTATGTTATGTTCTTAAATAAGTGTTCTAGGACTACACAAGTTCCACTGCACGCGGTATGGCTCAGTCGGCAGGTGGCTTTGCCTGTGCTGCGTCCTCCCCAAATCTCACTTGAAAAGCATTTCTTAATCAATTTTTACAGCTCATGTAAGAGCCAGGTGTTTTCTGCAGTTGGGAAAGTCACAGAAGAATCAACATGGGGCTGAGAAGCCAAGCGTTATCTACCACCGCTTACCAGCAATAATAGTGGATTTGTCGTATACCAGAGCAGGAACACCCCTGACCTTAAATGCCACACCAGCTTGGTGAAATCAGCAAGCAGCCTATTGAAGAATATATGTCAGCACAGCAGTAAAAATAGCAAAAACTGTAAAGATCCAATACAAGTAAAACAGTCCCAAACCTCAAAGGAAAACAAGATCCAAAAGTACGTAAAAATACATGGAACTTAGCACTTGAAACCACGAAACCCTCTGGCATTACTTCGCGAATGAAGATTCTTAGGAAGGACTCCTCCCACGCTTTCTACAAGCGTGTTGATGACTTAAAAGGCCAATCTGAGATAGGCAAGTCCGGTTGCAGAAAGCGCAGCAGAAAGTCTCCTTGGGTGATGTTTTCAATAGTATGGCCCCAATGCTGGTGATCCCTGCTTGCTCAAGGACAGCAACATTTGTCACATAGTCAGTCCAATGTACATTTAGGATGAAAGTGTTAGAGGAGTTGTAGCTGTTGGCAATAAGTGACCCATGTTTCAGACCCATAGAGGAGAATAGACAGTACGATAGCTCTGTACACACTGATTTTGGTGCTTTGCCTCAGGTGCTTGTTGCTCCAGACACTTTTGTGAAGCCTTCCGAATGCACTCTATGCCTTTTCTACTCTGTGCTCGATCTCTTTATCAATCTTGGCGTCTGAAGAGATGATGCCTCCCAGGGAGGTGAACTGCTGAATGGACAAGAACGTGGTACATGAAACTAAGAGCACTTGAAAACAAGACCAGAGGTAATAGAATGCATCATCTACAACTAGGAGTGCTTCCAGACTAAAGCTTTCTTGTGAAGTCTGTGTAAAGTCACAGGATTTCGCAGTGGGTCCAGATGGCCTTGTTCATCTGTAGCTGTCTATGTTTTCCAACTGCTTCTTCTATTTATTTTTTTCTTCCTCATCCAATCACTTATTGGGAGAAAAGATGGAAGAGCTGCACAGTGTGTTGATTTCCCGGCCCGGGAGTCTCTGTCGGGAACAGAAGTTGGAATGTTATGTTTGAGCAACAGCTACAAGAATCCCTCCGCCAGCCATTGCTCATGCTCATTGCTCATGCTCCATATTAGAAACTTTTTGAGTGCCTGTCTGGAAAGTTTCTCTGGATTTAAAACAAGGAAGTTCTCACAATGCCAACGGACCTTGAATAGGTTCAGTTTTTTTCACATGCCAGTCACACTCTGTTGTCTTTATGGAATAAAGAATATTTGATATCAATTTAAGTGAGCCACATTTAAGTTGTAAATTAGATTTCTTAGATGACTTTCATGGCAACTTCAAATAATAAACATAAGAAGAAGCAAAAATTTTAAAAATGGTATATATACTGTATACAGTATACAGTATACAGTATACAGTGTGTGTGTGTGTGTGTGTGTGTGTGTGTGTATATATATATATATATATATATATATATATATATATATATATAGTCGAAGGCTTTCATGGCCACAATCACTGGGTTGTTGTAGGTTTTCCAGGCTGTATGACCATGTTCTGCATCTGTGGCAGGCATCCTCAGGCGTTGCAACCTACAACAATCCAGGAGTGATATAGCTGTAGTATAACGGAGCAAATCCCACAAGAGTAAATTATATAGAAATAATTAACCACTGTCTCCCCCATCAAATGTCTTAAATTGGAATCAAGAAGATCAAGGAGCCCAGGGCTTCCTGGGAAGAACATAGAATGTCACGATGCAAGACCTAGGCCGGCCCCTTAATCACACACACAGAGACGATAATCAGCTAACTACTTTATTGAAAGATAAAACAGTTGAAAAGGGTAATTGTCCATAAAAATATCAAAAGTAATCCAAAAGGTAAAAGGTATAGTCCAAAAGCAAACTTGGCAAAAGAATCCAAAGACTTGGCAAAAGACTTGGCAAGGCTCCGCTAAACTAGCGGATCAAAGAACAAAACAAGGTTACAAGATACAAGCTCTTCTTGGCAGGCCACTAGCCCCAAACTTAGCTAGGTGGTCTTGGCCGCTACACATCTGTATAGGATAGACGTGGCCGAAGTACTGAGGATCCTTTCCCACGGATCCTATACTTAATCCCCTTGGCGAGGCCCCCGACGCTCTAGGCTTCTCCTCCTCCAATCTGTGCTGCGGGACCTCTGCCGGTCTAGGCTGTGGAACCAACCCCTCCTGCTAGCCTCAATGCTCCGTCTCCTATCAAAGGTTCGGCCTTGCCTCCCAGCACCTGGTTCCCTATCTTCGTGAGAGTCGAACTCCCCATCTGCTTCCCGGGCCTCTCCCTCGGTCGTTTCCCACATTCTTTCTTGCGAGCCTCCCCCGGCCTTTCATAATCTTCACTATCAGTGCTTTCGAATTCCGACTGGCCTTCCTGCTGTTCGTAAGGATCAGGCCAGCCGTCATCCCAGGCCAGACTTTCTGTGGGAGAAGAAGGCCCAGCTATCTCAAAATCCCCTTCTTCTAGCCCCTCCAAATCCTCTTCATAATCAACTGGCTCCAATGCAAGTGGGACCCCCGGTGCTGGCCCCTGCCCTCCAGGCACAAACGAGAACTGGTGTGCTACATAGAATGAATCACAGGGCCACAACCAAAAAGGCCCTCACCTTTGTCACTCCGCTCTGCGGGTACCTCTACACTGTAGAATTGATGCAGCTTGACACCACTTTCAGTACCTATATACTTTATTTATATTCCGCCCTGTCTCCCCGAGGGGTCTCAGGGCAGATTACAGTACATATAAACGGCAAACATTCAATTCTGTGACACAGTTAACAAGGACAGACAATACATATACAGAGGTATGGGCTTTCCCCATCTTTTTTCCATCTCCAGCATCTGGAGATTGTAGTCGACTCTGGCAACAGGGGTTACCAATGAGCTTTTGTGGTCCATAGACTCCCTCCTGATCAAATCACTGGCATGTCCTCATGGTCGCCTTTGATTAGCTCTCCGCTTAAAGCAGTACTTATTTATCTACCCACATTGCTGTTTTCGATCTGCTAGGCTGACGCCGGGATCTCACCCCAACCTGGACTTGAACAGCCAACCTTTCGATCAGCAAATTTTTCTACAGCTGGCGGTTTAACCCACTGTGCTAAAGCCCAGACCTATGGCATCCTGGGATTTGTAGTTTGGTGAAGCACCAGCAATCTTTGGCAGAGAATACCAAAGGCTGCAAGACTACAGCTCCTTGTATTGCATTACATTGAACAAGGTCACTTAAAGGGATGTCAAACTACCGTATTTTCTGTCGTATAAGACTACTTTTTAACCCCACAGCCTACTGCCAGTCTAATCGAGAACCATATATTGACCTTATATTCTCTTGTTCTGGCTAGGACATTTGAGTCTGTAGATTAGGTCCTTTAATTGTCTAATTGTTTAATTGCTTAATTATTTAATTGTTTTATATTTATTATGCAGTTTTTGTTACTTCTTTTTTATGTATGTGCTTGTGAACCACTCAGAGCCCTAGGGGAGTGGCGGTATATTAATCAAATTGATCAATCAACCCAAGTAAATCTTCTCAAAAGTCAGGGGTTGTCTTATACGCGGGCGTAGCCTTATACACCGGGAACTGTTTTATAAGGCGGGTGCTGAAACTTCCAATCCGGATTGGTGAATCTGTGGTTGCCGTATCTGGTGGGTGGGTGGGGGGAGCTCATAAATGCCAGTGGCTGCATCCCTGCCGTATGCAGCGACTGTATGAAAGCATTAAGGGCGATGCTGTACAAGTACGGTAGAAGAAAATCCATTCATTGGGATTTGTGGATCTAATGCAGTCCCGATGGTAAGGTGAAGGGGCGCCTCACCGGGAAGGTGTAAGTGAAGGGCGGAGCAAGCTGCAGGCGTCCAGGGTGCCCGGGGTATGGAAAAAAGAGAGTGAGTGGCTCTGGGCCCAGAAAAATACACCTGTTTTACCTGTCTGGCCCGCCCTTGTATCCTCTTACCATACCTCCGCCCCTGCCTCTCAGATCTCGCTCCTGAAGACTGTAGTGAAGTGGTGCAGGTGCGCATGTGCGAGATCTGAAAGGCAGAGAAGGAGGTACAGTAATAGGAAAATTACCATATGGAAATCAAATCTGATGCTTTTTTAATTTGTATTTGGTGTGCGTTGGAAGAGGGGTAGTCTGATATGGCGAGGATATCCCAAACTCTATATTTTAACTGGAAAAGTGGGGGGGGGGGGTTGTCTTATACGCCCAGTCTGCTTATATGCTGGAAATACTTTAATTCTACAATATAGATGCACACTGAACCTTTCTAGAAGAGAGCAAGACATTGGTTGTGGTATGATAGGAGAGTCATTCCGTCGAGTTGTTCAGTCCTCCTTGCATAAACTTTTGCAAACTAAAAGTGGTGCTTTGAAATGGGCTCAGAAATGTCTGCATATTTAGCGCACACTGACCAGAATAGGTCGTATGTGTTCAGATGTTCTGGTTCCTGTCAACAGTTATGCTAATTGGTTTCCACATATGCTCTAGGTGTAGACGGCCCGGCCAACAGAAAGGTTTGGGTAGGAGGTGATAATCTGAAGCTGTCCCCAGATGGAACCTGTTGGCTTTAGGGACCCGGCTTGGGGCTCTTTGGGCTTTGATGCACGGCTGTGCTTGAGCGTCCTTTTTGTCACTCAGGAGCAAGCGACAAACCCTTCCTTCCCCATTCCCATCATGAATACCAGGCACAATCACAGGCTGAACGACAACAACAGTTTTGAAGTAACACTAAACTTTTCTCCCTCTCTCTCTCTTAGAGGAGTTCCAGGGAAAAAATGTGGCAGTATTTTGTTATCTGGTGAAGAGCTCAGCAATTGTCGGGTAAGTTGTCCATTTTCCTCTTGTGTGTCCATCCCTAATGGAAAAGGGCTGGCAGGATTAGGCCTGGCTGCAAGGGATTGTTGTGAAATAAGCCACACATAACAGGGGTGGGAATATGTGTGACACCTCATGTTGTGGGATTTCATTTCCCATCATTCACAACATTGACAGTTCTGGCAATTTATTACTTTTTTGTATTTTCTGGTAGCTTTTTCTGTTCGCTTAATTTCCCACGAAAATAAAAAGTTTGTGAGATAGGATTGCCAGAGTCTACCAGGACCTAAATACCCTAAAGCAGTGATTTTCAACCAGTGAGCCGGAACACTAGTGTGCCGTGAGAGAACATCAGGTGTGCCGTGGGAAATTATTTTCGAACTTCATTCATATATAAACTATAAGGCACACCTGTCCCTTTAAGAAATGGAACCATAGCACTCTCGCGTCACCTAAGAAGTGACGCGAGAGTGCTATGGGTCGCGCCATTTTGGATTTGCTCAGACGCGGCTAAGTAAACAAAGTTAGAGTTAGTGCTGCAGCTGCGCGTCAAGTGACAGTGCCAATTTGGGACATTGCTCCCGTTTTCAACCACATGTCTGTGTGAGATGAGCTTCTCAAGCTTGACTGCGATAAAAACTAAAAACAGAGAGAGACTGACAGCTGTTGAGCAAGAGCTTCATGTGTGTCTTTCTGCCATTCCTGCCAGGATATTTATCTTGTGTTCATCGAAACAGGCCCAGGTTTCACACTAAGTGAGTGTATAAATATATTTAAAAACATATTAACTATATGTATTACTGTGTTAGAGTGTCATTTTGTGTCATTTTGGTTGGTGGTGTGCCCCAGGATTTTGTCAATGTCAAAAATGTGCCGCGGCTCAAAAAAGGTTGAAAATCACTGCCCTAAAGGCACCAGATCCCATCTTATCTTGAAAGCTAAGCAGGGCCGGATCTGTTTAGTGCTCGGGTGGGAGATTTATTTATTTGCCGTATTTATATTCTGCCCTTCTCACCCCGCAGGAGACTCAGGGCGGATTACAATGTACATATACATGCCAAACATTCAATGCCACAGACACACAACATATATAGACAGACACTCAGAGGCTATTTAACATTCCAGCTTCTGGCCACCAGAGGAGCTGTCACTTCCTCATTCTTTGCATACTTCCTGGAGATTTTTATGGCCTTGTAAATCAGTTAAATTAGCCTCCCCACAAAGTGGTACCTAAATTTCTTACTTGACAGATGCAACTGACTTTCGAGCTGCAAAGGTTGACAACAAGCTACACAATTTTGGTCGGGAGCTCCCTCTGACCCGGGCTGGCTTCAATCTCATGACCTTTTGGCCAGTAGTGATCTTAATGCAGCTGACTCCCAGCCACCTGCGCCAATCCTGGAGAAACGTCAGGAGAGAATGCCTCTGGAACATGGCCATAGAGCCCGTGAAACCGACAACAACCCAGAGATCGCAAAGTGCTATAAGCAAGATTTCTCAGGAAGGAACTGTCAGAACCAATTCTGAGTATTCCTTGCCTAAGGAAAACCTATAAAGTACATGAAGTCCCAGAGGTCAATATTGGACCTAAAGGAATATACACACTTATTTTTTTATTCACAGTTCTTATATTCCACTCTTCTCACCCCTAAGGAGACTCAGGGAGGATCACAGAACACATATATGGCAAACATTCAATGCCGTTTATACACTTACAAGACAGACAACTGTACACAGATAGAGGTATATATAGGCCTTTCCCATCTTTGGCATCTTGGAGGCTTGTGCTCAGTTCTGGCCACAAGGGTGCTGCCGCTCCATTTCCCCTGTCGGAGAGCTTTGTTCATAACTCCATCCTTGAACAAATTGCAGGCATTTTCTGGCATTTCTTTATTTATTTTAATTTATTTATTTATTATTCAGTCTTATATGCCGCCGCTCCCCGAGGGCTCAGAGCGGCTTACAACACAGAAAATAGATAACAACACCATTAAGATCATATTTAAAATCACACAGTATATGGAAAATCAGATCCATATTCACATTCAACATTTATGCAGCTGGTGCCTCCCCGCTTTAAGCGATATCTATTTATCTACTCACATTTTGCTTTCAAACTGCTAGGTGGGCAGAAGCTGGACTAAAGGCTAGGAGTTCACCCTGATCTGGGCTTCGGACTGTCAACCTTTTGATTGACAAGATTTACTGCAGCTGGTGGTTAACCTGCTGTGCTAAAGCCCAGTCCACTTGGCTAGAGCTCTGGAATCCCCCTTTCCTCGGAGACACTGCATTATTTATTTATGTATTTATTATTCACCCTATTTACATCCCGCCTTTCTCTACCCCGAAGGGGACTCAAGGCGGCTTCTATATAGGCAATTATCCAATGCCTTATTTATTTATTTATTTCAGGATTTTACCCCGCTCTTCTCAACCCCCGAGGGGGGACTCAGAGCGGCTTACAGTACGGCACAATTCGATGCCACATCATACAGTATAAAACCCCAAAACCCCACAACAATTAAAATACATTAAAACACATTAAAATACAGTTCCATCAGCAACATACACAGTCATTCCAAGTTAAAAACAATATTCACTCCATAAAAACATTGGCCCTCTTCATCCATTCCATTAAAATCCCCATCTAACATGCTGTTAGTGCTGGTGTGCAAACGCCTGGTCCCAAAGCCAGGATTTTACCTTTTTCCTGAATGCCAGGAGGGATGAGGTGGATCGTACCTCCATAGGGAGCGCATTCCACAGGCGGGGAGCCACCGCCGAGAAGGCCCTGTCCCTCGTCCCCACCAACCGCATTTGAGAAGTCGGCGGAAGCGAGAGCAGGGCCTCCCGGATGATCGTAGGTGACGGGGTGGGACGTAGCGGCTGATGCGTTCGGACAAGTACGCTGGGCCAGAACCGTATAGAGCTTTAAAGGTCAAAACCAGCACTTTGAATTGAGCCCGGAATTGGACAGGCAGCCAGTGGAGCTGACACAGCAGGGGGGTGGTATGCTCCTGTATGTAGCTCCCGTTAGTAATCTGGCTGCCGCCCGCTGGACTAATTGCAATTTCCGAACTGTCTTCAAAGGCAGCCCCACGTAGAGTGCGTTGCAGTAATCTATTCGGGATGTGACCAGAGCGTGGACGACTGTAGCCAGATCAGACTTCCCAAGGCATACAATTCCAATAACATTAAGATTAAATTAAAATTAATGCATATTAAGCATTTAAAAACATTACATTCAATAATAAAGTCATGTTCTAATAAGAGGGTAGAAAGTGGTACTGTTTTGTTTTATTTTATTGTTGATGTTTTATTTTATTTTGTTATGTGGTATTTTTGCTTTTTGTATTTTATTTTGCTGTATGTGTGTTGTATTTTGTTGTAATTTTGGGCTTGGCCTCATGTTAGCCGTCCTGAGTCCCCTTTGGGGAGATGGTGACATGGTATAAATAAAAATATTATTATTGTCGTTGTTGTATTTCCACTTGGAATTGGATTGGAAAGCAAGTCTCCAGAACCAAGGGCAGTTGTTATATTGCCTTTGGTTCTTGCTATTGCTTTTCAGGATACATTTTCTTAAAATTGCTGGTGGTTTCCCACAATTCCCACTGAAATGTTTATATGTTAATCCGGGGTCAGTATTTCAGCAACATATGAGTAACCAAATATATGAGAATGTATTATGTCCCACTAAAATTTCTAATATAAATTGCATTAACTTGAGTGGATTGCTAATGGCTTGCCATCAAACGATGGAAGTTCTATTCCTGAGCAATGACGTTAATTCTCCGATGTGCCGCAATCCTCAGAAGTTCGCCTGGTCTGCTGGGAGATGGCTTGAGACCATATGCAGCACTCGCTGAGTTCTTTGGAGTGCATAATAATGCAAATTAATCAAATATGGCAGCTTTGTATATGGAGTACATTCAGGTCAATGCACTTTTTATTTTCACTAAATGGAGTCTCTAGTGAACAGATGGAAGAAGAAGTGCTTTGTTGTTCCCCAGAAAAGTTTCTTATTTGGGCTTTGAATTCCCATGATCCTGTGTCCCTTGGGTTTGCCACTTGGGTGAAGGATTCCTGGAGTTGTGTGTTAAAAAGGCCAACTTCAAAAATGAGTTTCTTCCTCCATATGAAAAGGGAACTCACTCACCCTTTCTGAGCAAATTATGAAATATCCAAACAGACGATATTTTTTGAAAAGTAAAGTGATCATAATGTGGAACAGCTTGTACCAGATGAGATGCAATGACAAGGGAACCTAAATTTTCTAACCTTAACAAAAATGAATTCGTGTTATTGGCTTCAGTGGCAGATTTCCTTCAAGCTTAATTTATTTATTATTTTATTTTATTTTATTTACATCATTTATATTCCGCCCTTCTCACTCCGCAGGGGACTCAGGGCGGATCACAATGCACATATACAGGCAAACATTCAATGCCATAGACACACAACATATATAGACAGACAATGAGCTACACAACTGGTCGAGAGCTTACCCTGACCCGGACAGGCCTCGAACTCATGACCTTTTGGTCAGTAGAGATCTTATGCAGCTGACACCCAGCCAGCTGCACCACATTCCCTGAGTCCCCTTGGTTAGCCCACTAAAGTTATTTACCCACCCTCATATTTATTTATTTATTTATTTACATCATTCATATTCCGCCCTTCTCACCCCACAAAGAACTCAGGGCGGATCACAATGCACATATACAGGCAAACATTCAATGCCCTTTGACATACAAACATGTATAGACAAGACACTCAGAGGCAATTTAACATTCCAGCCTCTGGCCACCAGGGGGAGCTGTTGCACTCCTTCACTCCTTTTGCACACTTCCTGGAGGTTTATGGCCTCATAAATTAGTTAAATTAACCTCCCCACAAAGTGGTACCTAAATTTCCTACTTGACAGATGCAACTGTCTTTCGGGTTGCAACGGTCGACCATGAGCTACACAAATGGCTGAGCTACACAAATGTCTTCTTCTAAGACATTCAGGCTTACCTGGACAGCGTTTGTCATACCTTAATGTAGAATGGACCACATCCTTCGTTTGTAACATTTGCTTCCTTGCATAGCATATCTTAAAAAAGCCATTCCACTATGGTCAAAAGTTTGGCCAGTGAGGACAGGCACCAGCTAAGTCAGCGGCTGAGGGAGAAAAGTAAAAGGGCCTGAGGCTGTTAGGAATGGTGGGAGTTGAAGTCCAAAACACCTGGAGGAAGGGCCCAAGCTTGCCCATGCCTGAGCTAAGTGATCGTGACAGAAGGGCAGTGTCACGATGCACGGACTGACCGGCCCCTTAATCACACACACAGAGACGGGCTGAAGGCTAACTACTTTATTGAATATAAAAACAGTTCAAAGATATTGTCCATGAGAATAGTAACACAATCCAAAAAGGCTTGAAGTAACAATGTCCAAAAACCGTGGCAAATAGGCTAAAAGTTCAGCAAGACTCAAAGTTCAGCAAGGCTCCACACAACCGTGCGGAAGGAAACAAGGCAAGGCTCCGCACAACCAGGCGGATCAGGAACAAGGCAAGGCAAGGCAAGGCTTGATGACCACGGGCTAGCTTAGCTTCGTGGTCCCACTCCGCTTCACGCCTATTCAGGAAAGACGTGGCTGGAGCACTGAGGATTCGTTCCCACGGATCCTATACTTAATCCTTCGGCCGAGGTCCCCGACGCTCTAGGCTTCTTCGTCTCCAATCGCTGCTCACGGACCTCGGCTGGTCTATGCTCTTAGACCATTCCCTTCTGCTAGACTCGATGTTCCGTCTCCTATCAAAGGTTCGACCTTGTCTCTCCGCAGCTGTGTTTCTATCTCCCTGAGAGCTCTCCTCCCTGGAAACTTCCCAACCGCTGTCTTCCATGTTTTCCCCTGGAGGCTCCTGAGAATTTCTCCCTCCCGGGTGTTCATAGCTGCCAGAATCGCTGTCCATCTGCACCTGGTTATCTATGTCTTCGCTAGGGCCAAACAACATTTCTTCCCATGCCAAGCTCTCTGTGGGCGAAGGAGGCCCATCAAGGGGAAGCTGCCCTTCGCCCCAGTCATCTAGCTCATCCTCTGAATCATGTTCTGGCACTGCTGGTTCTAATGCTAATGGGGCCCCAGGTCCTGGCCCCTGCCCTCCAGGCACAAACAAGAACTGCTGTGCTACAGGCAGGGCCATTCTTTTCCAAACAAAGCCTAAACTAAACCACATGTGAATGTGACCATCAAATTAGCCTCATCAATTCTTCAATTCAGGAGAGGCTCAGATGTTCTACAGCCTGGAAGGAAACATAATATGAGAGAAAGCAGAACTGATTGATTTGGCCATCCAAGTAGAAAGCTTTGAGTGCTTCACTTTTAAAATTCTGGCTTTTAATCAATACATATCAATTATGTTCCTGGGGGTAAAGTAGGGTTTGTGGCGTAATGTGAAAATAAGCCACATGCAGTTTGCATTGAATCAGCCCACACACTGCCTTGCCAGAGAAAGAAAATATGCCACGCAGGTGAACAATAAAAAAGAAGCCGTTTACTCCTCTTTGATCAGAACAACATATGGACAATATGATCACTTGCAGCAACTCACATTTTTTAAATTTATTTATTTATTTTGGGATTTATTAATCACCCATCCCAAATGGCTCTGGGCAATTTACAGTAAAAACACACGGCTAAAAACCTGAAACATCTAAAAACAATTAACAGTCTAACAGTTCTCAGCCGAACACCCTCTCAAACAGCCACATTTTACAAGCTGTGAGAAGTCTTTTAGATCACGGGTGGCTCTGATGTGAGGAGGGAGGGCGTTCCAGAGTGATGGGGCCATCACCGAAAAAGCTCTACACAGGGTTGATGTCAGATGGGCATCCTTAGGGCCAGGGACCTGTAATAGATTCTGATGGTCTGAACGAGGTGATCTCCAGGGTCGACACGTAGGTATGCCGGTCCCTGGCCATGCAAGGCCTTAAAGGTTAGAACCAGCACCTCGTGAGTAATCCGAGTTCTGGATGCCAGTGCAGTCAGCATAGAGCAGGTGTTATATCGTTCCTCACCGGGGTTCCCGTGAGGAGTCTGGCCACCGCATTCTGTACTAGTCGAAGTTTCCGGGTCACTGACAAGGGGAGGCCAACATAAAGGGCATTACAATAGTCAAGTCTTGAGGTTACTGTGGCATGAACCACTGTGGCCAGGTCATCCCTGGACCGCCTAGCCTGCCAAAGATGGAAAAAGGCCAACTTGCTGAGAGTGGAGACCTGGGCCTCCATTGTCAATAACGAGTCCAAAATGACACCAAGGCTTTTGACAGTGATAGCTGGAGAGAGAGGTTCATCGTCTAAGGTGGGCAACCGAACCTCATCTAATCCAGGACGACCCCATCTTTGCTGGATTCCCCCTCAGTCTACTGGAACGCAGCCAACCTGTTACGGCCTCAAGGCAGGATGTGAAATTATCAGGAACTGAGTCCAGTTGGCCGTCCATCCGTAGAAGGAGCTGGGTGTCATCAGCATACTGATAACACTCCAGCCCATAACTCCGAACTAGCTGAGTGAGTGGTTGCATATAGATGTTGAATAACAGTGGAGATAGGATGCCCCCCTGAAGAACTCCACACATAAGTGGTGATTTTTCAGGGGACGTCCCGTTCCATTCCACTCGTTGCCAGCGGTTCTGGAGGAAGGAGTCCACCCAGTTAAGGGCAGACCCTTTGGAACCCCGAGGCAGCGAGGCGGTGGGTCAAAAGATCATAACCACATAATGTCCTTTTATGAGAGATTTAAAAATTGTCCTTCTTTCTGTCCATGTGGATGAACTCCTTAAGCAGCTAGTGAAGCAAGAGCACACTTCAAAATCTCTCTCTCTCTCTCTCTCTCTCTCTCTCTCTCTCTCTGCACCTGCATAGCTCAAGCCTGAACAAAAATGTAACAGTACTCAAAAGTCCTAGGCTCAGCCTGCTTCCCGGGCATTGCCCAACTGATCAGCTCCATGCATCTTATTTTACTTGACACACACACACTAACTGATTTCTTGCATGCTCCAACAGGGTTGCCACTCTTTAGATCAAAGATCGGGAACCTTTTTGACTCAGAGAGCCATAAAAGCAAAATATTTGGAAATTTATTTCAGTGAGAGCCAGATAGATAGTTAGATAGATAGATAGATAGATAGCCTGGTCAAACTTGGGCCCTCCAGAGGCTTTGGACTCCCAACTTTGGACTCCTAACAGCCGGAATTGTGGGAGTTGAAGTCCAAAATACTTGGAGGACCCAAGTTTGCCCAGGCCTGATACCTAACCATGTTGCAATACAGTGAAAGGAGGAGAAAGGGAGGAAAAAACACCCCTCTTCCTTTCAGACTGGGACAGGGGCTTGTGGAAGCGTCACCGGCCTGTGAGGGAGCGAAGGGCCTGGCCCGCTTTATGCCCCACTCGCTCACCTTGCCGGCGACCTGGCCCAGCCGCACGATGCATAGCTTGGAGGAGGAGGTTGGAGGAGGCGGTGGGGGCCTCTCTTCTCCCCAGAGTGCTGCTGCCCCAACGCGGGTGCGTCCACGCCGCTCTCCTCTCTCGCGGAACGTGAGCTTGCTTCCTTCACCCTCCTTCGCCTCAAATTCCGTGCACGCAGCTGAGAGACGGCATGGAGAGCTTGGTGCTGGCCTCGCCTCCAGCTGAGCTGCATGCGTGGAATTTGGGGTGAAGGCGGCGCATGCAGGTGAGCCAGATGGAATCACCGAAAGAGCCAGATATGGCTCGCGAGCCATAGGTTCCCGACCCCTGCTTTAGATAATCTCTTTAAAGATGACAGACATGACAAGCAGGTACATTGCTGTCTTCCATTTTTGGAACAGCTTGATATTTTGAGTGTCACGATGCAAGACCTAGGCCGGCCCCGTAATCACACACACAGAGATGATAATCAGCTAACTACTTTATTGAAGTATAAAAACAGTTGAAAAGGTAATTGTCCATAAAAATATCAATAATCCAAAAGTAAAGGTATAGTCCAAAAGGCAAACTTGGCAGTGTATACAAAAACTGGAAAGCTCCGCTTAGCGGATCAGAACAAAGCAAGGTTACAAGGCAAAACTCTACTTGGCAGGCCACTAGCCCCAAACTTAGCTACACATCTGCATAGGTGAGACGTGGCAGGTACTGAGGATTCGTTCCCACGGATCCTATACTTAATCCCCTTGACGAGGCCCCCGACGCCTAGGCTTCTCCTCCTCCAATCTGTGCTGCGAGCCCTCGGTCGGTCTAGGCTGTGGAACCAACCCCTCCTGCTAGCCTCAATGCCATCAAAGGTTCGACTTTGCCTCCCAGCACCTGCTTCCCTATCTTGGTGAGAGTCAAACTCCGCAACTGCTTCCCGGGCCTCTCCTTCGGTTGTTTCCCACATCCTCTCTTGCGAGCCTCGCCCCCGGCCGCTCGTAATCTTCACTATCAGTGCTTTCGAATTCCAACTGGCCTTCCTGCTGTTCGTAAGGGTCAGGCCAGCCGTCATCCCAAGCCAGGCTTTCTGTGGGAGAAGAAGGCCCAGCTGTCTCAAAATCCCCTTCTTCTAACCCCTCCAAATCCTCTTCCGAATCAACTGGCTCCAATGCTAGTGGGACCCCCGGTGCTGCCCCCTGCCCACCAGGCACAAATGAGAACTGGTGTGCTACATTGAGTTACCACTTCATTTGGTTTATTTTTGATAAGAGAATTCCAAAGTACCCAGTGTTAGGGAAAGCTACCCTAAAATATACAGCAGAACATCCAAAAATAAAAAAGGATTCAAAAGTTGAGTATCAGCTCATTGAGTATCAGACAGACCGTGAAGTGCCGTGTGATGTGGCCACAAAGAATTCAGAGCTTAGGAGGCAAAAAAGGAGAGTCCAATCTTTTTTTTAAAAAAATCACAAAAGGGTTATTTACAATAATAAGAAATAGCTGCCTTTCTTAATAACCAAGAGCTGGGCCTGAGCTCTGCTTCTCACCCATCCCTTCTAAGGTGGACAGGGAGGGGAAATCGTCCATCACGACATCTCTCCTGACACACAAGCAGAGAGAGAGCGATCTCAAAGCGCACAGCACAGCCTCCCAATGTTGAAGTGTAAAAAGGCAGGAACCAGATTGAAAAGCTTGCAGTCGAAAAGTCTCCATTTTAAACAACCAATTCGAATGAGAGCAGAAACAGAGACGAGAGAAGAAACAGATACACTCCTAACTGTGAAACAGGAGACATGGAGGAAGGGAAACCCTCAGTCTATACCCGTGGTTCCCAAAGTGGGCGGTACCACCCCCTAGTGGGCGGTGAGGCGATCCAAGGGGGCGCTGGGAGGCTCAGGAGAATTTGGGGGGCACTGAAGTCCTGTAAGGGGACGGTGGCGGGATTCCAACTCGCAAGCGCGCAAGTGTGTGCCTGCCATTTGGAAACCCTGTGCAGGCGCTGCCTGGAAACGGCGGCACATGCCCCCTTCCTCTCCTCTACTCCACCCATGGCGCAGCCCTATATTGCCCCTTCCAATCCAATGTGTACCTTGGAAGGAAGGGGCGATATGAGACTGCGCCGTGGGTGGAGTTGAGGAGAGGAACTCCACCCACAGAGTTCCTCTCCTCAGGCTGAGACAGTTGCGCGCTTGCGAGTGTGTGTCTGCCAGTTGGTCCAGCGGAGAAGGAAAGCCTCCGCGTCTGCAAACGCTCCCTGAGTAGCTGCGGCATTTGCAGGTGCCTCCTGGGAGATGGCCGTGGCACGAAGGAAAATACAAGTAGCTCCCAATTTCCAGGGTCCAGTATTCTATATTGCTCAAGTTTGGCTCAATTCCATTGTTGGTGGAGTTCAAAATGCTCTTTGATTATAGGTGAACTATAAATCCCAGCAGCTACAAGTCCCAAATGACAAAATCAATCCCCCCCCAACTCCACCAGTGTTCAGATTTGGGCATATTGAGTATTTGTGCCAAATTTGGTCCAGATCCAGGGTTGTTTGGGTTCAGAGAGCTCTCCAAATGTAGGTGAACTACATCTCCCCTAAATCAGTGTTTCCCAACCTTTTTTGAGCCGTGGCACATTTTTTACATTTACAAAATCCTGGGGCACACCACCAACCAAAATGACACAAAATGACACGCTAACACAGTAAAGAATGGCTGGGGAAGGTGACCTGCTGGGAGTGCCAAAGCCGGGAAGGGGAGGAGCCAGGCCACGCCATGCCCCGCCCCCCCCAGCTTCAGTTCTCCCATAGCCGCCAGCCTTGAGGGGCTGTGCCAAGGCAGCATTGTGCTGGCTCTGCCACCACTGGCTTGGCACTGCCCCTCAAGGCTGACGAAGCTGTGGAAGCGCTGAAGCTGGGGGAGGGGGTGGAGCCAGACCGCACCATGCCCTGCCCCCCCCCCCCCGGCTTCAGTTCCCCCACAGCTTCACCAGCTTTGAGGGGGCAGTGCCAAGGCAGCATTGTGCTGGCTCTGCCACCACTGGCTTGGCACTGCCCCTCAAGGCTGACGAAGCTGTGGAAGCGCTGAAGCTGGGGGAGGGGCAGCCAGACCGCACCATGCCCTGCCCCCGGCTTCAGTTCCCCCACAGCTTCACCAGCTTTGAGTGGGCTGTGCCAAGCGAGCATTGTGCTGGCTCTGCCACCGCTGGCTTGGCACGGCCCCCTCAAGGCTGGCGTAGCTGTGGGAGTGCTGAAGCCGGGGGGAGGGGGCGGAGCCAGGCTTCGTCATGCCCCCTCCCCCTGGCGTCAGCTCTCCCACAGAGGAGGAGCATGAGCGGGGATGGGCTTCAGTAGGCAGGGCTCCTCCGCACGGCTTCAACAAGCAAGGGGCAAGGGTCATGGCAAGAGTCATGGCAGATTTGAGGCTGGTTGGGGAAACAGCCGAAGGAGGCGGTGCCCCGGTCCCTTCTTTTTCTTCGCCGCCGCCTGGCCCTTCCTCCTCCTCCCCCAAGCGGCAGGAGGAGGGGGAAGGAAGGGGGGCAGAGAGCTTTTCTCGCGGCACACCTGATGATCGCTCACGGCACACTAGTGTGCCATGGCACACTGGTTGAGAAACACTGCCCTAAATCATTGTCAATTCCTCCCAACCCCCTCCAGTATTTTCTGTTGGTCATGGGGATTGTGTGTGCCAAGTTTGGTCCAGGTCTGTCATTCATGGGGTCTCGGCTGTGGAAGTCAGAGCTGAATTGGTCGAAGGTACTGCAAATCCCATCATCCGTTGTCCATACTCCCCCAAACATATTGTTTTTGTGATTGATCACTATGCTTTAATTATGTTCAATTTGTAACAATGAACATACATCCTGCACAGGGCCGTAGCCAGGATTTTGTTTCGGAGGGGGCTGAGTTTGGTTTCGGGGGGGGGGGGGGGTGGGAGTGGGTGGAAGAGGGTCTACCCTAGCAAATCTTTTGTATTGTTATCCCAATAACCCCATTAAGGTGGGATATAATCAGCATGGTGATCACATCATGATATGAATAAACATAACAGTTTAAATAATGTACCAGTAAGGCCTTTTCGGGACCACCCTGAGAATTTCGGGGGCTGAAGCCCCCTTCGCCCCCCCGGC
This sequence comes from Anolis apletophallus, assembly GCA_030556195.1. Classification (NCBI taxonomy): domain Eukaryota; kingdom Metazoa; phylum Chordata; class Lepidosauria; order Squamata; family Anolidae; genus Anolis; species Anolis apletophallus. The sequence goes on from JARBWK010000001.1 coordinate 2,241,975, forward strand.
TACATGCCTGATCCTGCATATTAGATATTTGCATTAGAATTCATAAGAGTGGGAAAATTATTTATGAAGTAGCAACGAAAATATGGTTGGGGGTCACCACAACATGAGGAACCTTATTTAGGGGTCCTTAGGGGTCACGGCATTAGAAAGGTTGAGAAGCACTGCATCAATACATATATCTTTCTGTTTAATTTCTATTACATTTTAAAAAAAATTAATTTCTAGGGGGGCGGTGAGTAAAAATATTTCTGGAAAGGGGGCGGTAGGCCAAAAAAGTTTGGGAACCACTGGTCTCTACTAAACTAACTGCTCCTCATTGAGGACTTGAGACTTGAGTAGTATGGGGCTGAATCCCAACGCCCAGTTACCCCCAATAAATTCAATGGAGAATATATGAAATATGAGGGAAAGAGCAAATGGCAGGATTGTTCGTCCTGAGCAGACACAGAGTTCTTCTTGATATCCTCCCTGCCTACTGCCTTTATTTACTTGTTACACTTATATACTAGCTGTACCCGGCACGCGTTGCTGTGCCCTATTTAGGAGATGCGAGAAAGTCTGTGTATGTAAGGGTTGGAATTGATGTTACTCCTCTGAACTGCAGTCGGATGGAGTGTGGGTCATGGGGGGCATTGTGTGCCAAGTTTGGTCTTTATCGGTCTTGGTTCTGGGCCACAGTGGTCTGTGGGGAATGATGGGTTTTGAAGTACTACAAATCCCATTATCCATGGAGGTACTTCAAGTCCCATAATCCATGGCCCACCCTCCTCCAAACTGTAGTAGAATGTAGCGTGGGTCATAGGGGCTCTGTGTGCCAAGGTAGGTTACTGTAAATTCAGGCCATACACAATGTCCCATGAGCTGAGGCCTAGTCAGGAACAGCAAGTTAATGAAGCCTTACTGTCAATTCAGGCCATACACAATGTCCAGTGAGCTGAGGCGTAGTCGGGAGAATCAAGTTAATGAAGCCTTACTGTCAATTCAGAGCGTAAACAGCATTCCATTAAGTGAGGCCTAGTCAGGGAAATTAAGTGACTGAAGCCTTACTGTCAATTTTGGGCGTGGTCTGTGATTTGTAGGAGTGTACATTTTCTGTGGGTAGTGAATTGGGTGTTTGTGTTTGTGCCTCAGCCCTTTATCCTCCTCTGACAGTTTATTATGGGTCGGAATGTTCATGTTGGCTGGCCAGTACAGGAGTTATGCAAATCCGCCCTTATTGGCAGCCAATCATGTTGTCAGAATGTAGAAATGTAGGTTTTTTTACTTGTTGTTTTGGGGGCCTTTTAGGTTTTGGGGGGGAAAGTTTCTTTGCTACAAACATACCTTGCTTGAGGCCTATTTCTGTTGGCAAGTTTGGTGTTTCTGCGTTGTAAGGTTTCTCTGTTTGGGAAGGTCGGTCCATGACGGGAACCCCTTTATATAATAGATTCCTCAAATATAGTTACTATGTATCCTCTTCTCACAAGCGCCTTCAACCTCCCTCCTGCACCTCTGACTTGTACTGGTGCCTTTGTCACACTTTGGCCTTGACCTGGTGTCCACTTTCTCTTTCAGGACATCATCACCATGCAGCTGTGTGCCAACAAGCTCGACAAGAAGGATTTCTTCGGCAAATCCGACCCCTTCCTTGTTTTCTACCGCAGCAACGAGGATGGCACGTACGCAAGAGATGCCCCATTTGCGGCCCTGGCACCCAGTTACCCAGGCATATGTGTACTCTCCCGTGCCATGTGGCTACCTTGAAAGTGACTTGCCTCTCAGAGAGAGTTTCTAGGAAACTCGCTTCCATAAGGATCAGTAGGCTTTTCCCGTTTCCATGATGACTTTTTTTTCTATATTATGTTTAAAGGGGGTCGGAGGTTGGTTCCGAAACACATTATTGGGCTTCATGGATCTAGCTTATAGGCCAGGGCTGTCCAACTTCTACCAGCCCAAGGGCCGGAATTCCGGTGACTGATCAGGTGCCGGGCCGGGCCAGAGCGGGGGGAGTGGTCGCTCGCAGGGGGGGCTGATCGGGGGCGGGGACAATCGCAGGGGCGGGGCCGATTGCCGGGGGGGGGCGATTTCTCCCGGTTCTGCCACCCTGGCTGACGCTGTAGGAGGGAGGGTGAAGCTAAGGAGGGCTCCCTTTGGCCCCTCCCTCCCACAGCATCAGCCAGGGTGGCAGAAGTGTCAATTTCTCCCGGTTCTGCTGCCCTGGCTGACATTGTAGGAGGGAGGGTGGAGCTAAGGGGGGCTCCCCTTGGCCCCTCCCACAGCATCAGGGCGGCAGAAGCGGCGCGCGCATGCGCACTTTTAAGGGGGATTTTTTGGGGAATTTTTTTTAAAAAAATTCGGGATTTTTAAAAATTTATTTTTATTGCAGGAGGGTAGGGGGCCGGATCCAAGGGGCTGGCGGGCCATGTGCGGCCCGCGGGATGCCTATTGGACAGCCCTGTTATAGGCCATACTTTTTTACTTTTTATTATGAGATGGGATCATGTGTTCATTGTGTTAAACAAAATGCTGGTGTTTTAACACATCCCTGGTACTCCATCATCTCCAGAGAGATTGCTGGTCAGTTTGTGTTGTACTGAGGAGGAGCAGTGATTGTCTCAACCAGGAACCCTCAAAGTTTGGCCCGTTGGTCATTTCCAGCCCACCAAAGTTATTTACCCACCCTTGTATTTATTTATTTACATCATTTCTATGCCTCCCTTCTCACCCCGCAGGGGACTCAGGGAGGATCACAATGCACATATACAGGCAAACATTGCACACTTCCTCAAGATTTATGGCCTCATAAATTAGTCAAATTAGCCTCCCCACAACGTGGTACCTAAATATCCTACTTGACAGATGCAACTGTCTTTCGGGTTGCAAAGGTCAACAACAAGCTACACTAATTGGTCGAGAGCTCACCCCAACCCAGACAGGCTTCAAACTCATGACTTTCTGGTCAGTAGAGATCTTAGGAACCCTCAAAGGAACCCTCAAAGTATGGCCCGCTGGTCATTTCCAGCCCACCAAAGTTATTTACCCACCCTTGTAGCCATTCTACCCCCCCTTCCCAGTTTGCCCAAGTCTTCCTCACTGTCTAGATCTCCCTTTCCTTTCTTGTCGCCCAGATACTTTCCCCTTGCCTTCCTTGCTTCCAAAACCTTATTTACCTCCCACCGCTCAGGCGGTGCTTTGGATGTGCTTTTTCGGTAAGGCCCGAAGGGAGTTGAACTGAATGACCCCGGGGGTTTCTGCTGCTGTTGTTATGCTATATTTATACCCCACCCTTCTCACCCCAAGGGGAACTCAGGGTGGCTTACAGACTGTGGCAAATTCAAAGCCACATTACATATACAACAATAAATACAACATATCAATTTAAACAGTTAAAATATAAGTACAATAAACTATAATTACAACATAATAGCTTAAAAGCATGCATTCAATAGGTGTTGCTATGGCCGGGTGGCAAGGCCATGGAAATATTGGTGGTGGTTGTAGTTACAAAGGTTGGATGGCTATCTGTAGGATACGCTTTGATTGTGCCTTTCCTGCATGGCAGAAGGGGGTTGGTCTGAATGGCCCCTGGGGTTGTTCCTACCCTGTTTCCCCCAAAAAATATGACATCCCCTAAAAATAAGACCTAGTAGAGGTTTTGCTGAATTGCTAAATACCCTATAAGGCCTCCCCCAAAAGTAAGACCTAGCAAAGGTTTTGTTTGGAAGCATGCTCCCCCTGGTGGCCAGAAGCTGCAATACCGTTCCTGCTGTACAAGTGGTCCAGGAACTTCTGTGGGAGATCGTGGAGTCTCCAGACAGTGTGTGGGAGCCAGATACTTTACAGCCCTTATTTTTGGGGCCTTGTGTGTGAGGGCCAGTATATTTATTATATATTGACAACTACTATACAGTATATAATAAATATTCAATTTTGGGACGCTTGTTGTAGGTTTTTTGGGCTGTATGGCCATGTTCTAGAGCAGTGCTTTCCAACTTCTAACCGGCCAAGGGCCGGATTCCAGGTCACTGATGACCTGGGGGGCCACCCGGCCCCGCCCCTGGCCCCACCCCCGGCCCTGCCCCCAGCTGCCGGGAAGCTTTGGGAGAGAGGGAGGAGCCACACGGCACCCCCCTCCCTTCCAAGGCATCCTAGCCACAGATGAAGCTGGCGGTTTCGCCGGCTTCAGCTGCTGCCGGGATGCCTTGGAAGGGAGAGAGGCGCCGCCGGGGGACCCCCCTCCCTTGCAAAGCATCCCGGCAGCCGCAGAAACCGGCGCTGGCTTCAGCCGCTGCTGCGATGCTTTGCAAGGGAGGGGTGCCGTCGGGACCCCCTCCCTTGCAAAGCATTCCGGCAGCCGCAGAAACCGGCGCTGGCTTCAGCCGCTGCTACGATGCTTTGCAAGGGAGGGGGGTGCCGCCGGGGGACCCCCCTCCCTTGCAAGGCATCGGCGCTGGCGAGAGAGGGAAGAAGAGGGCGGTGCAGGGAGGAGGAGCTAGCCCTCTTCCTCCTTCTTGTACCACCCCTTGTCCCTCTCTCACCGGCGCCGATGCAATCGGCGGCGCAGAGAGAGGGACGGAGGGGGCGGTGCAGGGAGGAGGAGCTAGCTCTCTTCCTCCTCCCTGCCCCGCCTCCCCCCCCCCCGGCCGCCATTTTTTTAAAAAAATTAGATTTTTTTTTTAAAAAAATTAAAAATGGCGGCTGGGGGCATAGCTGGGGCTGTGCCCAACAGGCTGGGGGGCCGGATGCGGCCCCAGGGCCGCCAGTTGGACAGCCCTGTTCTAGAGGCATTCTCTCCTGACGTTTTGCCTGCCTCTATAGCAGGCATCCTCAGAGGTGACATGCTTGCCATAGATGCAGGCCAAATGTCAAGAGAGAATGCCTCGTCTAGAACATGGCCATATTGCCCGAAAAAACTACAACAACGCAGTGATTCTGGCCATGAAAGCCTTCGACAATATATTTTCATGATTTCTTTCTTTCTGTTGAAATTGTCCACATCCTTGTGGATTTCTATGGTTTCTCTGTGTAGCAATGACATGGTAGTTGTGAGAGTGGTCCAGCATTTCTGTGTTCTCTAATAATATGCTGTGTCCAGGTTGGTTCATCAGGTGCCCTGCTATGGCTGACTTCTCTGGTTGAAGTAGCCTGCAGTGCCTTTCATGTTCCTTGATTTGTGTTTGGGCAATGCTGCGTTTGGTGGACCCTATGTAGACTTGTCCACAGCTGCATGGTATACGGTAGACTCCTGCAGAAGTGAGAGGATCCCTCTGGTCCTTTGCTGAATGTAGCATTTGTTGGATTTTCCTGGTGGGTCTGCAGATAGTTTGTATGTTGTGTTTCCTCATCAGCATCCCTATGTGGTCAGTGGTTCCCTTGATGTATGGCAAGAACCCTTTTCCTCTGGGTGGATCTTGGTCTTGATTCTCGTGGCTTATTCTCAGTCTTGCATCTCTTCTGATGCCTGAGGTGGAGTCTCCATTGGCCTGTAAAACCCAGTTTGGGTGGTTCGGTTCTCCTTGGAGGAAGTGGGCTTCGCAGATTCTTTTTGCACCATCTGCCAAGGCTTTAATGGTGCTTCTTTTTTGACTTGGGTGATGGTTGGAGTTTTGATGTCGGTATCTATCCGTGTGTGTAGGTTTTCTGTAAACTGTGTGACCCAATTGTTGATCTGGTTTGCGGATGACTAGGACATCTAGAAAAGGCAGCTGTCCTTCGTTTTCTTTTTTCCATGGTGGATTGGATGTTTGGGTGGAGGCTGTTAAGGTGGTCCAGGAACCTGTTTCGTTCTCCTCCTCCATGGCTCCAAATGGTGAAGGTGTCAGCCACATCTCTGAACCATATCGTGGGCTTTTATGCTGCTGCCGCCAGGGCTTGTTTTTCAAAGTGTTCCATGTACAAATGTGCTATGACTGGGCTGAGAGGGCTCTCCATGGCTACTCCCACTTTCTGTTCATAGGATTGATCATCCCACTGAAAGTAGCTTCTCTACATGCCCTGGTCGTATGCAAAGCAGACCAACCTTTTCTAGAAGTCCTCATCATCTACGAACCAGGTCGACAATTGGGTCACAAAGGAACTTTCCGGTTCCTTGTTGTATTTCCACTCTGCCCACACCAGGCAGCCCTTCCATTTTCTCTCTCTGTGTGTTTGTGCAGCAGCTTTTGCCATGATCCCTCTCTGTTTCCAGGTTCACCATTTGTCACAAAACAGAGGTAGTGAAAAACAACCTGAACCCAGTATGGCAGCCCTTCTCCATCCCTGTGCGCGCCCTGTGCAATGGAGACTATGACAGGTGAGAGTCAATATGCCCTTGGGCTTGGGTACAGAGGGCAGGCCCGGATCATCCATTAGGCCACCCTAGGCCACGGCCCAGGGGTGTAGCCAGGGGGGGCGCCTGATCCGGATCCCCCAAATTTTTATTTAAAAAGGACAATCTTCAGGCGCTTCTGTGTCTGCGCGCGGAGCGCCAAAGGCCCCTAGGGCCTCTGACGCGGCTTCACCCCACCTCTTCGTCGCTCGCGCCGCCCCTCAAGGAAGGAACGGCACCCGCCGGCACAAGCAGGGAAGAGGGGGAGCGAAGCCGCGTCGGAGGCCCTAGGGGCGGGACTTTACTCCGCCTCTTCGTCGCACGTGTCGGGCGCCCCTCCTTCCTTCACTCAGGGAAGGAGCGGCGCCCAGTGTGAGGGACGAAGAGGCAGAGGGAAGCCTCGTCCCTAGGGGCGGGGCTTCCAATGTGTGGACTAGGGAGCCACAATGACTTAATCCGGACCTGACAGAGGGGACACGTTATGGTGCCAGTACACAAAGCAGGTGAGAAGATTTGTGGTTTTGGGAGAGACATCCTTCCTCGCTCACAAGTTCCTTCACTTTCATATTAAGTGACTTGTTGGCAAGAGATTTGGGAAATGGCAGTCCTCTGACCATTGGTAACATTTGGAGTGAAGGCAGCCATTCTTGTCCAGTGCCGTCAAGTTCACTTTAACTTAAAGTGACTTCTGAGGCCCCCCGGTCGCCCAGTCACCGACAGCCCTCCTCAGCTCTTGCTGTGATGACTACAGCGTAAACTCAGGGGGAACGGGGAAGACTGCAAGCTATGGGCGCAAGAGATCATTGCCAGGTTAGGCCTCTAGCCGACCTTTTATTATGGACACCAGTCATATTTTGGTATTCTTAAGGGCAGCAGAGCGCAAGGAGATCAGTGGAGACAGTGATGGACATAAACTCTGTCAAACCCATTGTACTCTTTCTCTTCTGTCACTGGAACTAAATGGAACAAGCTCAAGAAACATTCTCTCACATCTTTTACAAAACCCTCTTTTCCAGGACTGTGAAAATCGATGTCTATGACTGGGACCGGGATGGCAGGTGAGATCATAGGCCTGGTTTATCTCTAGAACTTGAGATAACTTGATTAACTGTATTTTAATGTATTGAATTCTAGGTGTATTTTAATGTATTTTAATTTTAACTGTGTTTTACTATGTATTGTGTGGCATCGAATTGTTGCCGTCTGTTAGGCATGAGTCCCCTCGGGGTTGAGAAGTAGCGGGTATAAACACTGGAAATAAATAAATAAATAAATAAAACAACCTGTTTCACCCTGGAGTGCTTTGGCATACGCAGTCTCTCTTGTTATGAAATGGAAAAGTTTAGCAAAGTTGAACTGTAAATTCCATTGGGTTGTATGGCAGTGTGGACCCGTATAATCCAGTTCAAAGCAGTTAATCTGCATTCTGTAACTGGATTATATGGTAGTGTAGATCCAGCCTACAGCTCCCATAATTCCATAGCATGAAGCCAAGGCAAGTAAAGTGAGTTGTGTCATGCCGAATAGAGACATGGACGACTGATCTGCCACCCTGCTTCTTTCTCTTTCTGTCCTGCAGCCACGATTTCATTGGAGAGTTTGCCACAAGCTACAGAGAGCTCTCTCGCGCTCAGAGCCAGTTCACAGTCTATGAGGTAAGATCTTTTCGGTTGAAATGTGGAATATGTCACGCAATTGAGTTTGTTGCATACTTCCCATACATGCATACAAGAAACCAACCTCACTGGTGTGGAAAGAAGCCTACTGATAGTAATAAGAGAGCCATGTCTTGTAAAAGATCTTTTCCAAAATCGGGCTCTGGATGTAGCTTCGAATAGTAAGGGAGATTTTTAAAAACTTTTCAGAGCTCCTTGTCCTTTTCAATCTTCTTCAGTTACACTTGCCAGCGTTTGAGACACTTCCTTTTGATATCCATTTAACAGCAATTTAATGCTTAGCGATTAGCAAGTGATAATCTTTAATTGCATGCTTGCTGGTATCTGCTTATCAAAAGTCCACAGTGGAGTGGCAAAGCATACGTGGCATCTATACACCCCAGATCCAGTCCCGGTACAGGGGGCTTGGGATGGTACTCTATGTATTTGTTTATCATTGTTGGAACTGTATAATTGATGTGCTTGGTGCAGGGTGGGCAAGTCTGTCATGAGCATTCGTTCGTGTTGTATGGCTTGACATTTTGTGATAGAGGGCTATAACTATTATTGATATTTGATTGAGGTCCTGTCCCACGGGGGCATCGCCCTTTTGGACAGACTTTGGTGTCTCCTGCACGGACTGGTCCCATACCCAATAGTGTGGGCGACTGGGTGCATTGGCCTTTACGCTAGTGTTATCTACATCAGTTTACCACTTCCACACAGTTGAGACATTCACGTTACGGATAGATATATTTTATTTAGGTTTACAGTTGTGTGTTGGCATTTTTAATCAATGCCTGGGGGAAATGGTCATTCTAAAAAATGGTTAGGTCTGAAAAGCAATTCTATGCTATGATTTCCCCAGAAGTTAACACAGAGTTGGACTGGAGGTCCTTGCAATCTCTAGCTCAGTGGTTCTCAACCTTCAACTTCCAGAAGTCCTAACAGCTGGGAAACTGGCAGGGCATTCTGGGAGTTGAAGGTTAAAACATCTGGGGACCCACAGGTTGGGAACCACTGCGCTGGCTTCTCTAACCACCTCTATGTTATGCTGGAACTGAAAGTTGGGTCATTTAATGTAGTTTATTAATGCTTTGATCATAGGCCACTAGCAAAATAAATATTATTATATTGATATACTGCTTTTTTATCTTAAAGAGACTCAAAGCAATGGACAGTGGTTAAAAACAACATAGACAATATAAAAGCACAAATATAAATAATTGGTGTATAGACCTTGTATGGTGACATTCTATATAATTAAAATACAATAAAACCATTATAACAACAACAACAACTCCCCTATAGAGCGGATTACAGCATACACAGATAGGAAAACATTCAGTGCCTTTAATACAGTGGAATAACAGTGACATACAAATACAAAGAACAAAGGTAAAGGCTTCCCCTTTCATCTCTGGCTTTCTGGAGGTGGTGCTCAACTCTGGCCATGGGGAGGTGCTCTTGTTCCATTTCCAAGCCGAGGGGCCTGTTGTCCATAGACACCTCCTGGTTGTGTTGCCGGCATGGTTGTATGAGCACCTTTATTACCTTCCCACCAAAGCAGTATTTATTTATTTATTTACATCATTTTTTTCCCGCACTTCTCACCCCGCAGGGGACTCAGGGCGGATCACAATGCACATATACAGGCAAACATTCAATGCCCTTTGACATACAAACATGTATAGACAAGACACTCAGAGGCAATTTAACATTTCAGCTTCTGGCCACCAGGCGGAGCTGTCGCACTCCTTCACTCCTTTTACACACTTCCTGGAGACTTATGGCCTTGTAAATTAGTTAAATTAGCCTCCCCAGAAAGTGGTACCTAAATTTCCTACTTGACAGATGCAACTGTCTTTTGGGTTGCAAAGGTCAACAACGAGCTACACAAATGGTCGAGCGCTCACCCTGACCCGGGAAGGCCTCAAACTCGTGACCTTCTGGTCAGTAGAGATCTTATGAAAAAAAGGTAGGGTGTTCTCAGAAAACGTCGAAAGAGTAGGCAGAGAAGGGTTTCTTGGAAGATATTCAAGGTTTAATGTTCAATACACATATATCAAAGTTCAAATAATAGAGTAAGTGGAATGTATGCTGTTGTAAATCACAGGTTACACACTTTCCAACCAAAAAAGTCCCAGGTACTCGTATATCAATGTGTAAATCGCTTGTAGTATGTAAACAAATGGTGCGGGACAGGCGGAAAGGAAGTGGGTCAACGGTCAACTACAGGCCTTGCCGTTTCGCCTAATTAGGCTTCTTCTGGACCCCAAAGCAAACAAAATACAGTGCAAAGTGACAATTCCACTGGTCCGAGGGTTCAATATAATATTACAATTATGTTCATCCTGGAGGAGGTGGGCACAGCCACCGGTATGGTCGAACCTTTAAATCAGCAGGTTCAACAGTTCAACCGTTTAACAAGGGAGTAAATAGTGTGGCAGTTTAATGGTGTTCAGCGGTATGCACGTTTTCAGGTCACCATGGTCTGGTTGAGGACATAGACCCTGATGGATATGACTCTTTACAGGAAAATAGATCTGTCATAATCAAGAAAGCAGGGCTTCAATGTTACAGAGCAGGTGCATGGAGGTATAACAATCATTAGCAATATCCTTATTTCCCTGCTAAGTTACGCCTCTGGTAAATTTTTGTCCAGAACCTGGAAAACTGCAATTCCCAGAATTCTAAAAAGAATTGTCAGTTTGGGTTTTGGGAGGAATTAGACCAATAAATGTCATTTTTCTAAGCCTTGCTTTCAAATCTCATAGTGGTTGCTTCCGCAGTAGTCCACAGATAGCCTTTCGGGGGGGGGGGGAGGCATATCCCTTTGCATATGGAGTTGGATTAGCCTCTCTCTTTCTCTCTTTCCCAAACCCTTTCCAGTTGGGATGAGCAAATAGGGGCCACCCAGAGGAAGCTCTGTGCGTTTGGGGAGAGGCTTTTGGGAAGCAAAAGGGCAGCTGTGGACTCAGGGATAGAGAAGGCTCACCTGTTGTTCTTCTGCTCCAACACCAGGTTTCAAATCCTAGGAAGAAATGCAAGAAAAAGAAATACGTGAACTCGGGCACCGTAAGTGTGACTCTTCTCACCTTCTACATCACGAGAAAATGCATGCCTAGGAATGCACCATCTGGGGTTGATACGTAATGGGATGGAAGACCTTTCTCTGCCGTGCACTCCTGCTCTCCTCCCAAGCTATGCTGTAATGTCTTGTTCTAGAAATTGAATTACTTGCTTCTGTAACAGATAATCATATTAGCCTGGCTCACCATCGCATGGCGATGATACAGCAAGGCGATGATACAGCTCCACAACAGGGACGATCCTGAAAATTGTCTCTCCATCCATGGGGCCGCATCGTTTCTCCACATTATCTCGCACAGAGCCTCGATGTGAAGAGTTATTTGGAATTACTTGATCTTTCTTCATACCTAATTACATCACAGTTGTAAACCGACGAAGGGCAATCTCATTTCTCTTGTGGTGTGACGGTCATTTGCATGTTATTTATTTATTATTATTATTTATTAAGTTCGATTTGGTATACCGCTCTCTCTGGAGCCCAGAGCGGTTCACAAGAATGGCAGAATAAAAACATAAAACACATAATACATTAAAATACATTAAATTACATTAAAACAATTTCAATCCCCCGACTAAAACAAATTGCAGACCGGGCTGCAGTACAGTGGCAGGCTAGCAGCAGGATAGCGGGTGCGGTAAACAGCAATCAGCTATGGGCCGAATGCCTTTCTAAACAACCACGTTTTTACTGCTCTGCGGAATGGCAGAAGGGCTCGAGTGGCCCGTATCTCTTCAGGAAGGCTGTTCCACAGAGTTGGTGCCACTACGGTGAACGCCCTCCAACGGGTAGTGTCCAGTCTACAGACCCTAACACTGGGCACATCCAATAAGTTGAGCCCCTCTGAGCGCAGTGATCTCCTGGGTACATAAGGGGTAAGCCGCTCCCTCGGGTACACTGGCCCCAAACCATATAAGACCTTGAAAGTTAGAACTAGCACCTTGAAGATGACCCGGAATTCAATTGGAAGCCAGTGCAGCTCGCGCAAGAGTGGAGTCACGTGATCAGATCTTAAGGCTCCTGAGAGCAGGAGCGTTCTGCACCAGCTTAAGTTTCCGGATCGCCGACAAGGGTAGGCCAATGTACAGCGCATTACAGTAATCGAGCCTCGAGATGACCGTGGCTTGGATCACCGTGACCAGGTCGCAGCGGGAGAGGTAAGGAGCCAGGCGTTTTGCCAGACGCAGATGGAAGAAGGCTGTCTTGCAGGCGCAGCCAATCTGCGCCTCCATCGACAGCTGAGCGTCCAGCCGGACCCCCAAACTTTTGACAGATGGTTGTGGGCAGAGGGCCGCACCGTCGAACGTCGGCAGCTGGGTCTCTACCCCCTCCGGGCGGCCTAGCCACAAGATCTCCGTCTTCGCCAGGTTCACCTTCAACTTACTGGCTCGCAGCCATCCAGTTACGGCCTCTAGGCAGAGATGGAAATTATCGGGTACAGAGACCACCCCGGGGTCCATCCTCAGAATGAGCTGGGTATCATCAGCGTACTGATGGCACTCCAGCCCAAAACTCCGCACCAATTGGGCGAGTGGTCGCATATAGATGTTAAATAACAGCGGGGAGAGAATGGCCCCCATATGTCGGCACACGCTTCAAGGGTGGTTTATATTCTTCATACATAAATAAAAATAATTTATTTTGAGCAATGGAACTACAGGAAAACTAATATTTGTGCTATTGTGTCCCCTCCCCTTTTCTGTTCCTGTCAGGTCACCCTCCTGTCATTCGCGGTGCAGTCGGAGTATACCTTCGTTGATTACATCCGAGGCGGGTGCGTCACTCAAAGGGCATGCCGCCCAGGTCCCTTTGGCCAGAGGCCCACAGCACTGTCCCAGCCTTCACTGTTCCTTTGGCATTGCCCTAGAACAGAGCTTCCAAACATGAGTCTGATAACACGTTAGTGTATCAGTTGTAGTGCATATATGTGTCACGCACACATACCGAGAAATTTATTTATTTTATTTCGCGCATTTGTACCCCGGAGTACAAATCCACATCCCCGGAGGGATGTGGAAAGGCCAATGGAGGAGGCTTTCTTAGAATTGATCTTCAACCAACTGCTTACGTTCCCATTCTGAGCTAATTGATCAATCAAACGGGATCCTAAAACTAAAAACTCTGATCTTGAACCAATATTTAAGGCTCTTATTGACAGGGGTGCTTCCCCGGGATGGTACACATCTGGGGAGCTGGAAAAGGACCCTCAAAAACTGTGTTTGCTGTTGGTCTATTTTTTATGTTAGACCCCCGAATCCAGATGCTGGAAGCATACAGCAGCTGGGAAGCTACCTTAGCGTTAAAGACTTTAGTTGCCGAAGGTATGAACTGCCCCCCTTTAGTAGTGGTAAAACGCAAAATGGCTTGAGCTTTGTGGGTAATCGAAGCAACATGAGTACACCAGCACAGTCTGTATGTATGTGTCTGTATCTCTTAGACCAGGGCTGTCCAACTTCTACCGGCCCAGGGGCCTGAATTCCAGTCACTGATGACCGGGGGGGCCATAGGGTCTGCCCCGGCCCCGGCTCCACCCCTGCCCCGGCTCCGCCCCCACCCCACCCCTCCCCCGGCTCCAATTTACTTAAAATTCCTAGTTGCATTATTAATTATAAAATAAATAATATTAAATATATTTAATTCCATCCTCCCCTCTCCCCTTATTTTTATTTAATATTACATATATTTAATTCCATCCTCCCCTCTCCCCTTATTTTATTTAATATTAAATATATTTAATTCCATCCTCCCCTCTCCCCTTATTTTATTTAATGTTAAATATATTTAATTCCATCCTCCCCTCTCCCCTTATTTTTATTTAATATTAAATATATTTAATTCCATCCTCCCCTCTCCCCTTATTTTAATGTATCCCATCTCCCCTTATTTCATCTTTAAATATATTTAATTTTATATTTAATACATGAGGGAGATGGGGGAGGGAATGAGGAGCCCCCTGAGGAGCCCCCTGCTTCGCCTACCTTTTCCAAACGCGCAGGATCCAAGAGTACCTGGACGACGAGAGAGCGACGACCGACTGAGTTGAAGAAGGTCCTAATCGCGTCTGTGGGCCTCAGCGATCCAGTAGTAGAGTAGCCGAAGAGTATCGAGAATACGCAATCCACACGGGATTTCGCTGTCAATGCCGGCGTGATCTCGCGTTGACAGCGAAATCCCGTGTGGATTGCGTATTCTCGCGATACCTGCTCCGAACCTGGAAGTAGGTATTTTTTTAATTTTTATTATTTATTTTATTTTTCAATTTTTTTTATTAAAAAGCTTAGGGGGCCATAGGGAAGAGGCTGGGGGGCCTTATACGGCCCCCGGGCCACCAGTTGGACAGCCCTGTCTTAGACATACATTGTATAACAATGTATGTATGTGTCCGTATCTCTTATAAGGGGTTGGCTTAACCTTTGGTTTCTAACTAAAACTGAATTGCTGTGCCATGAAATGATCCGTGTCTAAAATGTATGTCACCAACATGAAATGTTTGGAAAGCTCTGCCCTAGAACAAGGCTGCCAGGAGGGTGGTGAACACAAAGAGGAGCAGGGCAAAGCAGTGTGTGAAGCATGGGATTGGAAAAACCTGAGCACTGGTAGCGATCTTAAGGATGCGGCTGCTCTTCTTGAGGACCTTCGCAGAGGGCTGAGCGAGACCGCTGGTGGGCTGGAGACAGAACCGAAGGCAGTTTAGGAAATTCAAGAGAGTGACTGCCTCCTCTTCTTTCCTTTCTCCCCCTTATCCCCCACTCTTAGGACCCAGCTGAATTTCACAGTTGCCATTGATTTCACAGCCTCCAATGGTGAGTGCGACACACCTTTGAATCGATAAGGGAGAAATAGTAGCTAGAAGCCAGCAGGCAAGGGTCTGTGGCCCCAGGATGAGGTCCTCTTTGGGAATGCCTCATTTGGGTATCTCCTCAGTGCTGGGTATGGGCCTTCCTCACACTGGACACGGGGAACCAAAGAGGAGTGGAATTTACCTTTGGGAAAAGAAATGTGAGCCTGAGGCGCAGTAGATGTGGATTAAATAGGAGTTATAAAGGAGTAGAGGAAGATAATGAGGGAGGTGGGAAGACCCACAATAACAACAATAACAAAAATGGTTGTTGTAGATTTTTCGAGCTATATGGCCATGTTGTAGAAGCACTCTCTCCTGATGTTTCGCCTGCATCTATACTGTAAACGCAAGCTAATAAATGTCACAGTATATGTAACAAAATATCACTTTTATACAATAATATCAAACAGCAATGAGGGGTTCCCTCTATGGCATCATACCTTCAAAATAGCACAGTATAGTAACATAATCAATGTAACAGTATGATACACATATAAACAGTTTCACTCTCCTACAGATTACAATACAGCTCTTAGCTCCCACGAATACAATGTTGGCTCTATGCAGTCAGGTAATATAATACTCCAAGTTTCACCAGCTCAATGCTGAGTCCATATATGCCAACACGTATCAGATGATGGTACTCACTGTCCTGGTGTCCGTGTGTCCTCAAATGAGGTATAACAGGTCCGTGAATGGGAAGTATCAGGGAGAGGCGTCGCCGCACCTTGGGCAAATGCAGCCAAACTCCCGCGGCCGTGCCAAAACAAATTGCGCCAAGCCGTAATGCAAGCTGTTGCTAAGGCGCGCCGCAAAGCTCTCAATTCCGTCGCGTAGGAAAACTTTTACGACGTAGCGGCTTGTGTTTTGGCGGCGGTTTGAATCAACGTAGTAGCAAATGTAACAGACAGGAGAACAGGAAAACGATGAGGGAGAATGAAGTAGATGGGAAGCGTAGGAAAGCAATTCGGGAGTGAGACCAAGGGGGAACTCCGAGAAGGCAAGGAGGAGGCTCCGATCCGCACGGACACCAGGACAGTGAGTACCATCATCTGATACGTGTTGGCGCCTTAGCAACAGCTTGCATTACGGCTTGGCGCAATTTGTTTTGGCACGGCCGCGGGAGTTTGGCTGCATTTGCCCAAGGTGCGGCGACGCCTCTCCCTGATACTTCCCATTCACGGACCTGTTATACCTCATTTGAGGACACACGGACACCAGGACAGTGAGTACCATCATCTGATACGTGTTGGCATATATGGACTCAGCATTGAGCTGGTGAAACTTGGAGCATTATATTACCTGACTGCATAGAGCCAACATTGTATTCGTGGGAGCTAAGAGTTGTATTGTAATCTGTAGGAGAGTGAAACTGTTTATATGTGTATCATACTGTTACATTGATTATGTTACTATACTGTGCTATTTTGAAGGTATGATGCCATAGAGGAACCCCTCATTGCTGTTTGATATTATTGTATAAAAGTGATATTTTGTTACATATACTGTGACATTTATTAGCTTGCGTTTACAGTGTACTGTGACACAAGATAGGTATATTTTTTCTGTTTTGCATCGCCTACATCTATGGCAGGCATCCTCAGAAGTTGTGAGGTCGTGGCCATATAGCCCCAAAAACCTACAACAACCCAGTGATTCCAGCCATGGAAGCCTTTGACCATACAAACAACAACAATAATAGCAACAAAAACTTTGTTTTTATACCCTGCCTACATCTCCCCAGAGGGATATGGAGATTTATTTATTTATTTATTCGATTTTTATACCGCCACTCCCAAAGGCTCGGGGGGGGGGGGGTACTGTATTGTTGTAAGGAAGAGATACAACAATACAGATAAACAGAATTAAAACTGAACAGTTATCAAAAGCCTGCCTGAACAGATAGGTTTTGCATGCTCTACGAAAGGAGCTCAGATCTCTAAGAGCCCGAGTCTCAGGCGGCAGAGAGTTCCATAACACCGGACCTATGATGGAGAATGCCCTTTTGGTGCCCTAGGCCACACTTTGGAATTACGCCCCCAAACCAACCTCTACCGCACCCCCTCCCACCTCCTCCCTTCTCCTCCTCGCGCCACCGCCCTCCTTTCTTGACTCAAGGAAGGAGGATGTGCGCGAGGAGGAGGAAGGAAGGGAAGCCCCGCCCCCGGTGCCGGTATCGGCCCCGGGGGCAGGGCTTCCCTCTGCCGCCTCCTCTTTGCAGCGCACCTCACACCCTCCTTCCTTTACAAGGGGGCGGGGGCGTTGGTGAGGGGGGCGCCATTCCCTCCTCCCCCTCGCAGCGTTCCCCCCTCCCTCCCCTTAGAGAGAGAGAGTTGTGTTGTGGGGTTTGTTTGTTTTTTTTGGGTCCATGTGAATTGCCCCCCCCCTTGGTTTACGCCCCTAGGCCATGGGTAATCCGGGCCTGGCTGTTAGGTAGAAGGATCTGACACTGGGGATAGCAAGAAGGTTCGAATCTTCTGACCGTAGTGACCTCCGGGGATTGTAAGGGAACAGGTGATCCCTTAGATACACTGGCCCCAGCTGAGCCCGAACACAGTTAAAAATATAACACACAGTTTAAAATACAAAACAACAGCATAAAACAGAATAAAACAACAATATCATAACAGAATATAATATCAACCATCAAGCAAACAACCAACGAACCTGCAATAATAAACAATTTCAGGGCACAGGTGGGCAGACTGGTGCAACTCAATTGTAAGGATAAGGCTGATGGATAAAGTGCGTAAGTCATATGGCAACACTAAGGAGAGAGGGCAATGTAAGATGGAGCATTATAACTTTTGGTACAGAACAGTAGTAAAGTGTGAGGATGAGGTTTTGGGTCCTGGTTGGGGCCAAGATTATCTGGGGATTGTCTAATCAAAAGCACATCCATGTTTTTATATGTTTGCGGAAGATGGACAGGGTGGGTGCTAGCCTAATATCCCTGGGGAGGGAGTTCCAAAGCTGGGAGGTCACCACCAAGAAGGCCTTCTCTCTCGTCCCCTCCAACCATGCTTGTGATGGGAGTGGGAGCGAGAGAAGAGCCTCCCCAGAAGATCATGTAGGTTCATCCTTGAAGATGCGGTTGCGGAGGTAGGCAGGTCCCGAACCGAGGGGAGGGGAGGGGAGCAGGGGCGGTCTAAGCTAATTTTATATGGTAAGCGAACATTATTTTGGTGCCCCCCCAACATTATTTTGGCGCCCCCCTCCATGTAAAACAAATATACAATTATAATATCACAATGCCATTAGTAGCATTATATTGTGTCAATGTATATACAATATATTATAGTACATACTCATACTATATTATATCACAATTCTATTATACTACATTACAATATAATTATATTATAATATATTGACATTATAATATAATATAACATTCTATTATATTATTATTATAAAATAATAAATAAAATTATTTATTTAAATAAAATTATCCTCTACTAAATATTTTCATTACTCCTATGAAACTCAAATAACCCAAAATAAAGTAAAATAAAATATATATTACTATTTGCCTGCACAGTTGCGCCTGTCTCTCCTTGATGCTCTTGGCCGGCACACGCGTGCGGGGAGGTGGGCGGGTGTGGTAGGGTTCACACATGATTGGGCCTAGCGAGGGAGTTCGCCTCATCGCACGGTGGCTACTTCCAGTGGCGGCTGTCAGGAGGCAATACGTCGCCAATACCCCTTTGGCTCCACTCCCCTCTCCCTTTGTCTCTGCCCCCTGCCTGCCCAATTGGGTCACCGTATTCAGCGGCAGGGCGGAGACAAAGTGAGAGGGGAAGCACTCTCTGCCTGCCCGATAGGGAGTGCTTTGCTTACAGGTTTCTGTGCACAGGAGCTACTGGGCATGTGCGGAGGTTTTCGCGCATGCGCAGTTGCTCCTGCACTCAACTTCAGCTCCGGAGCAACTGCGACTGTGCAAAAACCTCAGCGCATGCCCAGAAGTGGCGTCGGAGCACACAAGGCCGGGGCCCAAAAGCAGGCAGCCATGGTGCTGCCTGAGGAACATCGGCAGGGCCAGGACGCTGTCCGGCGCCGGCACCCGCCAGGCGGGGGAATTCGCCCCTTCCCAGATGGCGCCCCATGCGTCCGCTTCCTTGGCCTACCTGTAGGACCGCCCCTGGAGGGGAGGCGGCACAATCAAGCTATGTCAAAGGGAAATATGTTATTTTAAGAGGTTTCTTCATGTGGTGCGTGTATCGAGGATGGAAGTCCCAGAACTAAAAGGCTGGGGTAAGCAAGGTGGGGCGGATGCAGGATTTTGGACCCTGACAGAATGCCTTTTCACACAGGAATTCCTTCACAGCCCACCTCCCTCCATTACATGAGCCCGTATCAACTCAGCTCCTACGCCATGGCGCTGAAGGCTGTGGGCGAAATCATCCAGGATTACGACAGCGACAAGCTTTTCCCCGCCTATGGCTTTGGAGCCAAAGTCCCACCCGATGGAAAGGTTTCCCACCAGTTTCCTTTGGTAAGTGGGACCTGACTTCCTTTTTGGCTGGGGGTGGGGCCCTCAGGTCAAGATCCTGGCCTTTTATATATGGATCCTAATGATCATAACAGGTTTTTTTCCTAATATGCCAACTAATATGCCATGTCAAACCTGTCTCTTTTAAAAAATTCAAAAGTCTAGTGCTAAGGGTTTCTAAATATTTGGTGACCGTATGACTCATTCATTCTTCTGAAAAGAAGAGAGGACCGCAGACTATATAGAATGACAGTGGTGGTGACCTTATAGAAAGTGAATGAATGAATATTGAAAATTCCATAATCTATTGGAAATAACTGCACCATAACCTTATTGAAAAGGTAAAAATGATGTCACATCTGTTTGGCAAATGTGAATCTCCATGAATATGTGGAGACCACCTTTTGAAAACCATTAGTCTTCCACCTGAACATTAGGAAGAACTTCCTGACGGTGAGAGCTGTTCAGCAGTGGAACTCTCTGCCCCAGAGTGTAGTGGAGGCTCCTTCTTTGGAGGCTTTTAAACAGAGGCTGGATGGCCATCTGTCAGGGGTGCTTTGAATGCAAATTTCCTGCTTCTTGGCAGAATGGGGTTGGACTGGATGGCCCAGGAGGTCTCTTCCAACTCTAGGATTCTATGAAAAGCACGACATTTTTAGAAGTCAACCCTTTGAACAAGTTATATTCATAAGCATTCACGTAATGGCACACAGGCAACTCAGCTGTTAAACTGAAGAACCGTGTCTTTAAACTGCCAAGGATAAAGACATGCCGCTACACTACTTGTTAGCAGAGGATGGTCGTTTCTTTGAAGTGGCATTTGCAGTTGCGTTTGCCCAAAAGATATATACTACACCCCCTTGAAACCTCTTAGTTTAAAATATGCACTCAGAGATTAAAAAACAAAGTCTTCTTGGGCTGAATAAATAGCATATCTTGTTTACTCACAAACAACTTGTATTAATTCCCCATACAGGCACATTTCTTATTAAAGCTTAGTTCTAACTAGAATGTAGTTTCTTCTCTGTGTTGAGTCCATAGTCTTTAGGTATACACATACTTCCACCTCCACTGAGGTGGGAAGCAAACACATCCACCTCAATAAGGTGTTCAGCACACTGGATACAAAATGGGAGTCCTGAGTCTGAACTGGCACATGAACATAACATTTTTAAGTGTTTTTATGGTTTTACTGGGATGTTCTATGTGCTGTAAACCGCTCTGAGCTTCGGATAGGGCGGTCTACCAAGCCTATGTCAGACTGTAAAGATATCAAACAAATGTTTGAGTTATGAGTATCTGTTTCTTTTGGTTCATGTGCTGTAGTAGTACTACTGTAGGTGTGTCTGAATAGGTGCAGCTGGGTTTGCCTGACTCCAGTAGGGTGTGGCAGCTGTGTTTGTATAAATCTCATTTGTTATAGATTGGGTTAGGCTTTTGGCTTTTGCAGTTTCTTACTGTCTATGCTGGCTATTGTGCCGGCTGAAGTTCCTGGCTGATACACTGCTGTGATGCTGCGATGCTGGAATGCTGTAGACTGGAGAAATTCATTTAAATGCTGGAATGCTGTAATTTGGAGAAATGCATTCATAAACTGCTGCAATGCTGAAATGGTAACAGGGATGCTGGGAGTTGCAATACTGTGTGAGTTAACACAGAAGCCTGTTACTGAAGAATGTGTGGACTGTTTATTGAAAGAGCATGTTGCTGCTTTTTTGTTTGTTTGAAGCTATATTAGTAAATTAAAGTTTTTGCCTGTTTTTTAATAAGAAGACAAACTTTGTTCTTTTTGCTTCTGTTTGCTCAAATACCCATCAACCACCTTCTTCTGTTTTCTCTGCAACTGTGGATATAGAGGATTACATGTCCCATTATCCCATCATCCAACCGACAGCCATAATAATAATAACAACAACAACAACACTTTATTTATATTTCACCCTTCTCACCCCAAAGGGGACCCAGGGCGTATCACAGCACACACATACATGGCAAACATTCAATGCCACTATGTACAGACAATACACAGACAGACAGAATGGAAAGGAGGTGTTGTCAACTCAGTGTCCAGCTGTTTTTGGTACCAAGGAAGGTGAGTCCAGCCACAGGGGGTGCTGTTGCTCCATTCTCTATGAGGAAGAGCCGTAAACAGTACACCTCCCCCGCTTTTAGCGGTACCTTTCTTCTCTAATTACAGCTAAAGCTCTTTTTGACTGCTTAGGTAAACAGTGAGCAGGGCTGACAGTCGACCGCTCATGCCGACCCGGGGCTTCAAACTTGCAACCTTTCGGTTGACAGATCTTATAGTTTTATTTATTTATTTATTTATTTATTTATTATTTCGGCTTCTATGCCGCCGAACTCCCGGGGGCTCGCGGCGGCTTACAGTAGCCAACAAAGCACAGCAATACACAGTCGAGGGCGATTAAAAACAATAATAACAATAAAAACAGATTGAACAGGGTTAATTAAAACAATGGTACAACATGTACTAAAGCTGAGAATTATTGGCGGCGAGTGGACCGGGCCTACCCATTAAAAGCCTGTTTAAAGAGGTGGGTTTTACAGGCCCGTCTAAATGGGAGGAGGTCCTTCATGGCCCGTGTTTCAGCTGGGAGGGCGTTCCATAGCACAGGTGCTATGACGAAGAACGCCCTCTGGCGAGTTGATGTCAACCTGGCAAGTTTCACCGCAGGCACCTCTAGGAGGTTAGAATCCTCCGACCGCAGTGATCTCAAAGGGCAATATGGGGTGAGACGTTCCCTTAGATACGCTGGCCCCAGGCCGTGTAAGGCCTTAAAGGTAAGTACCAACACTTTGAAGGTTGGTACTTACCTTTAGTTGCTGGTGATTTACCAGATGTGCTAAACCTCCAGCCCAGGTTAGCAAATATATACGTTATCAAATAAATAGTGAAAGGCTTGGAAGGTTGCTACATATTTCCAACAATGAAACCTTGCAATTCCATGCTAAGACGTAAATCCAACCTGTTGCTACTGCTATCGGGGGGGTTTTCCTCATAATTCTGAAGGTGTTTTAGATGCTCAAGTATGCCTCTCCCAAGGTCTCAGGTCAGAGTAACACAGACATATCCTCTTGTGTTTGCTCAGCTGCACCCTTCTCTCCACAGAATAACAACTCAGACAATCCCAACTGTGAGGGTATTGAGGGGGTGTTGGAATCATATTTCCAAAGCTTGCGCACTGTGCAGTTATATGGACCAACCAACTTTGCGCCCGTCATCAACCAAGTTGCCCGGTAAGTGAAGAGCGGGAAAGAAGTCCAGAGAAAACCTTTCTTAGGTTCTGCCTCTCAGAAGTTCATGGTGGTCACCTACAAACAGAACAATTCTGAGCTAGGACTTGCCCAGAGACAGCACAGTTAGTATCACCAAACCCAGAAAAAATAATGTTTACCTTCAGATGTCCAGTCTGGCTTAATTATTGGGATTCCCTCACAGGCAAGGACAGAGGTCACAGCAGCATATGAAACAGAAAGCATGGCGCTAGGAGCAGGTGAAAGAAGGACTCTTATTAGGAAAAGGGAATGCATGCAATACCCATCACCCCTTCTCACTGACTACCTACCACCCCTTCTCACTGATTACACTGATGGGAGTTGCAATCCAATAAGATCTGTGTTATTGCAGCACTTGGAGGTCTTAATTTAAGGAGCAAAAGTGCCAAAGTCTTAAAGGAAGAAACTAAGCTTTATTGTAGGAACTCTATGCTAAGACAGGAAAGTTACTCAGGGTGTTATTCTAACCTAGCTGCATCTTGGAAGGTCGAGAAGAAGAGGTGGAGAAACATCCCTTAGATCAATGGTGAAGAGGATTTAGAGGGGCTGGAAGAAGGAGATTTTGCCATAGCTGGGCAACCTATGGAAAGCCAGGTGATAGTGAAGAGTATGAATGGCAGATGAAGACCTGGAGAAGGATAGCCGGGAAGTAGATAGGGAGTGCGACTCTCACGGAGATAGAGACCCAGGTGCTGGGAGGCAAGGCTTTGATCGGAGCATTGAGTCCAGCAGGAGGGGTTGGTTTCATACAGACCGATCCCAGAAATGATTAAGTAGAGGATCCGGATCCTCAGTACCTAACAGCTGGGACAATTAAACTGGCTGGGTGTGTGTGATTTCTGGGAGGAGAAACATCCCTGATCAAGGGTCAAAGGTTCACCTGGGGCTGGTACCTGGGATTTCTGGGGGTTTAGGGTATGACTTTACATCACAGTGGAGTCAAGATAGGTAGACATAGAGGGAGGATGCTTCAGCTCCCCCAAACACGATAACCCTATTACTACTTCCCACTGTGAAAAAAAGATTGAGTGGGCAGTGAAAAGCTGGAAAGAAGCAGACACCGAGTAAACTATTGTGTCATGAGTGCTGAAATTTCCAAGTTCAGTTGCTGCCATTTAGAGATAGTACAAGAGAGAACAGCTGCCAGTCAGTGTCAACAAGGTCAACGTAGTCTAAGGTAGCTTCCCATTGTGGTCTTTTTTGCTCTTTCTCCATCCCAGTTTGGCTGCTGAGATTACTGATGGGTCCCAGTATTATGTTCTTCTTATCATCACAGACGGAGTCATCTCCGACATGCTGCAAACGAAGGAAGCAATTGTCAGCGTGAGTTGGATCTTCCTCCTAACATGGGATGGGAGTAGTAGGATGGGGAAAGGGAAGAGCCGTCAGATTCAGAGGCATCATGGAAACATCTTGAATCCCCAGTTCTAGATGTCACTCCAAATGCCTGGGACTCTTCTTTCCGTCTTGAAATGGCCTCCCCACTCGGTAAGGGTGCCGAACCTATTACGGTTCGCCCGAAGAGACTTATGGAACCCACTAGGTTCCTGAATGCTCTGAGGGATTTGGAGCTCCCCAGCGACTCAATCGACGGGCAAGTGGAACACTGGAACATCTGTCTTTCCGCTGCCTTAGATGAGATCGCCCCCAGACGCTCTCTCATCCCCCGTAGAAATCGCTCGCCTTGGTTTACCGAGGAGCTATGAGCGATGAAACTGAAGAAGAGACAGCTAGAGGACGTGTGGCGGGATCGCCGTGACGGAGCATCAAGATTAGCTTATAAACAGTTCAAAGAGGTTTATGAGCAAGCTATCAAGGAAGCTAAAAAAGTTCATTACTCTTCCTTGATAGAGTCGGCTAGTTCACGCCCAGCTCAAGTTTTTTAGAATAATTCGGTCTCTGACAACAATTCCGACCATCCCAAATGATAGGGGTTTGGCTCCAACAGCCGAGGTTTTCCAGAACTTCTTTGCCGACAAAATCTCGACCCTCCGCCGGGACATCCCAGCCACTCTTGATACAGTGAGTGAACTCGAGACTCCGCCGCCACTCAGCGGGCCCACCTTCACCCGTTTCCAACTGCTGGACGCAGCAGCTGTCGATAGGATACTTGCTGCAGCTAAACCAACTACCTGCTCCCTTGACCCGTGCCCCTCCTGGCTTGTTAGATCTTGCCGGGAGGGGTTACGTGGCCCCCTGGGAAAGATTATCAACAGCTCCCTTGAGCAAGGAGTGCTCAAGGGGGATTGAAAGAGGAATTTTTAGACGACACAGCTGGACTTGATCCCTTCCAGTCCGGCTTCCGTATTGGGCATGGGACGGAGACCGTGCTTGTCGCCATTACAGACCAACTTCGCCGCCAGCTGGACCAGGGTGGATCAGCCCTGCTTGTTTTGTTAGATCTAACAGCAGTGTTTGATACAGTAGATCATGCATTGTTAACCCACCGACCGCCCTTAAATGGGTGGCCTCCTTCCTCCAAGATCGGGGACAGCGTGTGGAGAGGGGAGAGGAGGTCTCTGGGAGGCTCCCATTAAGTTGTGGGGTCCCCCAGGGGGGCATCCTCTCGCCCTTATTATTCAACATCTACATGCGCCCCCTGGCCCAGCTGGCACGCGACTTTGGTCTGGAGTGTTATCAGTACGCGGAAGACACCCAGCTTCTGCTGAGAATGGACGGCAGGCCGGACACTGCACCCGATTGTTTCCATCGATGCCTCGAAGCCGTGACTGGTTGGCTGCATGCCAGCCGGCTGAAGGTGAACCCGTCGAAGACGGAGATCTTGTGGCCCGGTTGCCCTGGGCTGGATGAGTGCCGGTTGCCTACCCTGGATGGCGAGCAACTTAGCCCGTCATCCCTTGTTAAGAGCTTGGGTGTCAAATTAGACCCTTTGCTGTCCATGGAGACCCAGGTCTCCGTGGTCAGCAAAACTGCGTTCTACCATCTTCGACAGGCTAGGCGACTGGCACCCTACCTGTCCATGGACGACCTGGCCACGGTGATCCAAGTGACGGTCATCTCGAGACTGGACTACTGTAACGCCCTCTACGTTGGCCTTCCATTGTCGACAATTCGGAAACTCAAGCTGATGCAGAATGCCGCTGCTCGCTTGCTGGTGGGAGCACCGGTGAGGGAGCATATCACTCCCATCCTCCGGCAACTGCACTGGCTTCCTATCGAGTACTGAGTTGCCTTCAAGATGTTGGTTTTAACCTTTAAGGCCTTACACGGTCTAGGGCCTGTGTACCTGAAGGACCGCCTTGCCCCGTACATTCCCCCGACATCACTACGTTCAGAAGAACAGAATCTGTTACTTGTCCCATCGATCCGCTCCTGCCATCTATCCACAACTAGGCAGAGAGCTTTCTCGGTGGTGGCCCCAGTATGGTGGAACTCTCTTCCAGATGCTACTCGAGCGATTCCTGAGCTCGCCCCGTTCCGAAGGGCTTGTAAAACTGCCCTCTTTAGACTGGCCTTCGATTAAACTGGTCTGTCCAGGGGGGCCCATGCCTCGAGTTCCTAGAAGCTGAAATTTCTTTGATTTTATTGTACACTGTTTTTATGCTTTTATGTTTATTGTATGGCTGCTGGTATGTTACACGCAGCATGTTTTTATTGTATGTTGTAATCCGCCCCGAGCCTGCAGGGAGGAGCGGAATATAAGATCGAATAATAAATAAATAAATAAATAAATAAAATGATCACTAGTGTATATTTAAAGAACTGTCATATAGAAAGCTGCCCCCATGACCTCTCTTAAGCCTCTCAATCTTGTTTGAGTCCCTCTACGGAGGTAGAGAAGATCGGGATATAAAAGTTTTAAATAAATAAATAATAAATAATATATGGTGATGACACAGGCAGTTGTAGGCCAAAACACCTGGGGAGAGACCCACAGGTGGAGAACCACTGGCCTAAATCATGCACCATCAACTTGTTGGGGACCCCCATTTCCTCCAGGACAGTTAAAATTAACCGTTGGACAACTCCTTGGGAAATATCATAAAATATTATTTCTGTTTTGATATAAAATGGATGTGCCTTGTTTTCAAACAATTTGCACTTTGAAGAGTTCTTGTCAACTTTGAAACAAAATGCAAATGTACATATGCAGCCTTTTCATATTTTGGAAATATGAAATCATGTCCAAATAATATTTGCTAGATGCGTGTTTTGGAGCTTGGGGTTCTACATGCGGCCAACTAGCCATATGTACATATTTTGCAAAGCTAAGATACTACTAATTGCAGAAAGAGGTGCTGGTGGGATTTCAGCCTGAGTTGCAAAAAAATTATTTTAAACTGGTATTGGGTAGGAACTTTCACATAGGACCAGTGGTTCTCAACCTGTGGGTCCCATATGTTTTGGCCTTCAACTCCCAGAAATCCCAACAGCTGGTAAAGTGACTGAGATTTCTGGGAGTTGTGGGCCAAAACACTTGGGGACCCACAGGTTGAGAACCACTGGCATAGGAGACGGAACTTAACTGCCTACGGATAGAAAAGTACATTCCGGCAAGGGAGCAGATGCTTGCGTACAGAACCCAGTATTTTGTAAGCCAGTCTTTCTCAACCAGTGTGCCGTGGCACACTAGTGTGCCGTGACGGACCTCCTGCTGTGCTGCGAGACAAGCTCTCTGCCCCCCTTCCTCCCCCCTCCTG
The DNA here is from genome assembly GCA_030556195.1 of Anolis apletophallus. NCBI lineage: Eukaryota > Metazoa > Chordata > Lepidosauria > Squamata > Anolidae > Anolis > Anolis apletophallus. Next base: position 2,269,298 of record JARBWK010000001.1, read on the forward strand.
CCGAACTCCCGCTGCCTGGGGGGGAGGAGGAAGGGCCGGGCAGTGGCGAAGAAAAAAAAGAAGGGACCGGGGCGCCGCCTCCTTCGGCCGTTTCCCCAGCCAGCCTCCAATCCGCCATGACTCCCACCATGACTCTCGCCCCTCGCTCGCTGAAGCCGCGTGGAGGAGGAGCCCCGCCCACTGAAGCACTGAGCTGAAGCTGGGGGGAGGGGGCAGGGCATGGTGCGGCCTGTAGGAGAGCTGAAGCTGGGGGGAGGGGGCAGGGCATGGTGCGGCCTGTAGGAGAGCTGAAGCTGGGGGAGGGGCGGGGCATGGCGCGGCCTGTAGGAGAGCTGAAGCGTGGGGGAGGGGCAGGGCCTGGTGCGGCCTGTAGGAGAGCTGAAGCTGGGGGGGAGGGGGCAGGGCATGGTGCGGCCTGTAGGAGAGCTGAAGCTGGGGGGAGGGGGCAGGGCATGGTGCAGCTTGGCTCTGCCCCCTCTCCCGGCATCGGCACTCCCAGCAGCTGCTCCAGCCTTGAGGGGACAGTGCTCTGGCACCGCTGGCTTGGCATTGCCCCCTCAAGGCTGGAGCAGCTGCTGGGAGAGGTGAAGCCGGGGTAGGAGGAGTGGCATGGTGCAGCCTGGCTCCACCCCCTCCCCGGCTTTGGCACTCCCAGCAGCTGCTCCCAGCAGACCACCAACCCCCAGCCAGTCTTTACTGTGTTAGAGTGTCATTTTGTGTCATTTTGGTTGGTGGTGTGCCCCCGGATTTTTTTAATGTTAAAAGTGTGCCGCGGCTCAAAAAAGGTTGGGAAACACTGTTGTAAGCCACCTCTGAAACGGTACCATTCTCCCCACAGGCCTCCTCTCTGCCTATGTCCATCATCATCGTAGGGGTAGGGCCGGCTGAGTTTGGAGGTAAGTTTTGCCCTTACATAGACACTTAATGAGGCCAGTAGGGATAGAAATCTCAAGATCCAGATTGGTGGGTTTTGGTGCTTTTGGAAATCTCTCAAGGGTCACGATGACAGGGCAGGTAGCCCTCTCCTTGGCCATTCGCACCTGAGCAATGAGATGAAGTTGGGGTGCAAAAGGGAATAGGTTTTAGAAATTATGTCTTATACAATTGGGTAAGGGTGGCAGAGGTTGATATAAATATTATTGTATCATCCTCAGCTATGGAAGAGCTGGACGGAGATGAAGTGCGAGTCTCCTCCAGGGGGCGCTATGCTGAGAGAGACATTGTGCAGGTAAGACTTGGAGGAGAGCTTCCCAATTCCTTCCTCTTTCCACTTTCAGGTTGTGCAGACTTTCTACTCTCAAGCACTTTGTAGGAATCACGACATTCAAAACGACCGTTTAATTCTTATTGCCCGGCCCTTGGTTAGGAGTATTCGCGGGGGTGATATCCAACATTTCTTCATAACTTGCCTTAACTTGCAAACATTTGCCAAAATAACTGTGCCTGGCCAGGAAACAGGTTTAGGCATCTCTCCGTGGTCAGAATTAGAAAACTCTTTTTTGGACTCTTAGTCCCGGAAACCCCAGTGGACAAAGTATCATAGGATAATAGTGTTGGAAGAGACTGCATGTGCCATCTAGTCCAATCCCCTGCCATGCAAGAAAAGCACAATAAAAGTACCCCTGGTAGATGGTCATTCAACCTCTATGTAAAAGCCTCCAAGGCAGGAGCTTCCACCAGACTCTGAGGCAGAGAGTTCCACTGCTGAACAGCTCTCAGGGCCAGGAAGTTCTTCCTAATGTTCAGGTGGGATCTCCTTTCCTGTAATTTGAACCCACTGCTCCAAGTCCTAGCTTCCCGGGGCAGTAAAAAACAAGCCTGGTCTTGGGAGTTTTACAAGGCCTTCTTTGACAAGGAAAGGCACCCTGGTGATGCAGCATGTTAAATCACTGAGCTGCTGAGCTTGCTGACCAAAAAGTTGGTGGTTCAAATCCGGGGAACGGGGTGAGCTTCTACTGTTAGTTCTAGCTTCTGCCAACCTAATAGAGAGTAGAGGGATCAGAGAAGTCTCCGGCTGTGGCCCCCTTCCACTGTTTACTCCTGGCCACTGGCCACTATCACAGCAAAACAGTGAACCCTGGGGTTCAGCAACTAGGTGATTCTAGAGTGGGGGGAAATACCAACTTCTGCAACAGGCTAAACAAAAGATGTACACAGGCATAGGATAGACTTGTGCCTGCGTACATCACTATCAGGATGTCTGCTAGCCATGATTTCCACAATGTTTGTTGGGGTTTTTTTTCCATGTCAGGAGTGACTTGAGAAACTGCAAGGCACTTCTGGTGTGAGATAATTGGCCACCTGCAAGGATGTTGCCAAGGGGATGCTCGGATGGTTTACCATCCTGTGGGAGGCTTCTCTCATGTCCCCGCATGGGAAGCTGGAGCTGACAGATGGCAGCTCACCTTGCTTCCTGGATTCGAACCACCAACTTTTTGGTCAGCAGTTCAACCGACACGGGGGTTTAACCCCTTGCGCCACTGGGGACTCCTTTCACAATGGTGACTCAACTATAAGAGGTGTTGCCCAAATTGACTGAAGTAGTAGAGCTGGGCTTTCCCTTTCCGGCCCATCTGGTTCCCAGTTGAAGCCTCTTGTGTTTCAATTTATTTATTTTATTTATTTATTTTGAGATTTATTAATCTCAATTGACTGATTAACATAATTGATTGAAAATTGATTACCTATATTAGTATTCTCAATAAATGTTGTATTATTGTAATCTCTATACACACTGCTAAACCACAATGTTTAAAGGGGCAGTGTCAAAGGAATACCAAGACATAGCATTTATAGATAAAAACCACTATATTGTATGGCAGTCTATGCTCAATAGCAGAACAATATTACAAACAGTACAATGTAATGCAAATAATCGATCATGTGATTAATACACAGTATGAGCATAAATCACAAGCCCATATACATGGTTGGGCGAAGGAGTATTCCACTAGGCACTGAGTAACCCTTAGTGAAGTCCTGGGTATGATGACCCATGGACCTGCGACTGAGTCAATAGGGGAACCTTGGTAGGTGGCAGGGCTGGTGGCTGCTATGGTACTTTGTCGTGTATTGAAGTATTATTGTAATCACCAAATACTCAGCAATGTGATTTTGGAGTAACAGTTACCACTTAGTATTATGAGTATTGTGTGTCTTTGAATCATTTCCAACCTGACCCCAAGGCAGACCTATCCTGGGCCTCTCGGGGTATTTTTTGTTTTGATAGGTTTTCCATTGCCTTCCTCGGAGACGGAGTGTGTATTTCCCCAGTGAGTTTCCTTGGCTGATTGGGGATTCGAACCTTGGTTTCCAGTCCCAACATTTAAGTCACTACGCAGCTGCTTTTGCATTCCTTTAATTTATTACTGGGAAGTTTTAGTAAGTCTAAATGGAGGTAACAATCTAACGATTTCATTGTCAAATTAAGAGCCACACTGGTGCAATGGGTTAAACCTTTGTGCCGGCTGAATTGTTGATTCAGGTTGGTGGTTCGAATTCGCAAGACAGGGTGAGCTCCCATCTTTCAGCTCCAATTTCCCATGTGGAGACGTGAGAGAAGGCGTAGGTTCGCAGCTTGGGAGTGATCCTGGACTCATCGCTGAGCCTGGAACCCCAGGTGGCCAGGGGAGCTTTTGCACAGTTAAAACTTTGTGCGCCAACTGCGCCCGTACCTTGGGAAGTCTGACTTGGCCACGGTGGTCCACACTGTGGATACATCCCGAATAGACTACTGCAACGCTCTCTACATGGGGTTATCTCTGAAGAGCTTCAGTTAGTCCAACGTTCATCGGCCAGGTTACTAATGGGAGCAGGGTACAGGGAGCCTACAACTACTCTGTTGCGCCAGCTCCACTGGCTGCCCATTAGCTTCCAAAAACAATTCAAAGTGCTGGTTTTGACCTACAAAACCCTATACGGTTCCGACCCAGTTTACCTGCCCAAATGTATCCTCCCCTACGAACCATCTCTCGGTCCCGCCACATTCGCAATCGCGGCTGGTGGGGACGAGAGACAGGGCCTTTTCTGTGGTGGCCCCTCGGCTGTGGAACTCCCTCCCAACTGAGATTAGATCTGCCCCCTCACTCCTGACCTTCAGGAAGCTATTGAAACCCTGGCTCTGGAAAGAAGCATTCTCGGTATAATGATTGAGTTTAATAATAGACTAAGTATCAATGATGTATGCGGACCGAAATTGGACATGTTTTTTTATCTTGGCGACCGGGTTTATATGTATTTATATGTATTTATTTTACTTGTATTTCAATTATGATGTTTTAAATTGTATTTTGGCATTGAATCTTTGCTGTTAACCGGCCTGATTCCCTCTGCGGAGGTCGAGAAGGTCGGTATATAAGAGGTTTAAATAAATAAATAAGCCTCCCACAGGCATCCCCTGGGCAACGTCTCTGCAGACAGCCAATTCTCTCACACCAAAAACAACTCGCAGCCTCTCAAGTCGCGTCTGATACGATAAAAAAATTGTCACTTTAGTTAGCAAATTAATTTCTGTATTTTTGTAGCATCTCACATGCTCAGATCAAAACCTGAAAATGCTTTAAGGCGAATGCATGATGGTGATCACGGATGTTCCCAAGGTCTGCCCATCTGTCTTCTCTCTTGCTACAGTTTGTGCCATTCCGGGACTACGTGGATCATTCGGGGAATCACGTGCTAAGCATGGCCCGCCTAGCGAAGGACGTCTTAGCCGAAATCCCGGAGCAGCTCCTCTCCTACATGAAGACCCAGGACATCAAGCCCCTTTCTGCTAGCCAGCAACAGTAGCCCTTTCCTCTGTGCAGCCTGACTCAAACCAGTATTTCAGATCCAGCTGGGAATGGATGGACTCTTGCCAATTGAGCAATACAGGCTGCTCGCTTGGAACTGGCTGGATCGGGGCCAGGGAAAAAAAGAGGGCATCTCACTCTATGGGAGGCTGGCCGGAGACAACTCCATGCCCCATAAAAGGTTGAGACACCAGCACAAAAGCATGAAAAAACCCAGAAGCTGAAAGGAAGGACGCCATTGGGCAGCTCTGGCCTGGCGCAAGGGCTGGAAGGGAGCAAGGGAGGGAGCGGGCCCTGCAGCCGTCTTTTCCTTGAGGCTCCATCTGCTCAATAAGGTGCCATCTAACTCCGTTTATTGCCTGGTTATTGATAATAAACCATCCTTGGCCCCAGGATCGCTTGAGTCTATTTCATTTTGTTATTTATTTATTTCTTTATTGTGTCAGAAGCAAACCAAGAGTAGCGTTGTCATGTATTTACAAACACAAAGTTCTAAAACTTGGCATGATATTGAATGTCCCTTGACCAGTAGGTGGTCATTCGGGGGGCCTCTGGTGTTGCTGTCGAACAGTGGTTCTCCACCTTCCGAATGCCTCGACCCCTTAATACAGTTCCTCATGTTGTGGTGACCCCCAAGCTATAAAAGTATTTTTATTGCTACTTCACAACTGTAAATTGGCTACTGTTATGAATCGTAATGTAAATATCTGATATGCAGGATCAGGGCCGTAGCCAGGATTTTGATTCGGGGAGGGCTGAGTTTGATTCGGGAGGGGCTGAGTCTGAGTAAGAGGGGGACTATAACTTTAAAGACAGGGGGCAACACCATAGTAAGCGCAAATGTTAACAATTCGGGTGAAAAAGTATAACAATAATCAGTTATATATCAAAATAGCATATATTTAAGTAAATATTATCAAATTTCATACACCTCAATTGGATAAAGTGAATACAATGGCAAGAGTACATAAAAGTGGACCACAAATTGAGTGCACCACTCTAAGTATCATACATCAGCAGTATACATTATAACAGGGTACATCTAACAGGGTACATCTGTGTCTTAGCCATTGGCTTCTATATGGATTACCATTGTGTTTACATTAGATGTACCCTGTTATAATGTATACTGCTGATGTATGATACTTAGAGTGGTGCACTCAATTTGTGGTCCACTTTTATGTACTCTTGCCATTGTATTCACTTTATCCCATTGTGGTGTATGAAATGTGATTGTATTTACTTGAATATATGCTATTTTGATATATAACTGATTATTGTTATACTTTTTTCACCCGAATTGTTAACATTTAAGAGAGGGACTACCCTACCAAACCTTTTGTATTGTTATCCTAATAACCCCATGAATGTGGGATATGAGCATGGTGATCAGATCATGACAGGGCCGTAGCCAGGATTTTGGTTCGGGGCTGAGTTTGGTTCGGGGGGGCTGAGACTGGGTGGAGGAGGGTCTACCCTAGCAAACCTTTTGTATTGTTATCCCAATAACCCCATTAATGTGGGATATAATGAGCATGGTGATCAGATCATGATATGAATAAACATAACAGTTTAAATAATGTACCAGTAAGGTCTTTTCGCGGACCACCCTGAGAATTTCAAAATGAAGCCCCTTAGCCCCCTGGCTACATGCCTGTGCAGGATGTATTTTCATTCACTGGACCAAATTTGGCACAAATACGCTCAAATCTGAATATTGGTGGGGTTAGGGGGAATTGATTTTGTCATTTGGAAGTTGCAGTTGTTGGGATTTATAGATCACCTATTTTGGCATACCTGTATTTTGGATTTCAGAATTCCTGATGACTAATGCTCAACCTATAATCTGTTTGTTGGCCTAAAGTTCTCTACTTTTGCTTCCTTTATCCATCAGGGGAAAAAATTATCCCAGGTTCCTTCTACACAAGCGAATAAAATCCCACTGTATCTGCTTTGAACTGGGATATATGGCAGTGTGGACTCAGATAACCCAGTTCAAGGCAGGTATTGTGGGTTATTCTGCCTTGATATTCTGGGTTAATAAATGAATAAATATATCCAGAATCCTAAGTGCACAGGGTTAGTGAATGACCCAGCAGGAAAGGCAGAAAGGATCTCCTAAAAGGGAAGGAACACAGAATGTGGGGCAAGGGTGATATAGAACAGGGCTGTCCAACTGCCGGCCCGGGGCCCATAAATGGCCCCCCAGCCCCTTCCCTCCGGCCCCCTAAGCTTTTTAATAAAAAATAAAAATTGAAAAATAAAATAAATAATAATTTTTTTTAAAAAATACCTACTTTTGGGTTCGGAGCAAGTATTGCGAGAATACGCAATCCACACGGGATTTCGCTGTCAACGCAAGAACAGCAAAATCCCGTGTGGATTGCGTATTCTCGCGATACTCTTCGGCTACTCTACTACTGGATCGCTGAGGCCCACAGACGCGATTAGGACCTTCTTCGACTCAGTCGGTCGTCACCTCTCTCGTCGTCCGGGTACTCCTGGATCCTGCGCGTTTGGAAAAGGTAGGCCGAAGCAGGGGCTCCTCAGGGGGGCTCCTCATTCCCTCCCCCCATCTCCCTCATGTATTAAATATAAAATTAAATATATTTAAAGATGAAATAAGGGAGATGGGATACATTAAGGGGAGGGAGGATGGAATTAAATATATTTAATATTAAATTAAAATAAGGGGAGGGGTGGGGGGACTTTTAAATATTTAATATTAAATTAAAATAACGGGGAGGGGAGGATGGAATTAAATATATTTAATATTAAATTAAAATAAGGGGGAGGGAGGATGGAATTAAATATATTTAATATTAAATTAAAATAAGGGCGAGGGAGGATGGAATTAAATATATTTAATATTAAATTAAAATAAGGGGAGGAGGGTGGAATTAAATATATTTAATATTAAATTAAAATAAGGGGGGGGGGAGGATGGAATTAAATATATTTAATATTAAATTAAAATAAGGGGAGAGGGGTGGATGGAATTAAATATATTTAATATTAAATTAAAATAAGGGGAGAGGGGAGGATGGAATTAAATATATTTAATATTAAATTAAAATAAGGGGAGGGGAGGATGGAATTAAATATATTTAATATTAAATTAAAATAAGGGCGAGGGGAGGATGGAATTAAATATATTTAATATTAAATTAAAATAAGGGGAGAGGGGAGGATGGAATTAAATATATTTAATATTAAATTAAAATAAGGGGAGAGGGGTGGATGGAATTAAATATAGTTAATATTAAATTAAAATAAGGGGAGAGGGGAGGATGGAATTAAATATATTTAATATTAAATTAAAATAAGGGGAGGGAGGATGGAATTAAATATATTTAATATTAAATTAAAGTAAGGGGAGGGGAGGATGCAATTAAATATATTTAATATTAAATTAAAATAAGGGGGAGGGGAGAATGCAATTAAATATATTTAATATTAAATTAAAATAAGGGGAGAGGGGAGGATGGAATTAAATATATTTAATATTAAATTAAAATAATTTAATATCTTATCCCTGCATTTTATCTCAGTAAAAGATTATATTTGACTGTATGCATGCTGGGGCAGGGGTGGGGCGGGGCCGGAGCTGGGGGAGAGATCGGAGCCGGGGGCGGGGGCAGACCCTACGGCCCCCCAGGTCATCAGTTACCGGAATTCAGGCCCCTGGGCTGGTAGAAGTTGGACAGCCCTGATATAGAAGATGAATTTAGGGTGGCCTTGCCTAGGAGGGCAGAGGCCCTAAGTTCCTCTAAGGCGAGGATTCTTGATGGAATTTGTAATTCCTGTTATTTTAATCATTGTTACACTCTGGTGTTTTTATTGTATGTTGTGATCCGCCCCGAGCCTGCAGGGAGGAGCGGAATATAAAACCGAATAAATAAAATAAATAAATAAATAAATAAATGGAAAACCTTGGCGAGCGGTCCGAAGTGCTAAGGGGATCCCCTAAGTCCGCAAGAGAATATCTCACCAAGATCCAGAAGTGTGCCAACGAGAGAGTTCTGTCTCAGCTGAGAAAGGATGACAAGCCGCAAATTCCTGATGTCCGCAAAGCTTGACATGTTTTATTTCAATTTTTCCATTTTCAGAACAGTCAGTTTCAAATCTCCCGCCCGCCCGCCTGCCTCAATTGGCTGTGGATCTGAGCCAATGGGAAGAGAGCGGGAAAATGAATGAAACAGGTGTGTTAATGAAGTTTTGACTGGCGAGAGAGATCCCCTGGGGTTCCTCAATCTCCCCATCTATTGTACTAAGTTTGCAATAAATCATTTCCTGGTTGTGCTTCATTTACGTCTGGATCCCTGATAGGCGAAAACTCAGAAGTCAAAGGTTCTGTAGTCCTTAGTGATGATCAGCTTGCCCTGGGATCGTCCAGGAAAAGAGGCGGATTATCACCTACAGCCATGCAAAAAGTATTCTGGTATTTTTCCAAGTTGAGTCATACAGCAAGATCAGCAATGCGGCTTTGCTATTTAAAAAAAATACATTCATCTTGAGGGGCGGGGGCATGCGGCAAAGGTACAGTGAATTTTAGGAAGGAAGGGAATATTATTTCTGGCTTTGCCCATCATCTATTTGTCCATATCATTCATTTTATTTCATAAAAAGAGTCCAGGAAATATTGGGGAGAAATCCATCCTTGAGATCAATGAAGATGCCCCTTTTGAGTAGGGGCGGGGGAAAGGGGCTTCAGTGGTGCAGGAGTCCAAAATATGTTGCAGGAAAAATGTTCAATGTTCTGTTGCCTCAGGAGAGTCCTTGGTTCTAGCGTATGGAAGGTCTTTGGTACTTAGTGAACTATATATCCATGGGATGATCATGAAGCAAACTGAGTTCAGAAAAGTGGGGGAAGAGTCTTTGATGCACTGGATTTGGGAAAAGTTCGTTAAGATGAGTCCTTGGAGGTAAAAGTGAACTACAGATCCCGAGCTGTCCTGGGCCAGGCAAGGCCATCTTGCCTTTGTGGGGTTCCTTGGGATTAACACAAGGCGACCCCCCCCCCCCCGGGCGCAGGACTTTGGAATGTATAGATCAGGGCTGTCCAACTTCTACTGGACCTGAGGCCGGAATTCCGGTCACTGATGACCTGGGGGGCCGAAGAGGGAGAGAATGGAACACAATGGGGGCATAAATAAACAATTCCATATATTTAATATAAACATAAGGGGAGAGGGAGGGAATGGAACACAATGGGGGCATAAATAAACAATTCCATATATTTAATATTAACATAAGGGGAGAGGGAGGGAATGGAACACAATGGGGGCATAAATAAACAATTCCATATATTTAATGTTAACATAAGGGGAGCCCCCTGATTCAGCCTACCTTCCCAAACGCGCAGGATCCAGGAGAAGCCGATCCATGAGCCAGGCCATGACCGACCGAGCCAGGCGCTGAAGAAGGTCTGTGTGGGCCGCAGGGATTCAGTAGCCGAGATTTCGGCAACAGGAGGAGTATCGCGAGACTACGCCAGCCACATGGGATTTCGCTCTCAACGCAGGCGTGATCTCGCGTTGAGAGCGAAATCCCGTGTTGCTCGCGTAGTCTCACGATACTTGCTCCAAAACCCGGACGTGGGTAATTTTTTAAATTATTATTATTTATTTTATTTTTCTATTTTTATTTTTTATTAAAATGCTGAGGGGGCCGGAGGAAAGGGGCCAGGGGGCCGTGTGTGGCCCTGGGGCCGCCTGTTGGACAGCCCCGGTATAGATCATAAGAAAGGGTCCTTGGGTTTTGACTATCTTTCACAGAACCCTGAGGAAAGGGGGGAGGCAGGGCCGTAGCCAGGATTTTGATTCGGGGCTGAGTTTGGTTCGGGGGCTGAGACTGGGTGGAAGAGGGTCTACCCTAGCAAACCTTTTGTATTGTTATCCCAATAACCCCATTAATGTGGGATATAATGAGCATGGTGATCAGATCATGATTTAAATGCACATAACAGTTTAAATAATGTACCAGTAAGGCCTTTTCGCGGACCACCCTGAGAATTTCGGGGGGGGGCTGGAGCCCCCTTAGCCCCCCCCTGGCTACATGCCTGGGGGGAGGGGTCACCTCAATATCAAGGGGCTTTAATTTTTCTTTCTCTGAGCAGGCTCTACTGGCCAAAGGCCAACTGCCTGCCCAGTAAACAAGCTCTAGCTACTTCCTAAGTAAGTTTGAGTTTCCAGGACAAAAAGACCAAGGTAGTTCAAAGGCAGGCTTGATGGCGAAGGAACCTTTCAAGTGGCATTGCCCCTGCTGCCCTCGCTGGCTCTCCCCCTCCCATGAAATGTGCCCAGGCATCCTGCCAGCTGCCGCTGTTGCATGTTTTATTCACAGGGGCACGTGGCTGCACTTCCCTTTTATGAGCGCGGAAATAAAGTAGGCCATGCCCCATGCCGTGGGGACAGTCTCTCTCCCCATCTGCTCTGCCCGCTTGGAGCAACTGAACTTCACAGGCTGTGCTCCTGCTTCTGCTGCGTGTTCATCTCCCTCACCCACCACTTACAAAGAGACGTGGGCAAGGACTCCGAAATAGTTGGGAGCAGAAGCGTTCTGGATTTCCCCCCTCAGCCGCTTAAGCGGAAGGGGCCTGAGGCTGTTCGGAAAGTCCAAAACACCTGGAGGCAGTAGGCCTGGTTGAGCCAAAACAAATTTGGTTCAAAACTCGTGTTTGGGGGCAGAGGCTGCTAGCGCTTCAAATTTGAAAGACTTCCGATAATTTTTGAGGAATTTTCGATATTTTTTCGTAAATAATTACGAAATTTGTTATGACTTCATTAATGATTAAGACATATGTTTAACGCAGTTTGGACGGGGATTTCTTCCCTCCAGCTGAGAACTGGGGCAAAACAGCACAGCACTACCCTGCCTCATCCTTTGGGCCCCTATTACCTGATAATGATGGGCTCGAGGGCTTCCTCACAACGCACACATGCGCCATCCCACAGCCGACGCCTGAGTGCCACGGGGCCAGCGCTGGTCTCGATCTCCCTTGGGGAGTAGATCAGGGTCCTTATTCTCCTCCTCTTCTGCTTCACTATCCTGAAGGAAGGGTCAGGGTTCATTAATGCAGCATTTGGCCCAGTTCTTTGGCGAAGGTAAGAGATCCCCGCCAAACTGGGTCTTTTACACCCAGTTTAATGAGGATCTCTTACCTCCACCAGAGTACTGAGCCAAAAGCCACGTTTAGCTGCTGGACCAAGCCCTAGCATTGGCGGCAATGGAAGAGGGACCTCCCTGGCTCTGGGGGCTGGCGGTCCAGGAGGCTCTCCATCAATGGGACAAGCCACGAGGAAGCGGGCCAAGAGGAGGAGGCCGAGCATGACGCGGCCATGGCTTCCCTAGCAGCAGCGCCTGCGCCTCAGCTCTCCGCCCGCAAGGTCCTGCTCCACGCCACTCCAACCCCGTTTGATAAGCGGCCGCATTACCAGAAGCGAAGGGAAGTCTAGGGAAGGGAAAACCCTTTCCGAAAATGGTGATTTCCCTTCCGAAAAATGTCGGCGGGGGCTTCAATTTTGGTGATTTACTTCCGGGTTGCTTGTCGCAGGTCGATAATGGTTCAATTTTAATTTTAAAATGAATTAATGACCACTTTCAGAGGGTTACGACGAACCTAACCAGGCCGAGGCAGCCATGTAGCTGGTGGGGGGGGGGCCTTGAGGGGCTTCAGCCCTCCCCCCTCCCCGAAAATCTCAGAGTGGTCCACGAGAAGGTCTTAGTGGTACATTATTTAAACTGTTATGTGTATTCATATCATGATCTGATCACTATGCTCAATATTTCCCATATGCATGGGGATATTGGGATAATGATACAAAAGATTTGCCAGGGTAGACCCTCTCTCACTCAGACTCATGCACACCCCCCCCTATCAAACTCAGCCCCCCCCAAACAAAATCCTGGCTACGGCCCTGCCTGGAGGGCCCGAGTTTGCCCATGCCTGGCCTAGAGAGTACTACTAGATAAAGCATTTTAATCAAATCTACAAAAGTCATGCCCCCAATAGTGGAGGGTGGACTGTACTGCCTTTGCCTGACTTTAGATTAGGGTGTCCAGGACAAAATTACCCAAGCCACTGAGATTTTGAGCCACAAATCCGACACCTAGAAACAGCGCCTTCTTGGGCCATAGGGGATGACAGCTCCACGTGACATTATGTATCAGCCACAAATGCACAGAGTACTTATTGCGCCCCCACGGGGCTGGTTTTATATCTGCACTGTGTACCTGTTTGCCCTTTACCTGCATGGGCCTTTGTTATATTGTTCAGCCATGTGGACTGTGATGGGAGGAGTTGCGTTTGGTGCCAACCTGGCATCACCACCCTGAACTCCTCCCCTTCCTGAGTTTACCTGGGAGGCTGGACTTCCTCTCTGGCTCCATTCCAGGAGAGCCCGACTGTATTTACTTAGTCTTCGAGGAGGCTCTTTCCACGTTCCCCAAGAGTATCCCTCTGGGCAGCTAAACCAGGAAATCCCAACTGGATCTCCCCCCCCCTCCCCCCATGCGAGAGAGTGTCTTCCTCCAGAATGGGCAAACCAAGAATGGGCAACTTGGAAGTCCCTGAACAGACTCCGAAGTGGAGTGGGCAGATCAAAAGACAACCTGGCAAAATGGCATGACCTAGAAGAATCCCACACCTTGTGTGACTGTGGAGCAGAACAGACAACTCTGTATCTGTATGCTTGTCCACTGTGCCCTGCCTCATGTACAGAGGAGGAATTGTTGGAAGCTACAGACAATGCCGTTGCTGTTGCCCATTTTTGGTCAAAAGATGTTTAGCCGCCTGCACACCTATTTTTCATCAATTTTAAGCAATGCTTTTGATACGAAATAAATAATAAATAATAAATAAAACCACATTCTGAATTGATAGACTCAAGAAAGAACATTTTCTAAATGAGGTGGGGTGAGGTGGTCTCCGAGGGCTCCCCATTAGTTTGTGGAGTCCCTCAGGGGGCCATTCTCTCCCCTCTGTTATTTAACATCTACATGCAGCCTCTTGCACAGCTGGTACGGAGTTTTGGGCTTGAGTGTTATCAGTTCGCTGATGACACTCAGCTCATTCTAAGGATGGAGGGCAGGCCCGGATCCGTCCCCCATAATTTCCAACATTGCCTCGAAGCCGTTACTGGATGGCTGCGAGCCAGTAGGTTGAGGGTGAATCCAGCGAAGACGGAGATCTTGTGGTTGGGTCGCCCGGGTGATGGGGATGTCCAGCCTCCGACCCTGGATGGTGTGGCGTTATGCCCATCACCTTCTGTAAAGAGCTTGGGAGTTCACTTGGACTCTCAATTGACCATGGAGACCTGATTTTTTCCATCTCAGACAGGCAAGGCGGCTGGCCCCCTATCTATCCCGGAACGACCTGGCCACGGTGATCCAAGCCACGGTCATCTTGAGACTGGACTACTGTAACGCACTCTACGTTGGCCTTCCTCTGTCGGTGACCCGGAAGCTCAAGCTGGTGCAGAACACTGCCGCCTGACTCCTGTCTGGTACGCCAGCTGGTTGTCACATAACACCTACCTTGCAGGATCTGCACTGACTTCCAATCGAGCACCGGATCACCTTCAAAGTGGTGGTACTCACTTTTAAGGCCTTGCACGGCCTGGGGCCAGCGTATCTGAGGGACCGTCTCTCCCCATATTGCCCTACGAGATCACTGCGGTCGGAAGGTACCAATCCGCTAGACATCCCATCTGCGAAGTCAGCCAAACTAACGGCAACCTGTAGGAGGGCGTTTTCCGTGATTGCGCCCACACTGTGGAACGCCCTCCCAACCGAAACGCGCGCCATCCAACATCTCCTGCCTTTCAGACGGGCTTGCAAGACCTATTTATTCCAACAGGCTTTTGGCCTATAGGTTCTGCCTCTGCATAGCCCGTCATGTCTGTAATCCCCTTGTACCTGTTGTGCTTGTATTCTCCACATCAGGCTTTTAATCTTGTTGTTTTTTAGATTGTTGTTATACTTTGCTGTGTTTTAACCTGTTTTTAATATGTTGTTTTGTATCCTGCTTATGTGAGCCGCCCCGAGCCTCCCGGGAGTGGCGGCATAGAAGCCCAATAAATAAATAAATGAATGAATGAATGAATGAATGAATGAATGAATGAATGAAGGAATCTGTATGCCCTCAACAGAGTAGCTGATTATTTAGGGAACCCAGGGAAGCTCTTATAGGTCACCATAAGTCAAATAACTAAGCTACCTGCATTTTGGACTTGTCTTTGGACGCCATGCTGGGTCCTGGCACTTTGAAACTGACTACTACAGCACTTCAATATGCGACAAAGATATTCGCATCACAGCAGAACGAAATCTGGACAGTCTCTAGTGAATGCTTACTGAACTTCTGATTGTTTTGCCAGCTTTTGGATAACCAGAGGGAATAACAGATTCTGTTTGCCAAAGGATATGTTGCCTCCAGCTCAGTACAGCTCCTACTCAACCTTTACAAGCTATAGTTGCTAGGCATCACATTTGTCCTCCCAAGATTCTATAAACCACAATTTTCTCTCTCACACACATTGCATCCCAGACTTTGACAAAATACTGTTTATATTCTCAAAAAGCTGTCTGGCAAAATACATTTTGGGAGCTGCAGAGAAAACATTATCTTGATATCGAAGGTGACCCCCTTTTTCTTAGGCTCTGTAGAAGACAGTCTAAAAGAACATCTATTATATAAATGGGTTCACGTCATGTGATGTATACCTCAAACAAAGAAACCATACAACGCAGAAAAACAATACTTGCCAACAGAAATAGGCCTCAAGCAAGGTACGTTTGTAGCAAAGAAACTCCCCCCCCCAAACCTAAAAGGCCCCCAAAACAACAAGTAAAAATAAAACTCCATTTCCCAGTAACCTCCGTGGCAGCCAATGACTCACCCAGCCTCTACATTCTGAACAACATGATTGGCTGCCAATAAGGGCGGATTTGCATAACTGCTGTAACCATAGCAACGCTGGCAAGAGCCATCCAAGGCTAGGATAGAATGCTGAGAGATTTCAGTTGGTGTTTGAGGGTTAAACTGCCAAAACCAAACTCTGAGGGAGCAATTCTCCAGCAAATTCCTACCCACACAACACAACACAACTTCCAATCACAACCCATCCCACCAACCTTACGGGACCCTGTACACACAACACCTACAAACACCACAAACAAAAACCAATCCTTCCTTCCACACAGACATAAACTGACCCAAAAGACAAGCCATGCCTTATAAAAATAACAGCATCAGACGACACACTCACAACGCTACATACATCAAACAAAAAAGGGCAGAACAAACGCCAGAACAGAAACACACTGCGCAGCAGAGACACAGACAACAGGTCACTGCACGACGCACAGCTGAGAACCAAATGCAAATAACTGCACGACAAGAAGAAGCGCGCAGCCAGGAACAACAAAGACGCAGAAATGCAACACAACAGCAGCACGCAAGGAGCGCAGAAACACGACGTCGCGACACAGAAAACAAACTTCAAAAACACCACAACCAATTCCACCGCCTAGCCTTCAGATACAACGCTGCAGAAGACTACAGCATGGCGCCAGAGGCCGACATTGGCACCCTAACGCACATCTGCACACACTGCAAAGCCCTGAAATACCCAACAGAAACAACAGGAATGTGCTGCCTAGCCGGCAAAGTCTCTCTACCACCACTTGCCACTCCTCCACAACCACTACAGACTTTGCTGAGTGGACACACTCCAGAATCAAAACACTTCCTCCGTTATACAAGACAATACAAGTCATGCTTCCAGATGACATCATTTGGAGCACACATAGAAAGTGCGCAATTCATGCCTACATGACCCCACCAAGACCGTAAGTAACATCATTCCCAACCCTTACATCTCGCATCTCCTAAATAGGGCACAGCAACGCGTGCCGGGTACAGCTAGTAAGAACATAAGAACATAAGAAGAGCCATGCTGAATTGGGCCTCAGCCCATCTAGTCCAGCATTCTGTGTCACACAGTGGCCCACTAGTTGTACACAGGGATCTCTAGCAGAAAGGAGGGCAAAACCCTCACCTGCTCCCGACCCCCCACAACCAGTACCCGGGGAAAATCCTGCCTGCCTCCATCAACACAGAGGTGGCACTTGGATGTCCATTTCAGTAACTACTGATTCCCTTGGTATCCATGAATCTGTCTAATCCTGCCTTGAAGCTGTCCAGGCTGACCGCTGTCACAACCTCCTCTGGAAGTTTCATAGGGATTCATAGTTTTCCCAAGAACACCAGGCTGGAAGTGATCCCATACTCCCCTATCTGTCCCCCACGTGGGAACCTAAGGCTCTTCCCATGGCCCCATGGCCCCACATGACAATGCCTCTGTAACCCACACTTTATGAATACACCCAGTTATTTTCCTTTTGCATTACTCTTAGGAACTTTTGCTCATTCCCAAAGACTTTTTCCTTTCTGTCTAGGACCTCTTTCTCTTGGGCTATCTTTTATGAATCTAATAAACGGTGTATCTTTCTGGTGGGTAGGCAGGGGTGATCAGGATGGTATATTTTTTTCCCATAAACCCCAATGTATCTCCCCTCATGTTTTCCCCATGAATTTAATGTTAAAAATATGAAAGTGCCACTGTTTACCTTTAGCCTTGGGCAAGGCTTGCCAGCTGCAAAGTTTGAGATTCAGTCACCCCTCCACTAGCCTCATTTGCATGATAATAATGGGCCTTTTCTTGGTGTAGAACAGGGCTGTCCTTCGCCTTTCCTTCTTCCTCCCTGCACCGCGGCTCGCGATTGGAGCCGCGCGCGTCCGCTGGGAGGAGGAGGGGCGAAGGAGGAGGAAGTCAGCTGGCTGCCTTCTTCCTCCTTCGCCCTTCCTCCTTCCCCTCCCGCACCGGCGCCGGGATCGGGGCAAGGGCGCGCGGGGAAAGATGAGGGACGAAGGAGAAGGCAGTCAGCTGATTGCCTTCTCCTTCCTCCCTCTTTCCCCGCGCGCGCGGGGATCCCGGGCGCCGGCGCGCGCGGGGGAAAGAGGGAGAAAGGAGAAGGCAGTCAGCTGATTGCCTTCTCCTTTCTCTCCCTCCTCCTCCTCCTTTTTCCCCGGCGCCGCAGCGCACGGGACACCGGCTGCGCCGGGAAGGGCGGGAGGGTGCGTGGAGTGGGCCTCCTCCTCCTTCCCGGCGCCGCTGGTGTCCCATGCGCCCCGGCCGGAGAAAGAGGGAGGAGGAGGGAGAATGACAGCTTAGGAGGGGGGGCGGGGGCGGGGCTGGGGGAGGGGCCTGGGGCGGGGGCCTGGGGGCGGGGCGAACGGCCCCCCCAGGTCATCAGTGACCTCAAGTCCGGCCCTTGGCTGGTTAGAAGTTGGACAGCACTGGTGTAGAAGCAGAGGCTGTTTTGTTTCTCAATGAAGACCCCTCATTTCTCAGCAGGAGGGGCCTCAAAGTTTAGTTTCCCCCTCGGGTTGAGGATATTGGCATGATTATTTCTATTCATCACAACGGCTGGTTTTTCCTGACTTCAGGAAATTCCTCAGCATTCCTCAGAAATTCCAGCAATCTGAAAAAGTCATTTTATCATGTATTATTCCTGACACTTCCATGTAAAGATCCGTGCCTGTCCTTTGTCAACAGGAAGGGACAGATATGGCCAGTTCCCCATTTCCCACAGAAAACAAAAGACTTTCTTTGGCTCGAAAGGTCAAAGGCATGGGATCTTAATTTACATAAGGACTAATCTAATCAAGGAACTTCCAGCTGCATTGTTTTCTACAAGCGCCTGCCTCTCGCTTCCCCTTCGCCAGAACAGAAGTGGCGCTGTTTCACTATTGGCTCCAGCTCCAGCTGGCTCGAGCGTTCCATCCAATCAGCATGGAGGTGGCCTGCTCGCGCAGGCAGAAGATTTGAATTTTGACAGTAGTGTCCTCTTGTGTTCATCCCCCAGCAAATGGTATGTAGGTGCCAATCACGGGAACGGGGTGCCATCTTATCAACTGGACAATTATTCCCATAAGAGGATTTTACAATTGGACACGTTGGCCCTGGAAGTTGGAGGTTCCCGGTTGAATAGAAACAGATGGGGTACCCAGAAGGAATTCAAGAAATCTTTAAGCCAGAACCTGTTTAGGAACCTTAAGGATATTAATATCCATTTGATCAAATGGCTCCAGAGGGATGGCCATAGTACTCACCTTCTTGCCAAATCTGGGGATCTTTCTATCTTCATGAAATTGTGTACACTGAGGCTGCCCTGCTTAAATGGGGAATTATAACCGGAAGGGTCTTTTTAGACCCAGATATATACCCCCTTGTGGCTGTGCTCTCATCTAGATCCCCAAATAAACAATTTTCCAGTAGTTTAACAACCTCTGGCCCATCGCAAATTCAGACTAGGGAACTAGACTTAAACAAATTGCCAATTACATCCCCCCCCCCCCTCCCAGCACGGATCAGAAACGATCTAGAAAATATATCTGCACAGACACTTTCCCCAGAATCACAAATCTGGTCCCCAGACAGGGGCGGTCTAAGGTTATTTTATATGGTAAGCAAACATTACTTTGGCGCCCCCTTTGTCCCACCCCCTTTGTCTCCGCCCCTCTCACTTTGCCTCCGCCCCTGCCTGCCCAATTGCATCACGTGACATGTTTTTTAGGCTTCTGCGCCTGCAGGAGCTTCTGCACATGCCCAGAAGCTCCTGCAGGCGCAGAAGCCGAAGCCTGTAAACACGTCACGTCAGCACTCCGTCCGTATTCGGCACGCAGGGGGCAGAGGCAAAGGGAGAGGTTAAACCTCTCCCTTTGCCTCCGCCCCCTGCGTGCCGAATACGGACGGAGTGCTGACGTGACGTGTTTACAGGCTTCGGCTTCAGCGCCTGCAGGAGCTTCTGGGCATGCGCAGTGGCTCGGAGCTCAACTCAGCTCGGGCCACTGCGCATGCGTGAAAATCTCTACGCATGTCCAGAAGCTCCTGCAGGCCAGGCGCTGAAGCCGACACAGCAGCAGGGAGGTTTGCTACGGCGGTGCGGCCGGCATGGCGGCGCCCTTCCCAGAAGATGGCGCCCTTCCCAGAAGTTGGCGCCCTAAGCGGCCACTTACTTCGCGTATACGTTGGATCGCCCCTGTCCCCAGAGTTATTTTCTGAGAGTCATAACAGTTCTTTCTAACTGTCTTCCAGTCCATCTTTGAGACTGCATTTCCTTCTATGAACCAGTGCGGGCTCTGAGGCCCTTCTCTTGGTCCAGCCACCATCCTAAGTACGATTGATGGAGATGAGAGAGAGGGCCTTCTCAGTGGTGCCTCCCCGGCTCTGGAATGCTCTCCCTAGAAAGATTAGGTTAGCCCCCACTCTCCAAAACTTTCAATCTAGCCTAAAAACATGACTTTTTAAATGTGCTTTTCACCTTGAGTAGACCGAAATGGGTGCATGGGAGGACTAATTGTTCAATCCAGCAATTTAGTTTGTTAATTGAAGACAGCCAGCAGACACTGCTGCTTTTTGTACATTTTAACAATTTTATTATGTGATGTTATGAGCATTCTTTGTGATTGCAATGGTCGTTTTATGTTGTGATTGTTTTTATGTTTATGTGTTTGTGGCGCCCCCACGGGGCTGGTTTTATATCTATATTTTGTATTTTGGTTGCCTTCACCTGCAAGGCCTTTGTTCTATTGTCCAGCCACGTGGGCTTGATGGGCGGAGTTGCGTCTTGGCCCAAACCTGACGTCACCGCCCCTAACTCCTCCTCTTCCAGAGGTCACCTGAGAGGCAGGACTTCCTCTCTGGCCGCATTCCAGAGAACACACGGACATAGCAAGGTGGAATCTAAGCCATGCTGGGACAAAGCATCTTAGTTCACTGCTACAAAGCCAACCTACGCTTTCAGCCATAATTTACAGGGACAAAGGAAGGTCAGCCTTCGCGCATAGCCTGTAGATTTGGGGGATCCGGAGAACTTCGCGAGTCAAAGGAACCATTGAAGGCAACAGGAACCTGGAATCTAAGAAAGGCACCATCACTCTGCAAAACTAAGAGGCAAGTGATAGCTTCCTTTTTCAAGGACCCTCTTTGCAACCTACTTCAAGCATTTTGGGCCACAAGCATTTTACTGGTTCTTTTTCAATAAATCTTGTTTGGTTCACTATTTTGAGCCTAGCACTTATTCTTAAAGGTATTCCAGGTCTCCCTGCATGTGGGACGGCTTGTCTCTATCTTCAGGGCCATAGCTTGCCTTGTCCATCCTTTTAAAGCCCATTTTCTAGGCCCTGAAGGCAGAAGAGTATTGTTTATTAATTTTATGTGCGGTACTCTGGAGTGCTTTCGTGAGCCATTCCAAGTCCCTTCAGGGAGGTGGTGGTGGGGTATAAATAAAGATGATGATGATTATGATTATGATTATTATTATTTGAAACACAACAAGATTAGTACACAGCAAACAAGATCACTATGCTGGCTGTTGTATTGAATCACACGTCGGGCACTTCCCAAATGTCTAGGACTGTGTGATGTATTGGCAAATAATGCATGCAGATCCCCGTAAGGTGATCTTGTTACTGAGCAGAATTTGGGTTGGCCCTGCCCAAATGGGGCAAGAGCCCTAGCGCCCAAAAGGAGGGATCGAAAAGCCTTGGTGAGCAAAGCAGGACGCAGAGATCCCACCCCAATTGTTTCCCAATGAAATCGCACCAAAAGTAGAAAAAAAGACACCGAGGTCTTTATTTCTCATCAGCTGAAGAGGATGACCACCGCAATATCCTGGCCACAAAGCAGTCATAAGGTTACATTGAAAATACATGTCATATTTATAGTCATACAGAGCTGTCAGATTCAAATCTCCCGCCCCACCATTAAAGCAGGAAGCTGAGGTCTGTCCTTGGAACTTGAGGCAAACTACAGATCTCAAACTGTCATTGGGCCAGGCATGGTCAGCCTGCCTTGGTGAGGTTCCATGGGATGATCATGAAGCAAACTGGGTTCATATGCAAGGGGAGAAGTCCATGTGTCGCAATAGTGGAGGAAAAAACCATTTGTTTTTAAACTACAGAGAAGTTCTGTACTTGGAAGGGCAAGCGAACTATAATTCCCAGCTGTGGGGGACCCTGGGGGGTCCTGGCCTATTGTTGACATAGAACCCTCCAAGGGAAGGCACAAGGCAGGCTTCATGGGGTGCAGACATACTCGGATGACCCAGGATCCATGGTAGAATGAGGCGGTCAGCTGGGAAGCCGGGGCTTCAACAGATCAGCTGGTGCTTATGGAAATAAAATACTTACAACAAAAATGTTATTCCCGGGGTGCAAGGGCCAGGAGACAGAAAGCGAGATAGCAGAAGGTCTTAGAATTAGTCTAGGAAAAATATGAAACCAAGATGGAGATAATCCGATGATCTTTGGTTTTGTGGATAAGGGGGCCAATGACTGTCTATGGGGGACTCAGTATCCGCGGTTTTAAAGGACGCAGTTTCTCCCTCCCCGGGATGCCAAAATGACATCCCGGGCAGGCCTGCAGAGCTCTGCGGCCTGGGAAAAGACTTGGTTCATGATTTATTTGAGTTAGAGACAGTAAGGACACAATGTATCACTATGGAGAGGGTGTGAAAGTTACAGTCAATGGAATCTTTATTGGGGATTTGTGACAATGTTTAGGAAGGAGAAAGAAAAGCAAGGCAGGAACTATGTATGTCTTGTAACCCGCCACGAGCCCTCGGGAAGAGGCGGAATACAAATGCAAATAATAAATAAATAAATAAATAAACATATCTTCTGCGGAGGCTGCTGCTGTAACCATGCTACCCAGCCATGCTGGCCCAATGGGGCATTTAGGAACTACGGAACTCCCTGCTGCAGGCCAATCCAACTTGGAAGCAGGAGGTCCTCTGGGGCTCGACTTCAGTCTTACTGACAGATGGAAACTTATTATTATCATTATTATTATTATTCAGAGCTCCCACCGGACATGTTGCTTGAACATTTCTTTTTTCCGCTCTGACGATAAGTCCCATAGATTTATTTCTGCGGAGATATGTATAGACATCTAAGCGTATATCTACATTGTAGAATTAAAGCAGTTTGACACTACTTGAACTGCCATGGCTCAATGCTATGGAATCCTGGGAGTTGTAGTTCCACAAGAATCTTTGCCTTCTTGACAAGGTGTTGGGGCCTCACCAAACTACAGCTCTCGTTATTTCATAATATTGAGCCATGGCAGTTCAACTGGAATCAAACGAGTTGCATTCTCCATGTGTGTTACCCTCTGCATCATCTGCTGACAATTACAACCTCCTGGGCATATTATTTAGGGCTGCTGTTGTTTTTTGACGGCTGCCTTTCGTTCCCATCCCTTTGGCTGGCAGTGCTTTGGTGCCAAGGGGTCAAGGAGATTCATCCCTCCATCCGTCACAAGCACCAAGCTCAGAAGAAACGGATATGACAAAGAGCCTTCCTTCATTCTTGTTCCTGTTCGAAAAATCACAATTTGGGTAGAAAGACCAATGAGTCACTTGGAGAAAGACACTCTGATCCAATATTTTAATGGGGCAAGTCCTATCTGCCTGGCATTAGTCATCACCACCACGCAAGTGGCCACTTTGGGTTGGAAACAGGATGTTCTGAGCTGGGACTCCTGGTACTATAGCAACTACTACCCTTGAATCATGGCATGCCGAACAAGGCTCGCTTGAGACTTAACTGTGGCAGCAGAATGAAACCCTTACAGAGGACAGCGCAACCTTCCCTCCGGATGTGTCGTCGGACTACAACCTCCATCATCTCTACTACTCAGTTATGGCAGTCTTTCTCAACCAGTGTGCCGTGGCACACTAGTGTGCCGTGACTGACCTCCTGCTGTGCCGCGAGAAAAGCTCTCTGCCCCCCTTCCTCCCCCCCTCCTGCCGAACTCCTGCTGCTTGGGGGAGGAGGAAGGGCCAGGCAGTGGCGAAGAAAAAGAAGAAAAAGAAGAAGGGACCGGGGCGCCAGCCAGCCTCCAATCCGCCATGACTCCCACCATGACTCTCGCCCCTCGCTCGCTGAAGCCGCGTGGAGGAGGAGCCCTGCCCACTGAAGCCCGTCCACCGCTCATGCTCCTCCTGTAGGAGAGCTGAAGTTGGGGGGAGGGGGCGGGGCATGGCTCTGCCCCCTCCCCCAGTTTTGGCACTCCCAGCAGCTGCTCCAGCCTTGAGGGGACAGTACCAAGCCAGCATTGTGCTGGCTCTGGCACGGCTGGCTTGGCACTGCCCCCTCAAGGCTGGAGCAGCTGCTGGGAGAGGTGAAGCTGGGGGTAGGGGGCGGGGCATGGCGCAGCCTGGCTCCGCCCCCTCCCCGGCTTTGGCACTCCCAGCAGCTGCTCCCAGCAGGCCACCAACCCCCAGACGTTCTTTACTGTGCTAGAGTGTCATTTTGTGTCATTTTGGTTGGTGGTGTGCCCCCGGATTTTTTAAATGTTAAAAGTGTGCCGCGGCTCAAAAAAGGTTGGGAAACACTGAGTTATGGCAATGGGATTTCTATTCCAGTCTTGCCTATGGAGGAGGAGGAACTGCTGTTGTAGGAAAATCTCTTTAGCAGTTGCTGCATTTCTTTAGTTATAAAGTCCCGCATCGAAACACTGTGAAAGTCAAGTTTGCATCATTTTGTCATTTGGGAGTTGTAGTGGCTGGGATTTATAGTTCACCTACAATCAAAGAGCATTCTGAACCCCACCGATGGAATTGAACCAAACTTGTTCACACAGAACGCCCATGACCAACAGAAAATACTGGTGGGGTTTGGTGGGCATTGACCTTGACTTTTGGAGTTGTAGTTCACCTATATCCAGAGAGCACTGTGGACTCAAACAATGATGGATATGGACCAAACTTGGCATGAATACCCAATATGCCCAAACGTGAACACCGGTACAGTTTGGGGAGAATTAAACCTTTAAGTTGCCTAAAAGTTGGTGTTGTGTATGGCGGAATCAACTAACAACATTGAGACGCAATGCAGAGAATTCAAACTATGGCCACATCTGTACTACAGAATTAATGTAAATTGATACCACGTAAACTACTGCTACAGAATCCTGGGTTTGGCAGTTAAATGAGGCATCAGCACTGTTTGGCAGAGAAGGCTAAAGCTCTTGTAAAACTGTAATACCTTTGATTCCATAGCATTAAGCAATGGCAGTTAAAGTGGTGTCAAACTACATCAATAATAGAATGTAGGTGCACCCTATGTGAGCTCAGGATATTACAAATCCGGGGAGCGGGGTGAGCTCCTGCTGTTAGCCCCAGCTTCTGACAACCTAGCAGTTCGAAAACATGCAAATCTGAGTAGATCAATAGGTACAACTCTGGCAGGAAGGTAACGGCGCTCCATGCAGTAAAACCGGCCACATGACCCTGGAGGTGTCTATGGACGATGCCATCTCTTTGGCATAGGAATGGGGATGAGCACGAACCTTCAGAAAGGGACACAACTGGAATTAACGTCAGGGGAAAACCTTTACCTTTAGGCTTTTGGGACAGGGGGTTATCTGCAAATGTTTTGTGCAACACAATACACACGAATTTGATTATTGCAGAATGAGTAATAATAATAATCAAGATTTGAAACCAGGAATGGCATGTTTGGATGTTTAGAAGCAATAAACCAGTACCTCCCATTTCGAGATACTGGAGACAAATGTCAGATTATACGAGCTACTGATATTCACCACTATTCCATCAAAGAGCAGACAGAGCTAGGTGGGCCTTGATCTGACACGCTGCCATGCTTCTTGGGTTGTGTATGCTCAGCTCCTATCCAGATTCCATGATAATTTGTGTCCTCTTTATACCCCAGATCAGGGGTGCTCAGAATGGTGATCGGGATCACCAGGGTGATCTTCGGGCCTCATCCTGATGATCTTCAGGCCCCTGACCAGGTTTTTTGCTGTTGGTCCTCTTCACGCGCCCCTGCACGCTGCAAAGAAGTCCCCGGTCGTTGCTCCTCCCGCTCCTGCTCACGCACCGCCCAAAAGCTCCAGAGTCCAAGAGGCAGAATGGGCCCCCTCTTTTGGATTCCTCCTCCCCCTCCATCCTTCTCCAGCCACTCAGAGTCGTAGGAGACCAAAGGGGCAGGCCTGGATGACGCGATGCATGGCTGGCCCCGCGCACATGCGCAGAAGCGCCCATTCTGCCCCTCGGACTTCTCGTGAGCTCTTGGAGACGGCACGCATGCTGGCAGCGTGGAAATAGGAGCAACGACGGAGGAGGAGGAGAAGGACGCTTTGGGGTCATTTCCTTACCGCATTTCAAAGGTCGGTCTTTTTACTTTGGGGTGGGTGCTTGATTGTTCTGTGGCATGTCTCTTTGTTTATTTTTAATGTTTAAAAATGGCCTTTTAGCTCCAAAGCCCCTCTGCTTGCTTTGTTCCTTGAGAAATATATGTTGGGGAATATGGAAATGTGGGAGAAATGGGGTGGTTGGATGTATTTTTCCATGCCCTTGTTTACCTTGCTGAGTATTAAATGGCCTTGCAGTTCAAAAGCCTCTTTCTTACTTTCTGGCTGATAATATGTGTGGTAATATGGCAGTGTGGGAGAAATGGGGTGGTTGGATGTATTTTTATGCTCTGTTTTATCTTGTTGTTATTAAATTGAAATGTTGATGCTTTATAACTACATTTTATGTAAACTGCCCCGAGCCTGCTGGAAGGAGCGGTACATAAAAATGAATAATAAATATAAATAAATAAATAAGAAAATCGTTATACGTTTTACATTTCTGGGTAGGTGATCTTTGGGATTTGGTTTTTTAATCAGTAGCTCCCATTCAGAAAAAGTGTGAGCACCCCTGCCCCAGATTGTATTCGCTCAACAGCTTGGGCCTGGGGGCCATCCTGAGTTCCTGCTTTCCCAATTTTTGGCCTTGCCTCTCAAAGGAATACATAATCTTCCGCACTCATTACTTTGCTTGCGTCAGGTTGTTGTCTTTGAAGTTGCTTCTTTTAAATCTCAAATGCACAGCCTTTTCGGGTTTGAACGTCCTCTGGAGAGAGAAGGGGATCATTTACATGGAAAGCCAGCAGCAAACAACAGAGGTACATCTGCTGGCGCTTCCTGCTCTTTAGCAGGGGGGACCTTCTCCTGCTCCAGGCTCAGCAACGCCAGCTCCTCTTAGCCAGGGTGAGAGCACCCTCTCCCGGTATCTCACTTCTGGTCCTTCTGCAGATTTTAAAACAACATAGGGATGTGTTGTGGGAGCCTTTCATGGCCAGAATCACTGGGTTGCTGTGAGTTTTCTGGGCTGTATGGCCATGTCCCAGAAGCATTCTCTCCTGACGCTTCACACACATCTATGGCAGACACCCTCAGAGGTTGTCAGGTTTCTTGTTACTTATGAGTCACTTTTTAAACTTTTGATCACACAGTTGCAGGCATGTAGCCGGGGGGCTAAGGCTTCAGCCCCTGAAATTCTCAGGGTGGTCCGCGAAAAGGCCTTACTGGTACATTATTTAAACTGTTATGTTTATTCATATCATGATCTGATCACCATGCTCATTATATCCCACATTAATGGGGTTATTGGGATAACAATACAAAAGGTTTGCCAGGGTAGACCCTCTTCCACCCAGTCTCAGCCCCCGAACCAAACTCACCCCCCCGAACCAAAAATCCTGGCTACGGCCCTGCACAGTTGCTATGGTACATTTATGATAGTTATTTCAGAGTAATGATCAAGAATGTTGTGTAAAGCAGTGTTTCCCAACCAGTGTGCCGGGGCACACCAGTGTGCCGTGAGCGATCATCAGGTGTGCCGTGGGAAATTGGAGCCTCCAGGAGGGGAGGGGGAGAGTCTAGTGCAGGGGTGGGCAACTATTTTTTTCCAAGGGGCCACATGAGAGCAAAAAAATATTATGCAGGGCCGCA
The DNA here is from genome assembly GCA_030556195.1 of Anolis apletophallus. NCBI lineage: Eukaryota > Metazoa > Chordata > Lepidosauria > Squamata > Anolidae > Anolis > Anolis apletophallus. The sequence continues at coordinate 2,296,959 of JARBWK010000001.1, forward strand.
CCTAAAGGCGGGAACTACATGCTAATCTACATAATTTATTTATTTCACTTACTATATTTACCATATATTACACATCATTAATATTAACATATTAATATATCAAGAAATATTCATATATTATTAGTATTATTATCATAATTATTATATTATAGTACAGGGGTGGGCAATAATATCCATGAAGCAATTAAATTTATATTATATCTCCCAGAACACAATTATATCAATGAAGCAATCAATTTAGTATTATATCTCCCAGAACACAATTATATTAATGAAGCAATCAATTTAATATTATATCTCCCACAACAAAATTACATCAATGAAGCAATCAATTTAATATTATATCTCCCACAACAAAATTACATCAACGAAGCAATCAATTTAATATTATATCTCCCAGAACACAATAACATACCTCTTCTTTCCTCCTTTGGAAGAGGAGGTCCGGGCAGCGCGCCTTCCCTGGCGAAGCCAGGTAGCCGATGGCAGCGCTGCTTACCGGGCGAAAAGGGAGGCCCGGGCAGGTAGAAAGCCATGCGTGGCTTTGTTTACGGCAAAAGCAAGCGAGGGAGGCGAACGCGGGGTCCCCTTCCTCTCGCGCACGCTTGAAAACAAACTCTGAAGGGGCCCGCCCCTGAGCATCTCCCGCGATGACGTCGCAGCCAGCATCGCCGAACATGCTCAGGGGCGGCGCTTTTCCTCCCAGTTTGTTTGGCAACATGAACGAGAGGAAGGGGACCCCACGTTCGCCTCCTATGCTTGCTTTGCTTTTGTATCTGGCGAAACAAGCATAGGAGGCGACCTGGGGTCCCCTTCCTCTCGTTCACGTTGCCAAACAAACTGCGGAGGAAGCGCCGCCCCTGAGCGTGTTCGGCGATGCCGGCTGCGACGTCATCGCGGGAGACGCTCAGGGGCGGGCGTCCTCCGGAGTTTGCCTTTCAGCGTGCGTGAGAGGAAGGGGACCCCGCTCGCCTCCCTTGCTTGCTTTTGCCGTAAACAAAGCCACGCATGGCTTTCTACCTGCCCAGGCCTCCCTTTTCGCCCGCAAGCAGCGCTGCAACCGGCTCCCTCTCTCCCCCGGTAAGCAACGCTGCCCAAGGCCCCTCGGGCCAGATGAGAGCGCCCAAGGGGCCGCATCCGGCCCCCGGGCCACCAAATGCCCATCCCTGGTCTAGTGTATTGAAGTATAAAAACCCTAAGAGACCTACCTCCATAAAGGCACAAAATTACAAACACCCCCCCCACCCGTTGTCTACTTGGTCTCTCCTCTCCATGCATTGGGAAGGCCCTCCTCCCTTTCCCCAAGTAATGACCTCCTCTTGCCTCCCCCCGGCCTAATGCCGGATGGTTCAGTCCAGCATCGTCACCACCCCTCCCTCCTCCCCTCCTCCCCAGTGCTCTTGGCTTCCGGCTCCCTGCCTGCCACCGCCACCGCCTTCCTTCCTGCCTGCTTCGCCAGCCCCGAAATGCCCACCCTGACCCCCAAGGAGCTGCGCAGGTAGCGAGTGAGGCTCCTGCTCCCCACGACCCCAATTCAAGCCTGGCGGGAGGGAGGGGGCAACCTAAGTGAGAGGGAGACTGCTGGTCTTTTGATGCCCCCCCCCCTCCAGAAACTGTAAATCTCAAATGTCAAGGTCTATTTTCCCCAAACTCCATCTGCGTTCACATTTGGGCATATTGAGTATTCATGCCATTGTTTGGTCCTGATTCAACAATGTTTGAGTCCACAGTGCTCTCTGAATATAGGTGAACTACATCTCCAAAACTCAAGGTCAATGCCCACCAAACCCTTACAGCATTTTCTCTTGGTTATGGGAGTTTGTGTCTTTCTGCCATTCCTGCCAGGATATCTATGTTGTGTTCATCGAAACAGGCCCAGGTTTCACGCTGAGTGTATAAATACATTTAAAAACATATTAACTATATGTATTACTGTGTTAGAGGGTCATTTTGTGTCATTTTGGTTCGTGGTGTGCCCCAGGATTTTGCAAATGTAAAAAGTGTGCCGCGGCTCAAAAAAGGTTGGGAAACACTGGTGTAAAGGTTTTAAATCTCTGTTTGGGCATGGAAATTGGCAGATGGCCTTAGGCAAGTCATACCCTCTGGACTTGACAATTTATTTATATATTTACATCGTTTATATTCCGCCCTTCTCACCCCGCAGGGGACTCAGGGTGGATTGCAATGCACACGTACAGGCAAACATTCAATGCCATTTGACATACAACATATACAGACAGACACAGAGGCAATTCAACATTCCAGCTTCTGGCCACCAGGAGGAGCTGTCGCATTCCTTCATTCTTTTTTGTGTACTTCCTGGAGATTTTATGGCCTCGTAAATCAGTTAAATGCCGGTCTGAGTCCCTTGATAGAGGTGAGAAGGTCGGGGTACAAAAGTTTAAAATAAATAAATAATAAATTAAATTAGCCTCCCCACAAAGTGGTACCTAAATTTCCTACTTGACAGATGCAACTGTCTTTTCGGGTTGCAAAGGTCAGCAATGAGCTACACAAACCGGTCGAGAACTCACCCTGACCCGGGCAGGCCTCGAACTCATGACCTCCTGGTCAGTAGAGATCTTATGCAGCGGACACCCAGCCAGCTGCGCCACATTCCCGGTGTTTAGCAAAGACAATCATACAGACTGAGTATCTTTATATCTGACATTCTTGGGACCAACGTTTTGGATATCTGCATATCTTGGAATATCCTAGAGACAAATATTGGCATAAATACATATTTTTGTCAGATCAGGACATTAAAAATACAGGTAGACACACAAATTCTACCATTCTTGCCCCTTAACTCTCATTTCCTTTCCTTTCCCTCTCTCTATTCCCCCAATATAGAGAGAATCCTCTCCACCCAATTCTTGCTCCCTCCAACATGGAGGGAGGAGGGGAGAAATAATGAAAAAGAAAAAGAAAGACAAGAAGGTAGAAAAAAAGAGAAGGAAGGGGGAAATGAAGAAAGAAAGGTGGGTGGGTAGGAAACAGAGAGGGAAGGAAGAGAAGAACGAGTGAAGAGAACAGAGTACTAAGTGTTGGTTTTTACCTTTAAAGTCCTATATGGTTTGGGTTCACGTTACCTTCAGGATCGCCTTCTCCCGTACAATCTTGTTTACCTTGACTTTTAAAAGGCTTTTGACAAAGTCCCTCACCAAAGGCTGCTAAATAAGCTCTTCAGCCATGGAATCAGAGGACAGGTCTTGTCCTGGATTGGAACCTGGCTAAACTGTAGGAAACAAAGAGTGGTAATAAACGGACATCTCTCTGGGTGGAAAGAGGTGAGAAGTGGCGTACCCCAAGGTTCAGTTTTGGGTCCGTTACTTTTAATTTATTCATTAATGATCTGGATGTAGGAGTGAATTCTGAGGTAGCAAAGTTTGCAGACGACACTAAACTGTTCAGGGTAGTTAAAAATGAATCTGACTGTAAAGAGCTCCAGAAAGATCTCTCGAAATTGAGTGAATTGGCAACAAAGTGGTAAATGCATTTTAACCTCAACAAGTGTAAAGTCATGCACATCGGGGCAAAGAACCCCAACTACACCTACCAATTGATGGGGTCAAAGCTTTCCGAGACAAACCAGGAAAGGGAGGCCACATCTGGAGTACTGTGTACAATTCTGGTCTTTTGCACCTTAAGAAGGATATAACGGAACTGGAAAAGGTACAGAAAAGGGCAACAAGAATGATCCAAGGGATGGAGCAGCTCCTTTACGAATCATCAGGTTGCAACGCCTTGGTCTTTTCAGCCTTGAAAGACGGCGTTAAGAGGTGACTTGATCGAAGTGTATAAAATCATGCATGGGATAGAAAGGGTGAATAGAGAAAAAAATATTCTCTCTGTCACACAACACTAGGACTAGGGCACTCCCTGAAGCTCCAAGGTAGGAAAGTTAGGACTAATAAAGGGAAATATTTCTTCACCCAGAGGGTCATTGGGTTATGGAACTCACTTCCAGAGGAGGTTGTGACAGCGGTCAGCCTGGACAGCTTCAAGGCAGGATTAGACAGATTCATGGATATCAAGGGAATCAGTAGCTACTGAAATGGACATCCAAGTGCCACCTCTGTGTTGATGGAGGCAGGCAGGATTTTCCCCGGGTACTGGTTGTGGGGGGTCGGGAGCAGGTGAGGGTTTTGCCCTCCTTTCTGCTAGAGATCCCCGTGTACAACTGGTGGGCCACTGTGTGATACAGAATGCTGGACTAGATGGGCTGAGGTCCGATTCAGCATGGCTCTTCTTATGTTCTTATGTTCTTATGTAATCTGCCCTGAATGCTTAGGTCTTCTGGGGGGCGTCTGCTCTAACCCAGTGTTTCCCAACCATTGTGCCGTGAGCGATGATCAGGTGTGCCTCAGGCTGTTAGGAATGGTGGGAGTTGGAGTCCAAAGCACCCAGAGGGCTGAAGTTTTCCCATGCCTGTTTTAGGGACCTTAAAGTGGTGAGCCTCCTCCCAACATTGTGATTCTATTTTTTTTTTATTACTCGGGCTTCTATGCCGCCACTCCCAGGAGGGCTCGGGCGGCTCACAAGAGCCATACAAGGCGCAGTAGCAAGACAATAACAATTAAAAACAACAGTGAATCAACATATAAAAACAACGCAATATTCTGGATAGAAAACAAACAACAACATAATATTGTTTGAGTCCACAGTGCTCTTTGGGTGTAGGTGAACTACAACTTCCAAACTCAAGGTCAATTCCCAAGCAAAGCCTTTCAGTACTTTCTGTTGGTAATGAGAGTTCAATATGCCAAGTTTGGTTCAATTCCATTGTTGCAAGAGTTCAGGATGCTCTTTGATTGGGTGCCAACTATAAAACCCAGAAACTGTAACTCCAAAATGTCAAGGTCTATTTTCCCCAAACTCCAGCTGTGTTCACATTTGGGCATATTGAGTATTCATGCCAAGTTTGGTCCTGATCCAACATTGTTTGAGTCCACAGCGCTCTTTGGGTGTAGGTGAACTACAACTTCCAAACTCAAGGTCAATTCCAAAGCAAACCCTTTCAGTACTTTCTGTTGGTAATGAGAGTTCAATATGCCAAAGTTTGGTTCAATTCCATTGTTGCAAGAGTTCAGGATGCTCTTTGATTGTGTGTTAACTATAAATCCCAGAAACTGTAACTCCCAAATGTCAAGGTCTATTTTTCCGAAACTCATTCTGTGTTCACATTTGGGCATATTGAGTATTCATGCCAAGTTTGGTCCTGATCCAACATTGTTTGAGTCCACACTGCTCTCTGGATATAGGTGAACTACAACTCCAAAACCCAAGGTCAACGCCCACCAAACTCTTATAGCATTTTCTCTTGGTTATGGGAGTTCTGTGTGGGAAGTTTGTGTCTTTCTGCCATTCCTGCCAGGATATCTATGTTGTGTTCATCGAAACAGGCCCAGGTTCCACACTGAGTGTATAAATACATTTAAAAACATATTAACTATATGTATGACTGTGTTAGAGTGTCATTTTGGGTCATTTTGGTTGGTGGTGTGCCCCAGGATTTGGTAAATGTAAAAAATGTGCCGCGGCTCAAAAAAGGTTGAAAAACACTGCTCTATCCAGCCAGAACCCAACTGGTGACCTTCACCCAGAGGACCTTTTCACTGGCCGCCCCACAAATGTGGAACAACCTTATTTATTTGTTTGTTTGTTTGTTTACCATATTTCTAACTCGCCCTTCTCAACCCAGAAGGGGGACTCAGGGCAGCTTACATTCAACCCCAATAAGAGGCTATTTCAACAATACAATAAAATCACAGCATAAACATATCAAGATAAAAACATCTTTAAAACCATAGAAGTCACCATTAAACATTAAACCAGCCTCATCACTCTTCACGCCAATCCAGTTCGTCCCTTAAAGGGCTGATTGCATTCATTGACCAAACGCCTGGTCCCACAGCCATGCCTCTACTTTCTTTCGGAAAGCTAGGAGGGAAGAGATCGATCTTATCTCGGTTGGGAGAGTGTTCCATAGGCGGGGAGCCACCGCCGAGAAGGCCCTGTCCCTTGTCCCCGCCAGGCGCATTTGAGCTGTAGACAGGAGCGAGAGCAGGGCCTCCCTGGATGATCTTAAATTTCGAGGTGGGACATAGGGGTGGATGCATTTGGACAAGTAAGCTGGGCCAGAACCATTTAGAGCTTCATTTAGAGCACTTTGAATTGGGCTCAGAGATGGACCGGCAGCCAGTGGAGCTGGCATAACAGGGGGGTGCTATGTTCCCTGTATGTCACCCCCATTAGTAATCTGGCTTCCGATTGTTGTACTAGTTGGAGTCTCTGAACCATCTTCAAAGGCAGCCCCGCGTAGAGTGCTTTGCAGTAATCTATATAGGATGTAACCAGAGCGTGTACTACCGTGGCCAAGTCAGACTTCCCAAGGTACGGGCGCAGCTGGCGCACAAGTCTTAACTGTGCAAAAGCTCCCTTGGCCACCGCCGCGACCTGGGCTTCCAGGCTCAGCAATGAGTCCAGGATCACTCCCAGACTGCGAACCTGCATCTTCAGGGGGAGTGTCACCCCATCCAACACAGGCTGTAACCCTATGCCCTGTTCGGCCTTTCGACTGACCAGGAGGACCTCTGTCGTCTGGATTCATTTCAATTTTGCCCCTCATCCAGTCCGACACAGCAGCCAAGCACCCGTTCAAGGTCTGGACAGCCTCCTTAGTGACAGGTGGGAAGGAGTGACAGAGTTGGACGTCATCCGATAACACCTTACTCCGAAACTCCGGATGATCTCTCCTGACGGGAACTGTCAGAATTCAAAAACCATGTAAAGACCTATCTCTTCTGGCAGGCCTCATCAAACAGTCTTTAAACATGAATTTTAAATGCATGTATTTTGCTTAATCTCTGTTTTGTGTATTTTAATATGTATTTTATAGAGATATGTTTTAATGTGTAACTTTTATAGAGGTCATAATAATAATAATAATAATAATAATAATAATAAAAAATCTTTATTTGTATCCCACCACCATCTCCCCAGAAGGACTCGGGGCAGCTCACAGAAGCACTCTGTGCCACACGCAGACAACAATACTTAAGCCCAAACACACACATACACACACACACACACACACACCCCGGGGGGTTGAGAAGAGCGGGGTAAAATGCCAGAAGTAAATGTCACAAGTACAATCAACAGCACATAAAAATCTCATCTATAAAATCACAAAAAATTGAAAACCATAAAATTCCTAAAAAGCAGTTTAGGAACCTGCGGACTGGCTATCTATCATAATAATCAATCAAAGGGTGGGCCAGTACTACCAATGAGTCATGACATTGGCCATGGACTACTCAGGATCAAAGACCTGTCTGAAGAAACATATTTTTAGACTCAGCCGGAAGGCCTGAAGGGTATTTCGGAGCTGGGGAGCCTCCACTGAGAAGGCCCTTCTGTCGTCCCCACCAACCATGCTTTAATAGGTGTACATTTAAATAATATGTATTTGTGGGGGTTGCTTTGTTTTGGATTCAGCGCTGACATTTGATGCGCAGGTGTCGGCGGTAGCCGGGAGGGCCTTCACACAATTAAAACCCATGCACCAACTGCGACCATGCCTCGTGAAGTCTGACTTGACCATGGTGCCTAGGTTACCTCTACACTGGATTACTGCAATGCACTCTATGTGGGGCTACCCTTGAAGACGGCCCGGAAACTTCAACTTGTCCAGGAATCAGCAGCCAGATTAATAACTGGGGCAAGTTACAGGGAGCGGTCAACCCCCCTGTTTAAAGAGCTTCACTGGCTGCCATTTATTTTCCGGTCCCAATTTAAGGCGCAGGTGATCACTTATAAAGCCCGGCCTAAACGGTTCGGGACCCGCCTACCCTCATGACCGGATCTCCCTCCATGAACCAGCTCGCACCCTCCGCTCCTCGGGGGAGGCCCTCCTGTTGCCCCTTCAGTCTCACAGACTCGTCTGGTGGCACAAGGGAGAGCCTTCTCCGCTGTGGCCCCCGACTCTGTAATTCCTGCCCGAGAGATTAGAAAGCCTCCACTTTGGAGACCTTTAAAAACACCTGAAAACCTGGCTTTTCCGCTGTGCCTTCGGAGAGTAATTATTTAATTTCAGCCATTGCTCTCCTCAATGCCTCGTTCTTGGAGTCCACCCCCCCTCCCCCATAAAGGATGCTTTTCCCCGTAAAGGATACTATTCCACTTATCTCACTCTGCGGCCTGCCCTGTCTTTGTGATTTTAGATATCTAGTTGTATATTGGTTTTTTAAATTTATATGTATGTATTTTTATTGTGTTTATTGCTGATGTTTTTCATTTCATTTTTTTTTTAATTTTTAAAAATGCTTTATTGACAAAATTGACGATTGAACAGAGTCGGGGAAAGGGGTGGGTGGGAAGGGGGTGGGGGTACAATGGGGAGTTTAAAAACAGGGATACAAACAGGATAAAAACATACAGACGTTGACTTCACATCTCAGAAAAAAAGCCAGATTTGGTAATGTATGATTTTCCCCTCTTTGGGAACTAAATTATAAATATAATCCTTTTAACTCAATATTTTTTTCTTTTTTGACAAATTCTATAAGAGGTTGCCATGTTTGGTGAAATCTTTTTGTGGAACTATCTCGAAGGAGGTGCGTAAGTTTGTCCATCTCTGCTATTTCAAGAACTTTATTTAGCCATTCTTCTTCATCTGGAACATTAGGAGATTTCCAGTGCCTTGCCAACGTGATTCTGGCTGCCGCCGTCAGATACGTTAATAATTTTTCGTTCTTATTCAGGTTTTGATCTGAAATATTTAACAAATACATTTCTGGTTTCTTTCCCCCCTTCAGGTTCAACATTACAGAGATATTTTGGTGAATCATATTCCAGAACTTTCCCACTACATTACATGTCCACAATTGATGATAATATGTCCCCTTTTCGGTCTTACACTTCCAGCAGCGATTTGAGCCGGACTTATCTATTTTCCCCAATTGGCTGGGAGTTAAGTACCACCTGTAGATTGTTTTGTAGGTGTTTTCCCTTAAGTTGTAGGCATATGTATATTTTTGTTTTATTCTCCATATTTTATCCCATTCTTCTCGGGGAATTGTGTGTCCAAGGTTGATTCCCATTTTTCCTTATAGTCATTTAATGGTTTTTGTCTTTTCACTATCCATTAAGAAATTATAGACCGTCCTCACCGCTTTTTTTTTTTTCTGTATTTAGCCATAGTTTTCCCCTCTGGTCGGGATCCATTCCCAAACCAGTCTTGCCATCTATTTTGAACCTTTGTTCCAATTGATTGTACTGAAACCAGTTTATCATGAGGGTGTTTAATTCTTCTTGTTTTTTTAAAAATTATATTCGTCCCTTCTTTTTTCAGCAGCTCTTTGTAGCTTGGCCAGATATCATTATCAATTTTTTTTATCTGGAATGCCTCCAGAGGGGAAATCCATAAAGGGATTTTTGTGTAGAATAATTTTTTTGTTTTGTTCCAAATTTTTAGGAGGGTCGTTCTTATGACGTGATTATTAAAATTTTTATCCTGGTTGATTTTGTCATACACCAGGTAGCTGTGCCACCCATTTCATTTCATTTTATTGTGTGAGCCGCCCCGAGTGCCCATTGGGGAGATGGGGCGGGGTATAAATAAAGATTATCATTATTATTATTATTATTATGTGTTTTAATTGTTCTTTAACCCACCACGAGTCATGAGGAGAGACAGATAATAATAATAAAAAATATTATTATTATTATTTGCTGACATGACACGCAATTATTTGCTGACATGACACGGATAAGTCACTGATAAACCACTGCCAAAAGCACTCTTATCTCGGAGGGAGTTTTGGACTTAACCAGCAACACCCTGTTAACCAGCCAGAAGAGAAATAAGAGAAATAAGAGAAATAAAGAAGAAGGGTGAGGAAACAAGCCGACTGTTCGGCAAAGCACTGCTTTACTGCTGCTGTTGCTACAGATAGCTGTGTTCTCCTCTCTACTTATATTTCTGGCTTTGTGGCTGCAGACTAGAGTACTGCTGTTTGCTTGTCTTGGGAGTTACTCTGGGCTGAGTGGGAGCTGAAGACTGTTTACATTTCTGAAGGGAAGCTAAGATGGCGGCTGCATTCGGAGGTGCCTCGGAGGAGCTCCATCCAAGGCCGCCTGTATTGGGGCCTTCGGGGTCTTCTTCAACCCTGGATTTGGGAAATCTGACCTCCCCGCCTGAGGGGTTCGACCTCCAGCAGGGAGCTGCTGTAGCAGGTCCCCCTAGAGATGACACAGAGCGACGAAATACCCAACGCCTCAGCTGGGGCTTGCGAAGGAATACACGGTGCTCCATGCCATCGGCTACCGGTGATAAGGCCTTATTGGGACTACACAATGGCAGAGCCTCGGAGGGCAATGCTCACCCCTCCTTGGGTGCAATTAAATTACAATACCAGCTGGTGTCTTCCCAACTCCAGAGACTGGGGACCATGCTCTCTGCCTATTCCCCCCTGGACTATCGGCGGCTGTCTCTTGCACAAACTGACGGCAGCTTGGGTTGGGGGAAAGTGAGAGTGTCGGAGGGCGACTTATCCAGATCTGGATCCAGGGAGGTTGGTGAGCCGACTGGCCCCCAAACCAAGCCAGCGACGCTCTGCTCCGGGGGCGACGATTGCCCGTTTATGACTTAGGGGATGCCCATGGTCCTCCCATTCCTCGCCCGCGATGGAGCCATCGGAACACGCAGCAGAGGCGCCTGGATCATTGAGCTGCTGGATACCACCGCGGTTCTGGCCAAGGCCCCGGACGGACGGCCCCCGCCGGGCATGCTTATTACCGGCTCGGGGTGTTGGTGAGCCCGATCAAGATGGCGCCCACAACACAGGACGCCGTAATGACGGAGCATCTTCTTCCGCCTCCCTCCCCAGCCCCTGGACAGGAGCCAGGGGGTCGGAGCAAGCGGAGGCGGGTCCGGAGGCGTGGCCAGAGGCGTGACCAGAGGCGTGTGCGGAAGAGAGTGCTACCCCAGCTAACGCCTCCCCCTCTGGCTCTCAGCAGCCCAAGCCAACAGGCCACACCGGCTCCCACGGACGTGGAGCCGGTTGTCGTAATCCCTCGATTCCAGCCGTCCTCCCCCCTGGCGCCTAGGTGTGGGGCAAGTAAGAGCAAGTGGAGCAAGCGGAGATGCGGCCAGAGGCGGAGCCTGAGGCGGAGCCAGAGGCGGGCTCGACGGAAGCCTCAACATCACCCAGCTCCTCCTCCAAAGCAAGGCAAGCCGATCAGCAGTGACTCTCCTCCTGCCTGCTGCGAATCCAAAGCCTTACCCCCTGCTGAGCACTTGAAGGGTAGGCTGGCAGAGGAGACCAGTTTGCCCCTTGTCGACCACCCCCAGGACGTCTTGATGGGTAGGCTGGCAGAGGTGACTAATTTGCCCTTTGCTGACTGCCCCCGGGACGACCAACCTACTGATCCCCCCCAGGGTGGTCTGTCTATTACAACCGCCCCCCTAGGACCTGAACTGCTGCCACCCCCAACCCACCGGGCAGACCACCCCCAGGACCTGGAGTCTGATGGGGCCCAAAATGCATCTAACCCCTCTCCACCAGAGGGGATTGAAGGCAGTGGAGGGAGATCCATTCCAGCCTACCCCAACCAGAACTCACTAGGACTAAGGCCGATGTCTGATTCTCTCGCGCTGGACCACTCAGTCCCTGAGAGAATCTCTGATGGTGGCTTGGCAGCCCCACCATCAACCAACAACGACAAGCCTAAGGAGGGCCTAAGACTTACCACAACGGACGCTAAACCGTTAAGAAAGAGCCAGCAAGGTCCTCACAGACAGAAACAGGGCTATAAGTCCAGGACCTTTTGGGGCGGCCTTTTGGCCAGAGGAAATGTGAAGGCTGCAAATCAACCACGTGCGCCATGTGCGCTAAGCTCTAGTGGTTTATCGGCCCCCCTGATCTCCCTTTTCGGGGGTGTGCATAAGAAATTAAGCCCAAGACCTTCTACTGACACAGTAGAAGCCCCCATTGCAGTGATCTCTGGGATGGGGAAATACAGCATTAGGCGCAGGCCAAAAGCGAGAGGTACGCTGAGTCGCTGTGAGACTCGACGTGCCTCTGACCTGCGTCCTATCCCGAAGCACGCTGGTGACAGGCTTCCAATTTCCTCCCCCCTTCCTCTCTGGTGTTAGTTAACGCGCTCTGTTAAAAACAAAACTGCTACTCTCAAGGATTTCTTTTTAGAGCAGCGAGTGGATCTCTGCTGCATAACCGAAACCTGGATCAACGATGGCGATGAAACCTGCCTGCACGAGCTAGCATACCCTGATTATGTCGTTACTCACCAGAATAGGAATGGGAGGCGGGGGGAGTGGCTATCCTCTCCCGTGACCTGTTACATCTTAGAGCGGTCCCTGCACTGGAAACAGACGGGATTGAAAGTGTCGGCCTGATGTGGGAGCCCTGGAGAGTGTAGCCTTCTTGCTGGTGTACCGAGCACCTAGCGCACCAGCGAGGAGTCTCTCCTTGCTGCTGGAGGCTGTGGCTGAGTGGGCATTGAGGTTCCCCCAGACTTATAGTTCTGGGGACTTCAATGTCCACGCCGACACAGCCTCCCTTCCATCTGCAGCGGGGACCTTGTGTGTCGACCATGGCGGCACTGGGCCTCTCCCTCTTAAACTCGGGCCCCACACATCGGGCTGGACACACTCGATCTGATCTTCTATGCAGGTGTCAATGTCCGTCACCTCTGTAACTGAGGTGCCATGGTCGGATCACTGTGCTCTAAGAGTCCGGGTTGAGACGCCACCACCCCCCCCGGCAAGGGTGCCGAACCAATTTGGGTTCGCCGGAAGGGACTTATGGAACCAACCAGGTTCCTGAATGCCCTGAGGGATTTGGAGCCTGTCAGCGTCTCGCTCGAGGAGCTAGTCACCACCTGGAACTGTAAGCTATCCACGGCTCGACGATTGCCCCTAAGCGCCTCTCAAATCCCGCAAGCGATGCTCTCCATGGTTCACCAAAGATCTTAGAACCATGAAGCGGGAGAAGAGACGGCTGAGCGCATGTGGAGGAAGCTCCGTGACGGGCCTTCGCAATCAGCTTATAAGCTCTTTAGTGAGGCTTATGAGCATGCAGTCAAGGAGGCGAAAAATTCTCATTATGCCTCCTTGATAGCGTCTGCAGATTCACGCCCGGCCCAATTGTTCAGGATAATTCGGCAGTTGACGATGGTCCCTACCATCCCAAAAATGATGATCGGGCCCTTTCCGCCGAGGCTTTCCAGAATCATTTCGCAGACAAGATTGCGACGCTCCGCCGGGACCTCTCCGCCACGGTTGATACAGTACAGGAGCTTGAGACTCCGTGGCCCTCCGCCGGGTCCACCTTCGACTGGTTTTGGCCACTGGACGCAGAGGATGTTGACAAGATTGTCGCAGCTCTTCGACCAACCACCTGCTCCTCGACCCGTGCCCCTCCACGCTGATTCGAGCTTGCGTGGAGGGGTTACGAGGCCCTCTGTTGAATATAGTCAACTGCTCCCTTGAGCAAGGAGCTTTTCCAGAGGAGTTAAAAGAGGCGGTGGTTAGTCCATTGCTGAAGAAGCCCGGTTAGATCCGCGGCTCCCTCCAATTACCGCCCAGTGTCCAATTTACCGTACCTGGGCAAGGTAATTGAGAGGGCAGCAATGGACCAGCTGCAGACATTCCTGGATGATGCAACCTGGCTTGACCCCTTCCAGTCCGGCTTCCGTTCAGGCCATGGGACAGAGACCGTCCTGGTCTCCATCACAGACCTACTCCGTTGCCACTTGGATCGAGCGGATCGGCGCTGCTCGTGTTATTGGACCTCACGGCAGCGTTTGATACTGTCGATTACCAACTTTTGACACACCGCCTCGCGGTGGCGGGTGAGGGGACAGCCCTCAACTGGCTGTCCTCCTTGCTCCAAAACCGCTTGCAGCGAGTGAAGTGGGGAGGGGTGGTCTCCGAGGGCTCCCCCTTACATGATGGAGGTCCTCAGGGGGCCATTCTCTCCCCGCTGTTATTTAACATCTACATGCGACCACTCGCCCAATTGGTACGGAGTTTTGGGCTGGAATGTCACCAGTACGCTGATGACACCCAGCTCATTCTGAGGATGGACCCTGGGGTGGAATCTGTACCCGATAATTTCCACCTTGCCTAGAAGTCAGAACTGGATGGCTGCGAGCCAGTAAGTTGAAGGTGAACCCGACGAAGACGGAGATCTTGTGGCTGGGCCGCCCGGAGGGGTAGAGACCCAGTTGCCGACGCTTGATGGTGTGGCACTTCGCCCACAGCCCCTAGTTAAGAGCCTTGGGGTCCAGCTAGACACCCAACTGTCGATGGAAGCGCAGATTGCCTGCGCTGCAAGACAGCGTTCTACCATCTGCGGCAGGCGAAACGTCTGGCTCCTTACCTCTCCCGCTGCGACCTGGCCACGGTGATCCAAGCCACGGTCATCTCGAGGCTTGATTACTGTAATGCGCTGTACATTGGCCTACCCTTGTCGGGCGATCCGGAAACTTAAGCTGGTGCAGAACGCAGCAGCGCGCCTGCTGTCGGGAGCCCCAAGATCTGCGCATGTGACCCCACTCCTGCGTGCACTGCACTGGCTTCCCATCGAATTCGGGTCTCCTTCAAGGTGTTAGTTTTAACTTTCAAGGCCTTATATGGTTTGGGGCCAGTGTACTTGAGGGAGCGTCTTACCCCATACAAACCCAGAAGATCACTGCGCTCAGAGGGGCTTAATCTACTAGAGGTCCCTAGTATTAAGATCTGTAGGCTGTCGAGCACCCGGCAGAGAGCATTTACAGTGGCCGCTCCGACCCTCTGGAATTCTCTGCCGGAGGAGATACGAGCACTACGGGGTTTGTTGGCCTTCCGCAAGTCTGTGAAGACTTGGCTATATAGGCAGGCATTTGGTCCCAACTGATGCCTCCTTAGTTGCCAGCTGCCAACATACCGTCCTGCCATGTATTGCCTCTACGTATTATTGCTTGCCGGGATCATTTGTGGGGAGGGGGCTTTTGGGTATACGTCTCTTTTATCTGTTTATTGATGTTTTATTGATTTTATGCTGTAAACCGCTCTGGGCTCCAGAGAGAGCGGTCTACCAAATCGAATTTATAAATAAATAAATAAATAAATAAATTGGAAAAAGAGCACAAAAAGAAATTGCAGTGGAGTACCTATAGTATGGAGCTATTCAAACCTGAGTAACAACTGATCAAAATGTTGAATGATTACAGCACTGAGTGTGTTGTATTTCTGATACTGCTAGCTCAGCCATGGCTTGGAGACCATTGTGTGAGACTTGTTTTTGTAGTCTTCCAATTCGGTGAACGAAAAATACACTATAAATACTTAAAATATTGTGTTGTCAATGTGAGGCCAGGGTGGATCATTTTTGGTGATCAATCAGGCCAAACCTTAGATGTTGTTTCAGGGAATCCTTGTATCTCTTTTTTGGGGCACCTCTCTTGCGCTGACCTGTGGCAAGTTCACCGTAGAGTAGTATCTTTGGGAGGCGGTGGTCCTCCATCCTAGAGACGTGCCCTGCCCAGCGCAGCTGTGTTCTCAATAGCGTGGCCTCAATGCTGGTGACCGCTGCTTGCTCAAGGACAGCGACATTAGTCACATAGTCAGTCCAGTGTACATTTAGGATTGTGCAAAGACAGCGCTGATTAAAGTGTTTGAGGAGTCGTAGGTGTTGGCGAGAGGTGACCCATGTTTCAGACCCATAGAGGAGAATAGACAGTATGATAGCTCTGTACACACTGATTTTGGTGTCTTGCCTCAGGTGCTCGTTGCTCTTTTGTGAAGCCTTCCGATGCACTCTATGCCTTTGCTAACCTGTGATTTATCTCTTTCTCAATCTTGGCGTCTGAAGAGATGATGCTTCTCAGGGAGGTGAACTGCTGGACGGACTTAAGCACAGATGTGCCTATGCTGACGTGGGGATGGTGGTGTTCTTCCTGTGGTGCGGGCTGGTAGAGGACTTCCGTTTTCTTCAGGCTGACTTCCAGCCCATGCAGCTCTGCAGCTGTTGCAAAGCAGGACATCAGGCGCTGCAGAGCTGCTTCTGTATGGGTATATGATATGATATACGATGCTCTCTCGAGCCCTTTCTCATAACTAATGGAGTGAAGCAAGGTTGTGTTCTTGCACCAACCCTATTTACAATCTTCTTCAGCATGATGCTCCAAAGGACTATGGCAGATCGTACTGATGGCAGCTTGTTCAACTTAAGCCGCCTGAGGGCTCGCACTAAGACTCAAAACAGGGGTGGGCAATTACCGGCCCTCCAGTTGTTTTCGACTTCAACTCCCAGAAATCCTAACAGCTGGTAAAGTGGCTAGGATTTCTGGGAGTTGAAGTCCAAAACACCTGGAGGGCCGGTACTTGCCCACCCCTGCAAGTCTAAACTATCTAGTCAGTGAGCTGCTTTTTGCAGACGATGCTGCCCTTGTCACCCATTCAGAAACAGATAAACACAATCCTATGGTGTAGCGAACACGGAACGGCTTAAACGATGCTAATGGATAATGAGTTCAACTGGAAGACATTGATGATTATAGTTTTAATGGTTTTATATGGATTTTTATTATGATTTCATCGTTGGAGTCAATCTTGGCGTCTGAAGAGACGATGCTTCCCAGGTAGGTGAATTGCTGAACGGACTTAAGCACAGATGTGCCTATGCTGACGTGGGGATGGTGGTGTTCTTCCTGTGGTGCGGGTTGGTAGAGGACTTCCGTTTCCTTCAGGCTGACTTCCAGCCCAAGCAGCTCCGCAGCTGCTGCAAAGCAGGATGAGAGGCGCCTATGTTGACGTCGGGATGATGGTGTTCACTCAAAACTAGGGATTCCTGGGAGTTGTAGTTCTACAAGGCCTTGCAGCCTTCTTTGCCAAAGAGAGCAACTAACAGGACACAGTGTAGCTCAGGCCTGGGCCAGCTTGGGCCTTCCAGGTGTTAGGAATGGTGGGAGTTGAAGAAGTCCAAAGCACCAGTTGGGAGGGCCCAAGTCCACCCCTACCTGGTCTAGATAGAGCAGGCCTGGGCAGACTTGGTCATTTCAGGTGTTTTGGACTCCAACTCCCACCATTCCTCACAGCCTCAGGCCCCTTCAGGCCTGGGCAAACTTGGGCCTTTCAGGTGTCTTGGACTCCAACTCCCACCATTCCTCACAGCCTCAGGCCCCTTCAGGCCTGGGCAAACTTGGTCCTTTCAGGTGTTTTGGACTCCAACTCCCACCATTCCTCACAGCCTCAGGCCCCTTCAGGCCTGGGCAAACTTGGTCCTTTCAGGTGTTTTGGACTCCAACTCCCACCATTCCTCACAGCCTAAGGGCCCTTCAGGCCTGGGCAAACTTGGGCCTTTCAGGTGATTTGGACTCCAACTCCCACCATTCCTCACAGCCTCAGGCCCCTTCAGGCCTGGGCAAACTTGGTCCTTTCAGGTGTTTTGGACTCCAACTCCCACCATTCCTCACAGCCTCAGGCCCCTTCAGGCCTGGGCAAACTTGGGCCTTTCAGGTGATTTGGACTCCAACTCCCACCATTCCTCACAGCCTCAGGCCCCTTCAGGCCTGGGCAAACTTGGTCCTTTCAGGTGTTTTGGACTCCAACTCCCACCATTCCTCACAGCCTCAGGGCCCTTCAGGCCTGGGCAAACTTGGTCCTTTCAGGTGTTTTGGACTCCAACTCCCACCATTCCTCACAGCCTCAGGCCCTTCAGGCCTGGGCAGACTTGGGCCTTTCATGTGTTTTGGACTCCAACTCCCACCATTCCTCACAGCCTCAGGCCCCTTCAGGCCTGGGCAAACTTGGGCCTTTCAGGTGTCTTGGACTTCAACTCCCACCATTCCTCACAGCCTCAGGCCCCTTCAGGCCTGGGCAAACTTGGGCCTTTCAGGTGTCTTGGACTCCAACTCCCACCATTCCTCACAGCCTCAGGCCCCTTCAGGCCTGGGCAAACTTGGGCCTTTCAGGTGTTTTGGACTCCAACTCCCACCATTCCTCACAGCCTCAGGCCCCTTCAGGCCTGGGCAAACTTGGGCCTTTCAGGTGTCTTGGACTTCAACTCCCACCATTCCTCACAGCCTCAGGCCCCTTCAGGCCTGGGCAAACTTGGGCCTTTCAGGTGTTTTGGACTTCAACTCCCACCATTCCTCACAGCCTCAGGCCCCTTCAGGCCTGGGCAAACTTGGGCCTTTCAGGTGTCTTGGACTTCAACTCCCACCATTCCTCACCGCTTCAGGCCCCTTCCGTTCCCCCCTCAGGGCCTTTCAGGTGTCTTGGACTTCAACTCCCACCATTCTTCACAGCCTCAGGCCCCTTCAGGCCTGTGCAGACTTGGGCCTTTCAGGTGTTTTGGACTCCAACTCCCACCATTCTTCACAGCCTCAGGCCCCTTCAGGCCTGTGCAGACTTGGGCCTTTCAGGTGTTTTGGACTCCAACTCCCACCATTCCTCACAGCCTCAGGCCCCTTCAGGCCTGGGCAAACTTGGGCCTTTCAGGTGTTTTGGACTCCAACTCCCACCATTCCTCACAGCCTCAGGCCCCTTCAGGCCTGGGCAAACTTGGGCCTTTCAGGTGTTTTGGACTTCAACTCCCACCATTCCTCACAGCCTCAGGCCCCTTCAGGCCTGGGCAAACTTGGGCCTTTCAGGTGTCTTGGACTTCAACTCCCACCATTCCTCACAGCCTCAGGGCCTTTCAGGTGTCTTGGACTTCAACTCCCACAATTCCTCACAGCCTCAGGCCCCTTCCTTTGGAAGGGGCCTGAGGCTGTGAGGAATTGTGGGAGTTGAAGTCCAAAACACCTGAGAGGCCCAAGTTTGCCCAGGCCTGAGAGAGAGAGAGATGCCCCCTCAGCCAGCTCTGCCTCCTCCCTCCTCCCCTCCCTCAGTTTGGGTCCAGCCTTGCCATTCCCGGCAGCAGATTCGCCTCAGGCTCTCGCCTACTGAACTTTTCCGGCCCCCCCCCAGAGTAAAACGAAAGGGATTAATATTCAAATCGATTTAAAATAAGTTTTAATATCATCCCGTGAGTGGGGTGGCCCCCCTGGTGTGCCTGCTCCCCGGCCGCTCTCCGTGTCGAAAGTGCGGTTGCCAAGGAGCCGCTTTACCCAGCGGGGCCTCCCCGCGCAGGAGCCGCTTCTGTCGCCGCCGCTTCTCCGGCTGAAGAAGGAGAACGAGGAGGAGAAGGCGAAGAGGAGGAGGAGGAGAAGCAGCCGGAGCCTCGCCGACGCCCCTCGCCTCCTCCTCTCTCCCTCCTCTCCCTCCATTGTCCGGGCCGGGGCCCATGGCGGCCGCGAAGGCCACGCTGCGCCCGCCTCGCCGCCGCCGCCTCCTCCGCAGGCCTCAGGCCTAAGCCGCTTCGGGTGAGGGCAGCGCCGGGGGCCGAGGGGAAGGCCTCCTGGGGGGCGGGGCGGGCCTCCGCCGGGGACGGGGTTCAGGCCAGGTGGGGGACTCGTTGCGGCCTACTCTCTCTCGCCTCAGATCCGCAGGAGGAAGGGAGGGCGCAGCCACACTGCGCGGTTAATGCGGTTTGGCACCGCTTTAGCTGCCCCGCCTCAAGGCTGTGGGGCCTTGGGAGTTGTAGTTTGTTCCTGGCACCAGTACTGACTTCAGGCGCATCTACACTGCAGAATGAATGCGGTTTGGCACCGCTTTAACTGCCACTGGTCACGGCTATGGCAACCTGGGAGTTATAGTATGTTCCTGGCAGCAGTGCTGACTTCAGGCACACACTTATGTTACAGAATGAAGGCTATGGCAACCTGGGAGTTATAGTATGTTCCTGGCACCTGTACTGAACGTTACAGAATGGATGCAGTTTGGCACCGCTTTAACTGCCACTGTGGGATCCTGGGAGTTGTAGTTTGTTCCTGGCACCAGTACTGACTCAGACACACATCTATACTACAGAATGAATGCAGTTTGGTGCAGCTTTAACTGCCCCGCTCAAGGCTGAGGGATCCTGGGAGTTATAGTATGTTCCTGGCAGCAGTGCTGACTTCAGGCACACACTTATGTTACAGAATGAAGGCTATGGCAACCTGGGAGTTATAGTATGTTCCTGGCAGCAGTGCTGACTTCAGGCACACACTTATGTTACAGAATGAATGTTACAGAATGAATGCGGTTTGGCACCGCTTTAACTGCCCCTGCTCAAGGCTGCGGGGTCTTGGGAGTTGTAGTTTGTTCCTGGCACCAGTACTGACTTCAGGCACACATATATGTTACAGAATGAAGGCTATGGCATCCTGGGAGTTGTAGTTTCTTCCTGGCACCTGTACTGACACAGACACACATCTATACCACAGAATGAATGCAGTTTGGCACCGCTTTAACTGCCACTGCTCAAGGCTATGGCAACCTGGGAGTTGTAGTTTGTTCCTGGCACCAGTACTGACTTCAGGCACACATATATGTTACAGAATGAAGGCTATGGCAGCCTGGGAGTTGTAGTTTGTTCCTGGCACCAGTACTGAATGTTACAGAATGGATGCAATTTGGTACCGCTTTAACTGCCACTGGTTGAGGCTGTGGGGTCTTGGGAGTTGTAGTTTGTTCCTGGCAGCAGTACTGACTTCAGGCACATCTATACTACAGAATGAATGCAGTTTGGCACCGCTTTAACTGCCCTGGCTCAAGGCTGTGGGGTCTTGGGAGTTGTAGTTTGTTCCTGGCACCAGTACTGGCTTCAGACACACATATATGTTATAGAATGGAGGCTATGGCAACCTGGGAGTTGTAGTTTCTTCCTGGCACCAGTACTGACTTCAGACACACATCTATACTACAGAATGAACGCAGTTTGGTGCCGCTTTAACTGCCACTGGTCACGGCTATGGCAGCCTGGGAGTTGTAGTTTGTTCCTGGCACCTGTACTGAATGCAGTTTGGCACTGCTTTAACTGCCAATGCTCAAGGTTGCGTGGTCTTGGGAATTGTAGTTTCTTCCTGGCACTAGTACTGACTTCAGGCACACATATATGTTACAGAATGAAGGCTATGGCACCCTGGGAGTTGTAGTTTGTTCCTGG
Source organism: Anolis apletophallus (assembly GCA_030556195.1). Classification (NCBI taxonomy): domain Eukaryota; kingdom Metazoa; phylum Chordata; class Lepidosauria; order Squamata; family Anolidae; genus Anolis; species Anolis apletophallus. The sequence goes on from JARBWK010000001.1 coordinate 2,318,003, forward strand.
CACCTGTATTGAATGTTACAGAATGGATGCAGTTTGGCACCGCTTTACCTGCCACGGCTCAAGGCTGTGGCAACCAGGGAGTTGTAGTTTGTTCCTGGCACCTGTACTGACTTCAGACACACACCTACATTACAGAATGAATGCAGTTTGGCACCGCTTTAACTGCCACTGCTCGCAGCTATGGCATCCTGGGAGTTGTAGTTTCTTCCCGGCACCAGTATTGAATGTTACAGAATGAATGCAGTTTGGCACTGCTTTAACTGCCCCGGCTCAAGGCTGTGGGATCCTGGGAGTTGTAGTTTGTTCCTGGCACCAGTACTGGCTTCAGACACACATCTATATTACAGAATGTATGCAGTTTGGCACAGCTTTTAGCTGCCACTGCTCGCAACTATGGCATCCTGGGAGTTGTAGTTTCTTCCTGTCACCAGTACTGACTTCAGACACACATCTATATTGCAGAATGAATGCAGTTTGGCGCAGCTTTAACTGCCACTGCTCGCAGCTATGGCATCCTGGGAGTTGTAGTTTCTTCCCGGCACCAGTACTGAATGTTACAGAATGGATGCAGTTTGGCACTGCTTTAACTGCCCCGGCTCAAGTCTGTGGGGTCTTGGAAGTTATAGTTTGTTCCTGGCACCAGTACTGACTTCAGGCACACATATGTTACAGAATGAAGGCTATGACATCCTGGGAGTTGTCGTTTGTTCCTGGCCCCTGTACTGACTCAGACACACATCTATATTACAGAATGAATGCAGTTTGGCGCAGTTTTAACTGCCACTGCTCGCAGCTATGGCATGCTGGGAGTTGTAGTTTGTTCCCGGCACCAGTACTGAATGTTACAGAATGAATGCAGTTTGGCACCGCTTTAACTGCCCCGGCTCAAGGCTGTGGGGTCTTGGGAGTTGTAGTTTGTTCCTGGCACCAGTACTGACTTCAGGCACACATATATGTTACAGAATGAAGGCTATGGCAACCTGGGAGTTGTAGTTTGTTCCTGGCACCAGTACTGACTTCAGACACACATCTATATTACAGAATGAATGCAGTTTGGCACCGCTTTAACTGCCCCGGCTGAAGGCTGTGGGATCCTGGGAGTTGTAGTTTGTTCCTGGCACCTGTACTGACTCAGACACACATCTATACTACAGAATGAATGCAGTTTGCCATCTCGAATATCGAATTAGTTGTTTGACACCACTTTCATTGCCCTGGCTCAATGCTAGAGAAGCATGGGAGCCATTAGTTGACATCAGGCATGATGGGCAAACTGGTTTGCAAGGTCTTTTGTTTTCTCTGCTAAAGAGTGCTGATTCCTCAACAAACTACAAATCCCATGATTGCATAGCATTCAGCCACGATAGTTAAAGGGGTGCCAAACTGCATTCATTCTACAGTGTGTAGATCAGGCTACACATTGTTAAGAACTGTGAGAGTTGAAGTCCAAAACACCTGGAGGGCCGAAGTTTGTCAAGGCCTGGTATAGAGGAAAGGAGTGGCTTGGTACATAAGAACATAAGAACATAAGAAGAGCCATGCTGAATCGGGCTTCAGCCCATCTAGTCCAGCATTCTGTGTCACACAGTGGCCCACTAGTTGTACAAAGGGATCTCTAGCAGAAAGGAGGGCAAAACCCTCACCTGCTCCCGACCCCCCACAACCAGTACCCGGTTGTACCTGGTAGCCGCGCCATCCTTCCTTCACCCCAATTGGTTGCCCAGTATGTAGGAGGCAAGTGTGTCAGAATTACAGTTGATAGTGCCTTAACGGTCATGGCTCAGGGCAGTAGAATCCCAGGAGTTTACAAGATCTTTAGCATTTTATGGCCATGGGGAGGTGCTCTTGTTCCATTTCCAAGCCGAGGAGCCTGTTGTCCATAGACACCTCCTGGTTGTGTTGCCTGCATGGTTGTCTCTCTTGCTCTCGGCATTACTTCGCGAATGAAGATTCTTAGCAAGGACTCATCTCACACTTTCTACAAGTGTGCTGATGACTAAAAAGGCCAATCTGAGATAGGCAAGTTCGGTTGCAGAAAGCACAGCAAAAAGTGTCCTTGGTAATGTTGTTTCCAAGTTGCGGTTCTTTCTGCATTGTCGTTTCTCTTCGAGACCCATTCGACGTGTCTTCTCGAAAGAGGCCATAGCATTATGAATAGTGCGTCTCCATGATGTGAGACCAGGGTGGACCACTGTTGGTGATCAATCTGGCCAAGCCTGAGATGTTGTTTCAGGGAGTCCTTATATCTTTTTTTGGGGGCGCCTCTCTTGCGCTGACCCATGGCGAGTTCACCGTAGAGTAGTATCTTTGGGAGGCGGTGGTCCTCCATCCTAGAGACGTGCCCTGCCCAGCACAGCTGTGTTCTCAATAACATGGCCTCAATGCTGGTGATTCCCGCTCCCTCAAGGACAGCAACATTCGTCACATAGTCGGTCCGGTGTATATTTAGGATTGTGTGAAGACAGCACTGATGAAAGTGTTCGAGGAGTCAGCGATAGGTGACCCATGTTTCAGACCCATAGAGGAGAATAGACAGTACGATAGCTCTGTACACACTGATTTTGGTGCTTTGCCTCAGGTGCTTGTTGCTCCAGACTCTTCTGTGAAGCCTCCCAAATGCACTCTATGCCTTTGCTAATCTGTGATCTATCTCTTTGTCAATCTTGGTCTCTGTAGACCAGGTAGGTGAACTGCTGAACAGACTTAAGCACAGATTTGCCTATGCTGACGTGGGGATGATGGTGTTCTTCCTGTGGTGCGGGCTAGTAGAGAACTTCCGTTTTCTTCAGGCTGACTTTCAGCCCAAACAGCTCTGCAGCTGTTGCAAAGCAGGATGTGAGGCGCTGCAGAGCTGCTTCTGAATTATTTATTTACATCATTTATATTCCGCCCTTCTCACCCCGCAGGGGACTCAGGATGGATCACAATGCACATATACAGGCAAACATTCAATGCCATTTGACATACAACATATATAGACATAGAGGCAATTTAACATTCCAGCTTCTGGCCACCAGGAGGAGCTGTCACATTCCTTCATTCTTTTTTGTGTACTTCCTGGAGATTTTATGGCCTCGTAAATCAGTTAAATTTAGCCTCCCCACCCAAAGTGGTACCTAAATTTCCTACTTGACAGATGCAACTGACTTCCGGGTTGCAAAGGTCAACAACGAGCCACACAATTGGCCGAGAGCTCACCCCAACCCGGGCAGGCCTCGAATTCATGGCCTTCTGGTCAGTAGAGATCTTATGCAGCTGACACCCAGCCAGCTGCGCCACGATTCCATAGAGTTTTGCATAGTCTTTTTATCTCTGTCTGCCAAAGAAGGAAGCGGCCTCACTCAATGACAGCTCCCAGGATTCCATCGCATGGAGCCGTGGCGGTTATAGCAGTGCCAAACTGCATTCGTTCTATGTTGTACACGTGCCCCTCCCCACTCTCTCCTGCCCCATTCTCCTTTCCTGCAAAAGTAGAGGGGTGGCTTAGGATATCATGTGGGGAGGGTAACTTGGCAGCTTATTGCCGCCTGCTCTCCTTCTGGCACAAAGTCAAGTGAGGTCCGTGAGCGTAGAATGAACCTTGCTGGATTGTAGCCTGGCATTTAGTTCCGAGCTCTTGTCCTTCCTTCCTTCCTTGCCTTTCCTGCTTCCTGTGTAAACAGAAGGTGAAGGGTGCAGCGTGAGATGCAGGTGCCATCTGTCATGCCTTTTATGGCAGCCGCCGCCACTCCATGAGATGTCCTCTGAGAGAGGGAATTCAGTGAGGTACCTTCCTTGACATTCCTATCAAACCACAGGATCCATTAATTGCAGGAAGAGAGATTCCATCTAAACATTAGGAAGGACTTCCCGGCAGTAAGAACGGTTCAGTAATGGAATACGCTCCCTCATAGAGCGGTAGGTTCTCCTTCTCTGGAGGCTTTTAAGCAAAGGCTGGATGGCCATCTCTCAGGAGTGCTCTGTTTGTATGTTCCTGTATGGCCCTTGGTGTCTCCTTTCAGTTATATTATTCTGTGATTCATTTTTATCGTCCTTCACATGCCACATAGCTGGTGCCACATCCCTTAAGTAAACTTACTATTTTCTTTTTTTATTAATTAAATTTTTATTGAAAGTTTTGAATGCATACAGATGAAGGGGGGAGGTGGTTTTGGGAAGGGCGAGTTGAGGGTATTGGGAGGGATGAGGGGTAGGAAGGGGTAAGGGTTAAAGGCGGTGAGGGTGGTAGTTTGGTCAGGGATCTGGGAGGGGTAATAATGGGTAGTGGTGGTGAGGAAGGATAGAGATAGGGGTAACTTGTGTTCTTCTAATTTCCTCGTTCCTGGGTTCTTCTTGTTCATCTCGTACAGTCTCTCTACATTTCTTTTTTACAAGTCTTCTTTTTAGGCTCTTTTTTCAGAAACGGGTCTTCGTAATCCTCTTGGTATAAAGGCAATCTGTTGTTTTTTGTTTTTTCTTTTAACATCTTTTTTCCCTTAGCCTTCAAAATCCTTCAGGTGTTTGGTATCCATTGTCCGTTCCTTGTCTTTTAATGTAGCTGGATCTGTACCTTTTCATTTTCTTCGGCCCCCTCTCGGAGGACTAAAATACGCCCCTAGGGAGTAGGGACAATTTTTCTTTAGGCTTTTCTTTCTTCTTTGTTGGGTTGTTCTCAGCCAGCTTCTCTTCCTATTGGGCTGTGTCCCGGTCATGCTGTCTTCGTTCTTATCTGTATCCAAGATGGAGCTTTTAGATATTGCAACAGCCTCTTGGTTTTTCCCTTCTTCTCTTTTTTGAGGGTCAGAGGTTGTAGAATCCTTCGTAGTCATTCTTGAAACTTCCAGTGGAATTTCCTTACTATTTTTGAAGTGAAGTTCTCTTTCTTCTGGTAGTTCTTGCGTCTTCGTATTCTCTTTCCCTCTCTTCTCCCTACCTTCTCGTGTTGCTGCGTTTTTTCCCTTGTCCTGCGTAGCTTCTTTTCCATCTTCGTAGATGATCATCAGCTCTGCCTTTGTGGGGAGCACTTCTTTGGATTGTTCCAATCTAGCATGCTGGGAGTGTTCCTGGGTCGTTTTGACTTGCTTTTCTTGCCGGGTCATTATGGCTTCAATCTTCTGTAGACCCCTATCTTGAGCTTCCCCTAATTTTCGTAGTTCTGTGAGGATGTCCCTTAAAGTTATTTTTCCCTCCTCTGGTCTCCTTCCTTGTATTCTCTTCCTCTCCTTTGCTTTTGGGATCCATTCATGTAGTGCCGACATAATTTTATTGACAGTTGTGTTATTCTCTGTTTAACTATTGGCAATGTGTCTTCTTCCCTCTCCCAAGATGGCGCTCCCGCCAAGAAGCTCTTCCTCTTCCCTGCTCCTGAGACTATGAGAGCTCATCCGCCATTTTGGTGCCCTCCAGCTCTTTTCCTCCCGTTCCCTCTGCCTTTGCCAGGAATGGTTGGCTGCCCCTCTGTGTGGCCTGTTTATTTCCCTTTTGTTGGGGGCCCGATCCCCTTAGTGTGGAGGCTTCCGTGGAGCTGTTAGGATCCCCCCTGCTCGTCTGCGCTCTTCCCTTCTGTCTCCAATGGTGCCTCCCCGATGCTGCTGTTCTCCGTACTCACGGCCTTCTTCTGTGTCGTCCCTTCTTCGCCTCCTGCCCTCTGCTTAAGGTGGGGGCGCCACCCACTACCCGCTTCCTGGCTTGCTCGCCGCAGTGGCGGCGGTCCGGGCCCACTCGACCTCTCCCTCTTAAGGGGGGGGGAGATCTTTGGGGCCGCCGGACCCCGTCCGCTGGCTTCGCGCTCTCTTCGGACGCTTCTGTCCGCGAGGAGGGAGGGCGAAAATCGCCCTCCAGCCAGGAAAGCAGGCGGCACTCTAGGGAGCCTTAGAGTGCCCGTTCTGCTGCCATCTTCGCCCGGGGGAGGCTCAGTAAACTTACTATTTTCAGTGTGGTGGAAGATGCCAATATATCTCCACGGTTAAGTATAATTCAGCTGCCTTTAGTTGGCTTCAGTACGTGACACAAGGGGCATAACAATCTTGTTCTTTGTCTCAGCAAGCAAAATTAATTGATCTTATCCTAAGTACTGTACGATCAAGGAGTGGTAGTGTGTAGGTTGACATCTCTCTGGCATCTTCCTTCTCCACTCCTCTGATTTCTGTTTGCTGCACAACCTATGGATACTATGGAGATGGGAGAAGCACTGTGTGATTTGTGGGCAGCCTGACAGACGCCCACCTTCTCCCTTGATTGTACCAACAGCTTTAAGGCGAACAGCAAATGTGTGATGAGGAAAGTAGTATGGAGCTTGCACGAAGCCTACTGTATCTCTCCTGCATTTTACAACTTACCGAAGCAAGAACGTGTCACAAAGCTATTCCTCAACAAGTTAGCATAAGCCAAGAGTGTCATGGGTAGATTTGATGGCAGGTAACAAAATTAGGACATTGCAACAAAACTGGCACCTTAAAGACTAGACTAAATTTACAGTCAGCCCTCTACGTTTGCGGATTTGGCTTTTGCAGATTTGATTATTTATGGAATTGATTAAAATGTTCTCTCTAGGACTCTCTAGATCCTCCAAGTATGGCAAGTCAACCTCTGCCGGAAGTTGATTATAGTTATAGGTGATAGTCATGTTGAAGGACCTACAGATCCCTAAAGAACCTACATCTCTAAAAATGTCTAGGTCCACCAGCAGATGTTGACAATAGAGTTATGCTTGATGACCTAGAGATTCCCCAAAAAGAGTTATCTCTGGTTTAATATAGCATTCTTAATTTGCAGTCCCCGGTGACACAATGGGTTAAACCCTTGTGCTGGCAGGGACTGCTGACCAATAGGTCAGCGGTTCAAATCTGGGGAGAGTGGGTAAGCTCCCTCTGTCAGCTCCAGCTCCCCATATGGGGACATGAGAGAAGCCTCTCACAGGATGGTAAAAACATCAAAAACATCCGGGTGTCCCTTGAACAACATCCTTGCAGATGGCCAATTCTCTCACACCAGAAGTGACTTGCAGGGTCTCAAGTCGCTCCTGACACACACAAAAATTAAAATCCTTTTTTTTTGTTGCAGTTTTTCACTTTTGTGGAGATACTGTGTCCTTAAGCCCAGCATTTTAATGTACATTTTGTGCACATTGTTTTACCGCATCAAATGATGTTATTAACATCTTTCGATATTCTCTTTAACTTTCACCCTCCAGTTCCCGACACGTATTGGTTCTTCTGCAGTGTGAAGGTTAACATGAGGTTAGCACATACTAGAGCTAGTGGGTTGCACATAGCAACCTTCCATCTTCTTTTCCCATAGACTCTGATTCCTGTAGTGATATGGAGCTCAGTTCCAAATGAATTGCCTAACCATACTCTGCCTAAATTGTGGTTCCCCCTGCTGCATAAGGTAGTGACATGCCACAGGATGACAGAAGCGGCATGTCAGCCTTAGCATGAACAAGAAATGGCAGTGAGCTGGTGTTCTTCTATTTCCCTTTACTGTCGTCCTATTTTTTCTTGGAAATACGACTTTGCTAATTGTTGCATAGCCACGGGAAACCAGAGAACCATCCAGTAGGGTACTGAGGTCTGCCCTCTCTTTGTTGGAGTTTGTTCTTCACCTTGGAGACAAGATCAGATGAGGGAGATAGTGTAGGGGGCTTTGCATGAGCAGTAGATAGTCACCACCACTACAGAACTCTGTACGGTTCTGGCCCATCTTACTTGTCCGAACGCATCTGCCGCTACATCCCACCTCGTAATTTAAGATCATCCGGGGAGGCCCTGCTCTCGCTCCCGCCGACTTCTCAAATGCGGCTGGTGGGGACGAGGGAGACGGCCTTCTCGGTGGTGGCTCCCCATCTGTGGAATGCGCTTCCTAGTGACATATGATCAATTCCATCCCTCCTGACATTCAGGAAAAAAGTAAAAGCCTGGCTATGGGACCAGGCGTTTGCACACTAGCACAAGGCAGCATTTTAGACTGGATTTTAATGGAAAGTTTGATGAATAGGGCTCAATACTTTTATAGACGGAACACTGTGGTTTTTGTTTGTTTGTTTGTTGTTGTTGGGTTTTTTTTAACTTAAATGAATGTGTATGATATGTTGATGTAATTGTATTTTAATGTGTAATGTTTTGGGGGGGGGTTATATTGTGTTTTATGTGTTTTACTGTGTTGGCATCGAATTGTGCCTTTTTGGAAGCCGCTCTGAGTCCCCCCTCGGGGGTTGAGAAGAGCGGGGTAAAATGCCGGAAATAAATAAATAAATAACAGTGATTTTTGTTATTTTCAGTGGGATGAACAACGCTGATACTGAGAAGGGATATAGTGGGTACAGGAGGCCCTAAGTGAATAAGTGAAACAGTGAATAAGTCAAACCACATATATTGGTTCCACAGATACGAGGGCCATGCTGTACTTACAACCCCCGTTTTTCAGCCCAGAGATCCTCAGAGGGCCTTACAATTAAAAAGCAAGAAGAGTGTCATTCACAATATCTAAAATCAGTAGCACCAATACAATGTTAATAATGTTAAACCTAACACGGCTGCGCCTTTATCTAAGGCAATAGAAGCTGCTAAAAACTCTTTCTATTCGGCTAATATTGCGTCCAAAAGGAACTGTCCAGCAGAGTTGTTTCAAGTAGTCAGAGGGTTGTTGAATCCCACCTTTCAGGACGGGTCCCCTGATGATTTGGCAGTCCGCTGTGAAACGTTTGCTCAGTTCTTTGCGGACAAAGTCGCTTTGATCTGTTCTGGCTTCGACACCATGTTAACAGCAGTCTCTGAGGATGTAACACGAGCACCTGCTTGTCCAGTTTTGATGGATTCGTTTCAATCTGTGCAGCTCGAGGATGTGGACAAGATCCTTGAAGAGACGAGGCCTACCACATGCATCCTAGACCCCTGCCCATCCTGGCTTGTAAAGGAAGCCAAAGGGGGTTTGGCCGAGTGGGTAAAGGTGGTGGTTAATGCCTCCCTTCGGGAAGGCAGCATTCCAGCCAGCTTAAAACAAGCTGTTATAAAACTGCTGTTGAAGAAACCATCCCTGGATCCCACTCAATTCGTCAACTATCGGCCAGTTTCCAATCTCCCCTATTTGGGCAAAGTCCTGGAACATGTGGTGGCCTCACAACTCCAGGAATTCTTGGTAGACACTGATTATCTAGATCTGGCCAAGTCTGGCTTTAGGCCGGGACATGGTACTGAGGCAGCCCTGGTTGCCTTAGTGAATGATCTACACCGGGAGCTCGACAGGGGGAGTGTGTCCCTGTTGGTTCTGCTGGACCTCTCAGCGGCCTTTGATACCAACAATCATGGTATCCTTCTGAAATGACTCGCAGGAATGGGCCTTGGAGGTACTGCCTTGCAGCGGCTCCCGTTCTTCCTCAAGGGTCGCTCCCAGAAGGTGTTGCTAGGGGACTCCTGCTCGGACCCACGGCCATTGTGGGGTTCCGCAGGGCTCAGTACTATCCCCTATGCTATTTAATATATACATGAAGCTGTTGGGAGAGATCATCTGGAGTTTCAGGGTACGGTGTCATCTGTACGCAGATGATGTCCAACTCTGTCACTCCTTCCCACCAAATTATGTTTATGTCCCATCATACTTTGTCTCAGCAAAGGCAAATATATCTCTGTCTGCCACATAAACTGCTTCAAAGAAGCTGGGATACATGTAACCAATAAGGCAGGCAGGGAAGAGCAGGGAAGGGGTTTTTTTTAAAGAAGAAAGGCATGTGGAGAGAAGCAAGGTGAAATACTCTTTTGGTTGGTCCCTGTTCTTGTTCCGAAAGCATTTTTCTGTAGCCAGTACATTATGAGCAGGAGATAGCTTTAAAGAACTATCTTCCTTCTTTCTTATACTGTATCTGTCATCTGCTCTTCTGTTTGCATTATTCAGCAATATATTAGAAGAGAGAAGATGGGACTAATGCCTGTTTAAAAACAAAATAAGGTCTCTTGCAGAATTTTGTGCAGCTACCTCTGATGTGTTGCCCAGGCTGACCCTGCTGTTTCTGCTATTTGGGTCTGGTATATTGTCTTCATAGTGTCAGTTGTATTAAATCATTTGAAAAAAGGGAGTCGATTCTGTTATGACAAACCAGCAATCTGGTTTTTCCAGCCCTGTGTTCTTCCATCACCACTCATGTGTAAAACAATCTGAGGAATAAACTATAGGTGTTGGGTATGTGGGTGGTGAGGTAACCTTCGTATCACCGTTCTCTGAATTCTTTCTTTCCTACAGACCCAAGAGGCACCATGGGGGTAGACTTTGATGTGAAGACGTTCTGTCACAACCTGCGGGCCACTAAGCCTCCCTACGAATGTCCTGTCGACACCTGCCGCAAGATCTACAAGAGCTATAGCGGCATTGAGTACCACCTATACCACTACGACCATGACAACCCGCCGCCGCCACAGAATACCCCTCTGCGCAAGCACAAGAAGAAAGGCAGGCACGGGCGTGTGGCCAACAAACAGTCACCCAGCCCTTCCGAGACCTCGCAGTCACCGGGCCGCGAAGTCATGACCTATGCGCAGGCCCAGCGCATGGTGGAGGTAGACTTGCATGGCCGGGTTCACCGGATCAGCATCTTTGACAACCTGGATGTTGTCTCGGAGGATGATGAGGCTCCCGAGGAGGCTCCGGAGAACAATAGCAACAAAGAGAACACGGAAACGCCCTCGGTGGCCCCCAAAGCTGGCAAGCACAAGAACAAGGAGAAGCGCAAGGACTCCAATCACCACCACCACCACAGTGCCTCAGCTGGCAACACGCCCAAGCTTCCAGAGGCTGTGTACCGTGAGCTGGACCAGGACACGCCTGATGCACCACCTCGCCCCACCTCCTATTACAGGTACTAGCCCTGAGGGAGAACCTGGGCTCTGAATTTTTCCTACTTCTTCCTTCTCCTCTTCATCTTACTTATCCTTCTTCTCCTCTTTCTCCTTGTTCTCCTTCCTCCTCCTCCTTTTTCTGGGATTAATAAGCCAACATGAATGGTATCCATGCTGGCTTGGGATTTCAGGGAGCTGAAATAGACAGAAACTCTTCCAGATTCTGCAGTATAGCTGTGTCAGCTCAGGTAATTTTGTGGTGTGATTTAACTTGCTGTGTTTTGAATTTGGAGAAGGGTTCCTGAGGACAGTGTTTTAAGTGCGTGTTTCTGTCTATACTTCCTTCTCATGGGGACTCCGGTACTCCCATCTAGGTCCAGTTTGGTTATTGTGATAACAACAACAACTACAATTTGGTGTTTGCAATATCTACCTTTCTGCTAAACAAAACAAAGACATGACTGAAAACATTTCCATCTTGGGAAGGGAATTAGTTGCGGTATTTTCTTCCATGACTGCAAATTCCTTTAGCAGCAGGTACAAGAGAAAAGGCAACACTGTTGGTTGCTAACACCACCTCTGTCTCTCATTCCCCTTGGCTTGTGTAGCTTTGTGCCTTAAAAGTTGTATGTTGACCTATGGTGATATTTTGAATTTATTGGGTTTTCTTGGACACAGAATACTTAAAGGTGGTTGTATCAGTTCCTTCCTCTGAAATATAGCCCACAGCAGCCCTGGGCAAACTTGGGCCCTCCAGATGTTTTGGACTCCAACTCCCACAATTCCTCACAGCCTCAGGCTTAAGCGGCTGAGGGGGAAAGGAAAAGGCCTGAGGCTGTGAGGAATTGTGGGAGTTGAAGTCCAAAACACCTGGGGGGCCCAAGTTTGCCCAGGCCTGGCCTACAGTATCATTGGAGTTGGGCCCGAATCACTGTGGAAAAAATTGTAGTTTTCACAGGGCCATGGTGATGTAATCTCCAAAAACAGAAAGGGGAAGAGAGAGATGAAAAGGCGAGTGAAACGAATTCAGAGAGACGATATTTTCCAAAAGAGTTAAGTCCACAAAATACCTGAGGCAGCGGGATCTGTGGCGTCTTTTTCTATCCCCAGCAGAAGAAGCCTCCTCCATTTTTTCTTGGAAAGTTCCCTCCTCCAGAGAGGACCCTTAGACCTCGCTTTCCCAGTGACACTAGCATAGGGTGGCCATTGAAAGTTCCTCTTGCAGCATGATGGGAGTTTAAGTTTTCTTCTCTCTCTGTGTCTCTCAGCCAGTCAAAAGCCTGCTCTGATAGGCTGAGAATGGACACCACCGGCGACAGCAATTCCCAGAACCCTCTCTTGCAGTTGTCTTATTTTTAAAAAAGATATGCTTAAAACTTAAAATAATTCAAAAAAATCAGTAGATTGGTCGATTGTTTTGAAACTTGGCAGGCCTGCAGTTGTAAATGGAATCTACAACTGAGGCAAGTTTCATGTAGATAGGCCTTAAAACGGTTGAGGATTGAGCCTTTAAAGTTTCCCATTATAATCAGTAGGCTGAATCTCTGCTGAATGAAATGGAAAATACCCCTTCCCTTTCAGGTAACTTTCTGGTAAACGAAGTGAGGACCTGAAAACAGTATGCTTTTTGGCCTGTATGCACATGATTAGTATCCATTGATGGTTTTCAATCCAAGTACTAATCAGGGATGATCCAACTTAGCTCGCAAGATCATACAGGATCTGGAGCCTTTTGGGTACTTACGCCCTCCCTCCTTGTTTTAGAGAGGCATATTATCCTGATGTATGAGAGTTTTTCCCCATTTATAACAAAATTATCTATCCTTGTTCATGTACTCGCCGTAGTAGATCTGAAATAGGAAACCTGGCACTTCAAGAGTTGTTGGACTGCAGCTGCCATCATTCCTTGCATTGAGTGTGTTGATGAGTTGTGGTTGTACAAAATGTGGAGGACCACACAGTCCCTACCCTTGTCTTACACTAGGGGTGGGATAGTCATCTCCCCTAATTTATTTATTTCGTTCGGCTTCTATGCCGCCACTCCCGGCGGGCTCGGGGCGGCTCACAACACCAGGAGAAAAAAAAACACAGCGTAAAACAGCAACAGGATAAAAACAGAGCATAAAAACATCATTAAAATGTCGCAATAAGCAACGACAGTTAAAAGCGACCTAGGATAAAAGTCGCTTCCAGCAGGGGGGTGCGTACCACTAGGACCTACACCTGGAAGGCGAGCTGAAACAGGTGGGTCTTGCACGCCCGCCTGAAGGAGAGCAGGTCGTGGATGGCGCGCGTGTCTGCAGGAAGGGCATTCCAGAGTGTTGGTGCAATCACCGAGAATGCCCTTCGACGAGTGGATGTAAGTTTGGCTGCCTTAGCGGAGGGGACAGCCAAAAGGTTGGTATCCTCCGAACGAAGTGATCTCAGAGGGCAGTATGGGGAGAGACGGCTCAAGAATATTGCAGAGTCGGTTTTTCCCACTGGCCTTCAAAGGAAACAAATCTACCAGAATCAAAACCAAAAGTTACATGAAGGGCACTTTGGTGCAGACTACCAAGGGTCACATTGGTTTAAGTTTGCCCCTACATCTTCCACAACCGTCCCTTCCTGCCTTAGATAAAGGATTTTCATAGAGTTACATCAAGGCTGGATTACTGTAACGCTTTATACGTGGGTCTACCTCGGTCAGTAACTTGCAAGATCCAGATTGTAGAAAATGCTGCCGCCAGGCTCCTCACAAAAACGCCAATGAGGTGCCACATAACGCCTTCCTTACAGCATTTGCACTGGCTGCCGGTCGAGTACATAATTCTTTATAAGACCCTGACAGTTAAGGCCTTGCGGGGCCAGGGTCCTACATACCTAAGAGACCGTCTGATACCACCCATCCATCTGAGAGCACCATGGCCAGCCTACGAGAACCTTATCTGTGTCCCGGGTCTGAGAGAGGCTCATTTGGAGTCCACGAGACAGAGATCCTTTTCCGTTGTGGCCCCTGTCCTGTGGAACTCTCTGCCGCCAGACCAAAGAGCCATTCTCGACCTGCCTTCATTTCTGGCGGCACTTAAGACATGGCTATTTAGAAGAGCATATGCATGAGTGACAATCAGTGACCTGGAATATGTCTATTCCAATATTTTAACATTTTAATATTTTAATATTTTAATACTGTAAATACCAAGCTGTGTAAGTCGCCCAGAGCACATTTGTGGAGGGCGACTCATAAATAATAAAATTAGTTAGTTAGAGTTAGAGTGACACAGTAAGTGTTTTTATTCCTTAATCTAGATTCTGGCATTATTATCCAGATATTATTGGATGGTGGCTGTTATCCTTCCTGACAATTGGCCATGTTGCTAGAAGTTTTGGGAAGTCTAGCAGCATCAGGAAGACCACAGGTTTCCTATCTCTGCAAAAAGTTAAGCAAAACAGAAATAGTATTGAATGAAAGCAACCTCACTTCTCAGCCTAGTGAAAGGGCTCGTGCAGTTGCTCAGACTACAATAACTAGAAGAGAACGCTTTAGCAGAATGAAATGAATTACCATATATGCTCATATTTAAGTTGAAGGTAGGTCTTGGGGCCAAAATGGTACATTTTGATATTGCTCATGCAAAAATTGAAGCTCATTCCACAGAGCTGGGGAAGCACCAATGCTCCTGTGAGGGAGCAGCTGTCCCTGGCCACCACAGCCACCATTTCACCACTCATGTATTCAAAGAGGGCAGAAGCAGCACCATGGCAGAGAGAGTTATAGAGGTTGGCACTTCTTTTAGCTTCTCTCAGGAAGGACTAAGTTCTCGCTTTTCACCACTACTCAGAAAAAGGGGAAATTGTTAATTTTTTTTATAAAGAGTAGAGAAATAGTATATTGACCTGTTGATATGTTAACCCGTTTTTTGGGTCAATTTGGGGTTTTTTTTACTAAAGTTTTTGAACTCATATATGTGTTCAAAAACTCATACATGATGACCCTAAACCAGGTATGAGCAACTGCCAAAATGTGGACCTTATGTTGACCACCTTGATTTCCACTGTATTTTTTCTTGAAAAACTTTCAAAAAAAGAACAATGTTTTTAAAATGATTTCTAGTTGCCTTCCCAATAAAAAAAAACCATCCACCAGGCTTAAAGAACTGGGAGGTGTTTTCATTTTTAATTTAAAAAATTCTCATTCTATTGTCGGAGGCTTTCATGGCCAAAATCACTGGTTGTTGCGTGGTTTCTGGGCTGTATGACCATATTCTAGCAGCAAATCCTGATGCTTCGCTTGCACCTGTAGCTGGCAAAACACGCCCACACAGCCCAGAAACCACACAGCACTCTCCAATATTCTTGTAAGCAGGGAGGAACTAGTTGACTTCCTCAAAGTGGGACCCACATAGGTTACACTTTCCCAACCCCAGCTTCCATTCCATAGAAATTATTTATTTATTTCACTTATTTGTATCCCGCCCTTCTTACTCTAAAAGAGGACTTGGGGCGACCTTACAGCAGGCAGCGATTTGATGCCATACATATAAATATAAAAATGAGCGAATACAACTAAAGCCGTACAATTAAACTAAACTTTAATTATTAAAACATCAATTAAAATCACGTAATCTAGATCGTAATCCAAGGCCTGTCCAATTGTCAGTTCCATTAATCCAACCACCAGTCGTTGAATTAATTATGCTCCTGTAATCTTTTGGTTGGAGACAATGTTGACAAGTCATGAAATGTTTTTATTTATTTATTTATTATTCAAATTTATATACCGCTCCATTCCCTTAGGCTCGGGGCGGTTTACATAGATAAAAGCATAACAATTTCAATAAAACAATTTAACACTATATAATTAAAATGCTATAAAACTACTGAACCACTGTCCAGCTTGTCACAATACCAGAACACTAAAGATATAGGGCAGTCAGTTGGGACCATTGATGTTGAATGCTTGTCGGAACAGCGTTGTTTTACAGGCTCTTCTAAATACCGATATTTCTGTAAGAGCCCGAGTGCTATCCGGCAGAGAGTTCCACAGTGTCGGAGTTACAATAGAGAACGCTCTTTGCCTCGTAAAAGATAGGTGGTAAGTTTTGACCGAGGGAACCATTAATAGGTTTTGATCTCCAGACCGCAGTGATCTTTGGGGAATGTATGGGGAGAGATGGTCCCTCAAGTACACAGGCCCCAGACCATGTCTGGCCTTAAAGGTTAATGCCAACACTTTGAACACAATCCGGTACTCTGTTGGGAGCCAGTGTAGCATCTGCAGGATAGGTGTTATGTGGCATCTCGCCAGAGCCCCGGCGAGTAGACTTGCTGCAGCATTCTGCACAAGCTTGACTTCCGGATCATGGATAGAGGAAGGCCAATGTAGTCTAGTCTCGAGAAGACCGTCGCCTGGATCACCATGGCAAGGCCACCGTTAGACAGGTAAGGTGCCAGCCGTCTAGCCTGCCGTGGGTGGAAAAATGTGGATCTGCTGACCATGGCGACCTGGGTCTCCATAGCCAGCAGTGGGTCCAACTGGACCCCTAGACTCTTTACCAAGGGCGATGGGCAAAGTGCCACCCCGTCCAGGGTAGGCAGCCGGCACCCCCCTCTCATAGGGCGGCCCAGTGCGTTCTTCCTGGTGCTTTTGTGGTCCTCAGAAATTGCAAAAGGAAATGCATCCATGATTGGCACCCCCTTTGGCTGTTCAATCTCTCTGTGTCTAGCAGAAAGGTAAGGTCTCCTTGGCTAATGCTCAGTACATACCAGCCATGTTTAACTTTCCCCCTCCTCCAACCCCCTCAGATACATTGAGAAGTCAGCAGAGGAGCTGGATGAAGAAGTTGAATACGATATGGATGAGGAAGATTATATCTGGCTGGACATTATGAATGAGCGCCGGAAGACGGAAGGGGTCAGCCTCATTCCACAGGAGATCTTTGAGTACCTGATGGATCGGCTGGAAAAGGAGTCCTACTTTGAGAGCCACAACAAGGGAGACCCCAACGCCTTGGTGGATGAGGATGCCGTCTGCTGCATCTGCAATGACGGGGAATGTCAGAATAGCAACGTCATCCTCTTCTGCGATATGTGCAACCTGGCAGTGCACCAGGAGTGCTATGGCGTCCCCTACATCCCAGAGGGCCAGTGGCTGTGCCGTCGCTGCCTGCAGTCGCCTTCCCGGGCGGTGGACTGTGCCCTTTGCCCGAACAAAGGAGGCGCTTTCAAACAGACAGACGATGGGCGGTGGGCTCATGTGGTGTGTGCCCTCTGGATCCCAGAGGTCTGCTTTGCTAACACCGTCTTCCTGGAACCCATTGACAGCATAGAGCACATCCCACCAGCCCGTTGGAAATTGACCTGCTATATCTGCAAGCAGCGAGGTTCGGGGGCCTGTATCCAGTGCCACAAAGCTAACTGCTACACTGCCTTCCATGTTACCTGCGCTCAGCAGGCTGGGTTGTACATGAAAATGGAACCCGTCCGGGAGACAGGGGCCAATGGCACCTCCTTCAGCGTCCGCAAGACAGCGTACTGTGACATCCACACACCGCCGGGCTCCATGCGACGCCTGCCCGCCCTCTCCCACAGTGAAGGGGAGGAGGAGGAGGAGGAGGAAGAGGAGGATGGGAAAGGGTGGAGCTCGGAGAAGGTGAAAAAGGCCAAGGCAAAGTCCCGGATCAAGATGAAGAAGGCAAGGAAGATCCTGGCAGAGAAAAGAGCAGCTGCCCCAGTGGTGTCAGTACCCTGCATTCCTCCCCACAGGTAAGTTGAGATCATTCCTCCCTCTCCACATTTTCATTTGATACGTACAGAGCACTTGGTGGCGCAATGGGTTAAATCCTTGTGCTGGCAGGATTGCTGACTGAAAAGTCAGCGGTTTGAACCTGGGGAGCGGGGTGAGCTCCCGTCTGTCAGCTCCAGCTTCTCATGCGGGGACATAAGAGAAGCCTCCCACAGGATGGTAAAACATCCGGGTGTCTCCTTGGCAATGTTCATGCATATAGATAATTCTCTCACACCAGAAGCAACTTGCAGTTTCTCAAGTTGCTCCTGACATGAAAACTAAGGACAGTTACATGGTTGCAGAGATGAAATTTCCAGAACCTGGAAAATGTCTTGTGTTGAACAAGAGCCCATAAGGCTACAACTCTCAAATGTACATATTGTCATTGTCCATGCTAGTTGGGAGGATTCCGAGAGTTAAGGTGAAAAAATAGAAAATCTCTTCCAAACTTCCCCTTCTTTGTAATAATGAGGTCTGCCATGAAGAATATCCAAGTTGGAGATAATGTCCTGTCTAAACCAGACTATTGGTTTGTTGCATTAGTATCCTGTCTTCTTCAAGGGAACCTGGTGGTATTATGCCATATAACTTATAGGGCAAAGTGGGTTAAGAGAGAAATTGGCCCAGGCAAGGTACACCTTCCAGTTACGTGGGGGTAGTCTTCTGGGCTTAGCACTCTACCATAGCACCCATGTTTAAGCCATGACACCCATATTTCTAGGTGATATTTCATGTTCACTGTGATTGTGTTTAGTGAAATCATGCAAGCAGGGCTATAGCCAAGGGGTGGGTTGGGGGCTAACCCCCCCCCCATTTTTCCAGTTGAAAAATAATACCTGGTTTACTCATGAATTTTAACTGGTTAACCAAATTATCATGCTAAGTCTATGAGAAGCAAAAATTAAACGAATCCCTCCACAACTGCAAGCATCATCTTAAACCAATTTTGACAATTTATTCACACAGACCTCAGTCTCTCAAGCGTAATTTCAATAGGCCTACATGCTCTGATTTTAAGATGAGAGGCTCAGGATGTGCACAAATCAGGGCAGAGTAACAGAGTGGGTTTCCATATCAATGTATTAATATTGTCTTGAGGTAACATCTTTATTATTATTATTTATTTATTTACATCATTTATATTCCGTCCTTCTCACCCCGCAGGGGACTCAGGGCGGATCACAATGCACATATACAGGCAAACATTTAATGCCCTTTGAAGGCAGTTCGGAAATTGCAGCTAGTCCAACGGGCGGCAGCCAGATTACTAACTGGAGCTACATACAGGGAGCATACCACCCCCTTGTTGTGTCAGCTCCACTGGCTGCCAATCCACTTCCGAGCTCAATTCAAAGTGCTGGTTTTGACCTTTAAAGCTCTATACGGTTCTGGCCCAGCTTACTTGTCCGAACGCATCTGCTTCTACATCCCACCTTGTAATTTTAAGATACTCCGGGGAGGCCCTGCTCTTGCTCCTGCCAACTTCTCAAACGCGGTTGGTGGGGACGAGAGATAGGACCTTCTTGGCGGTGGCTTCCTGCCTGTAGAATGCGTTGCCAAGCGAAATACGATCGACCCCATCCCTCCTGGCATTCAGGAAAAAAGTGAAATCGTGACTCTGGGACCAGGCTTTTGCACATTAGTACAATGCAGCACTTTGGATAATGCAGTACTGGCAAGTTGATGGATATGGCTCAATACTTATGTTGTGGACGGAACACTGTTTTAACTCAAGTGAATGTGCATTATGCATTCAATGTTAACTGTATTTTAATGCTGAATGTTTATGGTTTTATATTGTATATTGTGTATATCAGCATCGAATTGCTTTCGTCAAGCCGTTCTGAGTCCCCCCTCGGAGGTTGAGAAGAGTGGGGTAGAAATGGTGTAAATAAATAAATAAATACAAACATGTATAGACAAGACACTCAGAGGCAATTTAACATTTCAGCTTCTGGCCACCAGGGGGAGCTGTCGTACTCTTCACTCCTTTGCACACTTCCTGGAGATTTATGGCCTCGTAAATTAGTTAAATTAGCCTCCCCACAACGTGGTACCTAAATTTCCTATTTGACAGATGCAACTGTCTTTCGGGTTGCAAAGGTCGACAACAAGCTTACACAAATGGTCGAGCACTCACCCCGACCCGGGCAGGCCTTGAACTCATGACCTTCTGGTCAGTAGAGATCTGATGCAGCTGACTCCCAGCCAGCTGTGCCACATTCCCGGAGCATAAGCATTAACAGCGTATGCTACCAACTACTTTTTCTCTATCCAAGGGATGTGGAACATCCTTTTGCACATTGGTCAAGTATGGCTTTGATTTCATACATAGAAAGAGTCTGGCAGTAAGGCCAAAGGAGGCTGCTTCCTATAGAACTAAATATATTAAATACCCATCTTGCATTTGGCTTAATCTTACAAGATTTTGTCTTATGTTCAACAGCAAATATGCCAGGTTGAATATTTTTTTACAAAACATAAAGTTTTGTTTCCTACAGGGAGTTGTTTCCACAATCTTGGCAGTTGAGGGCAGGAAACCGGCCCTGTGGTGATGATTTCCTCTTAAGATGCTGCCACATCCCCAGGGGAAGGCCATTAGCTTCTTGTCCTCCTTGTGAATTTCCCATCCCCGTGTAGCTTGGCTGCGTATGTAAACATAATACGAAACTAGCTTGGAGGTTGGAAACCCTTTTTCTCCACTGTTTTCGCATTAGTAGTCCATGAAATATAACCTTACAGAGCTTTGATCGTGTCATATTTTAGTTTCTCCAAGCAAGGATTCAATTGATTCCTTGTGAAACCAGGATTCACAAACATGGTCACAGTAAACTTGTTCTTTTAAGTTACAGATGCCTTAAAGCAGTTTCCTCTCCTTAAGCTGACTTCATTATCTGTGGCTGAGAGGGTGGATTTAAGAAAGTTTAGGTTTGCTAACATATCTTAGCATATCCCAAGCTGAAGAACTCTGACTCTTCAGAATGAGTTCCCTATGGCAGTGTTTTTCAACTTTTTTTGAGCCGCGGCACATTTTTTACATTTACAAAATCCTGGCGCACACCACCAACCAAAATGACACTCTAACACAGTAATACATATAGTTAATATGTTTTTAAATGTATTTATACACTCAGTGTGAAACCTGGGCCTGTTTCGATGAACACAACATAGATATCCTGGCAGGAATGGCAGAAAGACACACACAAAGGTTTTGCTCAACAGCTGTCAGTCTCTCTGTGTTTAGTTTTTATCAGTCAAGCTAGGGAAGCTCATCTCACACAGATATGTGGTTGGAAATGGGAGCAATGTCAAAATAGCTTTGTTGGCCAGATTTGGGAATTGACCTTGAGTTTGGAAGTTGTAGTTCACCTACACCCAGAGAACTCTGTGGACTCAAAACAAAGAAAAACAGTAAACTAGCTCTGTAAGTGAAAAAGTAGAGTCAACAAAACCAATATGGTATCAGAAATAAAATAATAATAATAATAATATTTTTTAAAACTTCATTTGTAGATCTGTCCTATCTCCCCATGGGGACTCAGGCCGGCTTCCAATATAGTAATAGGAAAACATTCAATGCCTATATAAAAAATACAGAGCTAAATATAGATCTATAATTATGCATACTAATGTCACATATGCATTTCACCCTGAAACATTTGCATATCCTCTCTCTATATATGTGCATTTCCCCTGCAATATTTGCAAGCCCTATATGTCTATATTTATATCTCGCTAAACATTTCTATATATATTTGTGTGTGCATTTCCCCCTGTAATATTTGCAATCCCTATATATCTATATTCAGATATATCTATCTAGACATCTTTCTAAATACAGAAACTAATTTTTAAGATTTTCAAAGACTTGCAAACATGTGAGAGGAAAATTCATATATAAAATTATATATATTATTATTTATTTCGATTTGATAAACCACCCTTCCCGAGGCTCAGGGCGGTTTACAGCATATAAAAACAGCATATAAAACAGCATATAAAACAGCGTGTGTGTATATATATATATATACATAGGTACCTCTATATATTTATCTATATAGGATTTTCAGAGATTTGCAAAAATGTGAAGGAAAATTTACGTATAAAAATAATGTATACATATAGATACAGATATACAGGTATATGGAAATGTCTAGATATATGTATATAGGATTTGCAAAGACCTGCAAACATGAGTGGAAAATTCATATATAAAATTAATGTGTGGATAGATAGATAGATAGATAGATAAGATAAGATAAGATATATGGACTCAGGAAGTCAAGAATTTTCTCTATTCTTTTGTTTTTAGATTGTTCTATTTCTATCTTTTCCAACATTTCCTTTTCTTCACCCTTACTATCACTTATTTTTTTGTTTCTTTCTCTTTGCCTATCAACTTTTAAACTTTTGATTTTATGTATATATTTGAAAAATCTGCTTAATAAAGATATTTTTTAAAAAGATATATGTATATACAGTATATGCACATAGGGATTGCAAAGGCTTGCAGGGGGTAGGGAACAAAAATTATTTATTTATTTATTTATTTATTTACTTCATTTATATTCCACCCTTCTCACCCCGCAGGGGACTCAGGGCGGATTACAATGTGCACATTACATTTAGACACACAAACACACAAGACAGAGGCAATTTAACATCTAGCCACCAAGGGGAGCTGTCGCACTCCTTCATTCCTCAGCGTGTTTCCTGGAGATCTTTTTTTAATGGCCTCGTAAATCAATTAAATTTAGCCTCCCCACTAAGTGGTACCTTAATTTCCTACTTGACAGATGCAACTGTCTTTCAGGTTGCAAAGGTCGACAACAGGCTACACAATAGGTTGAGACCCCACCTTGACCCAGGCAGGCCTCGAACTCATGACCTTCTGGTCAGTAGAGATCTTATGCAGCTGACACCCAGCCAGCTGCGCCACTTCCCGGTGATTAATGCACATATAAAGTTTATACATTTAGATACAAACAGAAAAAGGCCAGGAAATTGGATGGGCTTGAAAGAGAGCTATACAAACACGGAGGACATTAAATATATCTCCTTTCCCTCTTTCCTTCCTTTTTGACTGGAAAAAGAAAACACACTCTTAAGGGAGATAAGAAGAGAGATAAATATATCATATGTTGCAGGCTCCACTGCCTGGCCTTGACCCCATTATAATCCAAGGGAAGCTTTTTCAGCTTCTTTAAGTATATAAATATTTAAGAATATAAGAGCTGCTACATGGAATCAAACCAGGTGTGTCTAGCCCAGAATTTGGTGAAATCACTTTTTTTGTCTACAGCTTCCCAAATTCTCCAAACAGCATGGCTTCTTATGCTGGGCTGTGTGGTTTAATCACCTGACTACTGGCATAAGGCAATAAATTAGTCATAATGGGGGACTTCAACTATCCCCGAATAGACTACTTGTTCTAAGCATGAAAGGCAAGGTTCCTCGACATGCTAGCTGATTATTCCCTTGAGCAGATGGTCATGGAACCAACCAGGGAAAGGGATCCTGGACTTGGTGCTAACAAATGAACAAGATCTCGTTCAAGATGTCCTTGTAACTGAGCCCATAGGTACCAGTGACCACAACACAATAACCTTCAACTTAAGTTTGGATAGCAAACTGTCAGTGAAAACTAACACAGAGACCTTAAATTTTCACAAAGGGAATTTCACCAAAATGAGAAAAATAGTAAAGAACAAACTAAAAGAACAGTAAAAAAAATCAAATCCCTCCAAAATGCTTGGAAACTGTTTAAAAATACTATTAAACAAGCCGAACTAAAATGCATTCCTAAAATAAGAAAGAGGCCGGGAAAGTCCAAGAGGACATCAGTATGGCTTACAAATGAAGTAAAAGATGTGATTGGAAAGAAGAAAAACTCATTTAAGAAATGGAAGGCTCTTCCTACTGAGGAGAACAGAAAGGAACACAAGCTCTGGCAAACTAAATGCAAAGCAACCGTCAGGAAAGCCAAGAGAGATTTTGAGGCACATATAGCTAAGAACATTAAAAAAATAGCAAAAACTTCTTTAAGTACATCAGAAGCAGGAACCCAACTAGAAAAGCAGTTGGGCCACTTGACGAAAATGGTAAGAAAGGGACGATAAGTGAAGACAAGGAGATTGCTGAGCGGCTAAACGACTTCTTTGCCTCCGTTTTCACACAGGAGGACAGACAACATATGCCTGCAGCTGAGTCAGTTTTTCAGGGAGGGAATTAAATGAATTAAACCAGATAGAGATAAACAAGGAAGATGTTCTCACATGCCTTACTAAACTAAATGTCAACAAATCACCAGGGCCAGATGGCATCCACCCCAGAGTTCTTAAGGAACTCAAGTGTGAAATTGCTGAAATTCTAGCCAAAATATATAACCTTTCTCTAAGATCAGGCACTGTACCCGAGGACTGGAAGGAGGCAAATGTAACTCCGATCTTCAAGAAAGGATCCAGGGGTGATCCAGGAAATTATAGGCCAGTTAGTCTAACCTCAGTTCCAGGCAAAGTGATGGAAACCATTATTAAAGAAAAAATTACTAAGCACATAGAAGAACAGGCATTGCTGAAGGAAAATCAACATGGTTTCTGCAAAGGCAAATCATGTCTTACTAACTTGATAGAATTCTTTGAGGGTGTAAATAAACACATAGATAAAGGGGACCCAGTCGATATTGTTTACCTTGACTTTCAAAAGGCTTTTGACAAAGTCCCTCACCAAAGGCTCTAAATAAGCTCTTTAGCCATGGAATCAGGGGACAGGTCTTGTCCTGGATTGGAACCTGGCTAAACTGTAGGAAACAAAGGGTGGTAATAAATGGACACTTCTCTGGGTGGAAAGAGGTGAGAAGTGGCGTACCCCAAGGTTCAGTTTTAGGACCGTTACTTTTTAATTTATTCATAAACGATCTGGATGTAGATGTAAATTGTGAGGTAGCAAAGTTTGCAGATGACACTAAACTGTTCAGGGTAGTTAAAAATGAAACTGACTGTAAAGAGCTCCAGAAAGATCTCTCGAAATTGAGTGAATGGGCAACAAAGTGGCAAATGCATTTTAACCTAAACAAGTGTAAAGTCATGCACATCGGGGAAAAGAACCCCAAATACACTTATCAACTGATGGGATCAAAGCTTTCTGAGACAAACCAGGAAAGGGATCTTGGGGTTTTGGTGGACAGCTCAATGAAGGTGTCAACCCAGTGCGCTGCAGCAGTGAAAAAAGCAAATTCTATGCTTGGCATGATCAGGAAGGGAATCGAAAATAGGTCGGCAAATGTTGTATTGCCTCTCTACAAATCTATGGTGAGGCCACATCTGGAGTACTGTGTACAATTCTGGTCACCGCACCTCAAGAAGGATATAACGGAACTGGAAAAGGTACAAAGAAGGGCAACAAATATGATCCAAGGGATGGAGCGGCTCCCTTATGAAACCAGGTTGCAACGCCTTGGTCTTTTCAGCCTTGAAAGACGGCGTTTAAGAGGTGACTTGATTGAAGTGTATAAAATCATGCATGGGATAGAAAAGGTGAATAAAGAAAAATTATTTTCTCTGTCACACAATACTAGGACTAGGGGGCACTCCTAAAGCTCCAAGGTAGGAAAGTTAGGACTAATAAAGGGAAATATTTCTTCACCCAGAGGGTCATTGGGTTATGGAACTCACTTCCAGAGGAGGTTGTGACAGCTGTCAGCCTGGACAGCTTCAAGGCAGGATTAGACAGATTCATGGATACCAAGGGAATCAGTAGCTACTGAAATGGACATCCAAGTGCCACCTCTGTGTTGATGGAGGCAGGCAGGATTTTCCCGGGTACTGGTTGTGGGGGTCGGGAGCAGGTGAGGGTTTTGCCCTCCTTTCTGCTAGAGATCCTGTGTACAACTAGTGGGCCACTGTGTGACACAGAATGCTGGACTAGATGGGCTGAGGCCCGATTCAGCATGGCTCTTCTTATGTTCTTATGTTCTTATGTTCCTATTTCCCTTATAAACATAGAGGATTGTGGAGGCGGACTGTGGATTTGGCTTGGACAGCCTATGAGTGCAGAACGGGGATCATGTGGTTAATTATTGATATTTTATTGTTTTAATCTGTTTTGTAGTATTTTATGATGTGTTGTTGTTTTGTCTCCTGTGTATGTGGCATCAAATTGTTGCCTTTTTTAGTCGCCCTGAGTCCCCCCTCAGGGATGGAAAAGGGCGGGTTAGAAATAAATGAAATAAATAAATAAATAAAATAGGTTGTAGTTCCCAGAAATGGCTGAGCATGTTGACAAGAGGGAATCTGGGCCCAACGTCTTACATGTCTTCTGGGGTGGTGTAGGTGACCTCATTCCCTCTTCCCTCTAGGCTCAGTAAGATTACCAACCGTTTGACCATGCAGAGGAAGAGCCAGTTCATGCAGAGGCTGCACAGCTACTGGACCCTGAAGAGGCAGTCCCGCAACGGGGTTCCCTTGCTGCGCCGGCTCCAGACTCACCTGCAGTCACACAGGAACTGTGAGCAAAGTCGGCCAGCTCCTCCTCCGCCTGTGTCCAAGACAGAGCAGGTATGACTTCATTTGCATTTCAGTGAGTTGGGGAAGAGCAAGGAGGGTTCACTAGGAGGCTGTGGCCAAGGGGCAGGGCTCAACATGGCCTACCTGCTTTATTGGGTGGACTAAAGAGCATGATACTGTTTTCCTGCATGGTGAGGTCTGATGATGAGCTCCCCAGTCTTGGCTTTGGCTATGAATGGAGGGGGGTTCCTTCTGGTAAAAACTGCACATCAGCCCAAGGTTAGGCCCCAAGAACCTGCTTTGCATGCAGAAGGCGTGAAGTTCAGCCTTGGCACCTTCTCTTAAAGGGTTTCTGGAGAGGAAACACCTCTTCTGCTCAAAGAGTTTGCTGCCAGCCAGAGTAGATAGCCCCAGACAGGGTGCTTGACTCTTTCTGAAGCAGCTCCTCGCATCCTCCTTCTGCCTGGAGGGAGGAGGACAACAGAGCTCGGAAACATTCCTTTTTTGGTCTACAACTTACAGACTCTCCCTTAGCCACGTTGCCTTTGGGAATTCTGGGAGTTATAGCCTCAGAAAGGATCATTTCTGTGGAGGGCACTTGTTCTCCCTTTGCGAATCCTCCAAAGTGCCTCCCCTCCTGCCCTCTCATCCTGCCCTGCCTCGTTCTGGCGTTTGCCACCACCCTTCCCATCCTTGGCTCAAACTCTGGCAAGATTGCCGCTGCTCTGCTCTAAGCAGTGGTGGCCAGGCAGGGGAAAAAAATAAGGCCCCTTCCTCTCATAGACTCTGATGTTCCTGCAGCGAGATAACACAGAGGATAAGAACTGGGCCCTGAAAGAGCAGCTGAAATCCTGGCAGCGCCTCCGCCACGACCTGGAACGAGCGCGCTTGCTGGTGGAATTAATTCGGAAACGGGAGAAGCTCAAGAGAGAGACGGTAACCTCACTGGGAAAAGGGGGATGAGGGGGGAGGCACAGGAAGGGGCGGGTAGGTTGTTCCTCTGAGTATCGAGAAGAGGAACACGGAGGTCTCAGAGTGGAAGGGCAGGGGGAAAGGACTGGAGCTTTAAATGGCAGCTTTACATGGCCATGGTGAAGGGGCGGGGGCACACCAGGATTTCCTGAGGTGAATTGAGAGAGGTGGAATTGTCCTGTCTGTGCAAGTTTGCAAGGAAAAGAGATGTCTTTGAGGAGAGTCCAGGTTCCTCTGAGTGAGGAATGCCTTGTTGCAGCAGCAGCTCCCAGGCTGCCTTTTGACAACCAAACAAAGCCAGCGCAGGATTGCCCGTGAGGCAGCTCCATTTCCTAGAACTGTGGTTTTCAAACCATGTCTTTGTAATTCTTTTGAAGCACATTAGCCTTTCCCAATACGTTAGTTTATCATTATCTTATTCTCTGACAACACAACAGTTTCAGAG
Organism: Anolis apletophallus; assembly: GCA_030556195.1. Classification (NCBI taxonomy): domain Eukaryota; kingdom Metazoa; phylum Chordata; class Lepidosauria; order Squamata; family Anolidae; genus Anolis; species Anolis apletophallus. Next base: position 2,345,495 of record JARBWK010000001.1, read on the forward strand.
GAGTTTTGGCCCCTTTATGGATATGTACTCACTTCACATGGAATAACAGCACACTGGCACAGTAGGTCACCCTAAAATGTTCCAGCAGAACCTGTAGTTTTATGTCAGGGAGACAGGGTTCGATAACGTTCCCATGAGGACAAAAGGTTTAAATTCTTAGATGTCCTGGGATTTGGATGTGAAAGCTGTACTATTTAGGGTTATTATTGCCAAAAATCCCAAAGGATATGGATTTTATTGTTTGAACAGTCCAGAGGGATGGGAGTGAATGCTGAGGAAATACTAAAACAAGAAGCATAGTGTCGCCACCCTTTGACCCCCTGCCCTCTCAGAGAAGTGGTGCTCTTTGACCTCTGGCCCCTTTCGATGCCATGCTGCTGCTTCGGGGTCTCAGACTTGGAGACAGCGGAGAGAGTCCTGGAGCTCACTGCTCCTCCTGCCTCTCTATGTTTCAGATTAAAATCCAGCAAGTGGCCCTGGAGATGCAGCTGACCCCATTCCTCATCCTCCTGCGCCGGACGCTTGAGCAGCTCCAGGAGAAGGACACAGGCAACATCTTCAGCCAGCCGGTCCCGCTGTCTGAGGTAACAGAACTCTACGAAGTAAGAACCCCTCCACCCCCAATTTATACTTTGCTCTGTTCCCATCCAGCCCTGGGGCTGGCCTAGCAGCTTGCTGGTCCTGTCCCCACCCCACCCCACCCCACCCAGGTATTGTGTATAGCTGCAGGGTTGGGCCTTGTGTTAGCACTTAAATGTGAACAGGCCCACCAGTGCTCCAACGGCTGTTCTGCATTTGGGAATAATTTTGGAAAACGGGACATCTTTCTTTAAAGTACATTTATATGGCTTTATTGCTCCTTGTGTATAACTGGCTTAGTGATCTCTCTTGGTCTGAGAAAGGGATATTGTGGGTCAGCCTTTTAATACAAACTAGGGTTCAGCCCCGAGAGTCAGTGTAGTGCCCTGGGTTTGAGTATTGGACTAGGACTCTTGGGACTCAACATCATCTTAAAAATGATACAGATTAAAAATCACACAAACTTCAATAAAACCATAAATAAAACAATTTTTTAAAAAACAAATAATGTATAAAGTTAAAACATTAACAATTATTAAAAAGCTTTAATCACCATCATCATCATCATCTTCATTTTTAGTCCACCTTATACCCCAAGGGACTCAGGGTGGATTACAGTACACATATAGAGCAAACATTCAATGCCGTTATACAATTAACAAAAACAGACAGTACATAAACAAAGGTAAAGCCTTCCCATCTTTAGCCATCTCTGACATCTGGAGGCTGTGCTCGACTCCAGCCAGGGAGGCTGCTGTCGCTCCATCTTCCTTGCTGAGGAGCTTTGTTGTCCTTAGATGCTTTCTGGATCAAATTGCTGGCATGTCCGCATGGGCACCTTTTATTACCTCCCCACCAAAGCGATATCTATTTATCTACTCACATTGCTTTTTTTCAAACTGCCAAGTGAGCAGAAACTGGGCTGAGGGTTGAGAACTCACTCCAACCGGGGCTTGAACTGTTGAATTTTTGATCTGCAAAGTTTTTTTTGCAGCTGGTGGTTTAACTCGCTGTGCTAAAGTCCTGCCCTATATACAAGCCATATGATTTATTAAAAGACTATATAGAAACCATAGTCAAGTAGTGGAAGGAGAGCAAAGATGGGTCGGCCCTTTTTTCCCAAGGGAGGGAACTCTAGTGGCTAGAAACAGTCACCAGGAAGGCCTTCGCCATTGAATCCCCCTCGGGGGTGAAAAGGCAAGGGTACAAGTGTATGAAATAAACAAGCCTCAGAAAATAACAGAGCAAAGAGAAGAGTCTCTTCAGATGATCCTAACCCTTCAGACAGCTCAGATCCAAGCTGTGCAATCATTAAACCAATGAGAACCCTAGCTTCTGGGGAGGATCAGTCTCTTGCAACTTCCTAGTCTATCTCTGAGAGCTGTTTTATGGCTTCGCCTTGGCTGCCCAATATGTCTACAACCTTGATTCTGAGACTGACTTGTCTCTGGTGGGTGGCCCTGGATTTACTAGTTCTTTTTGATATTCAAGACATGCCAGAAGTCATATCCTTTATTCCAAATGCCCTGGACAGCCCATCTAATTTCTTTTGGTCAGCTAAAGATTGTTTCTTCTTTTACTATTTCCATTTGCTTCCCTGTGGTCTCTTTTGGATAAAGAAAAGACATTTTGCCTGATCTTTTGACAACCAAACAAAGCCAGAGCAGGATTGTCCATTATTTTAAACTCATGGAATTCCCTCAAGCAGCATAGACATCTATTATCTTTCAGCATGGGCTGGGCTTTCTTGCATACTTGGTCAATTACTTCTTTACTGAATGAGTAAGCCTAAGGCTGCAATATAATCTGAAACTCCAAGGCCCTGAAGCACTTGAGTCCAATATATCACCAGTCCCATTCCCAGGTGTTTGTCCAACCTTCCCCAAGTTGGACCCCTCCGGCTGTCTCACCTACAGATGTCTTCATTCTATTGGCTATGCTGTTTGGGAGTTGTAGGCTAAAACATCTATTATTATTTATTTTATTTTATTTATTTACTTTATTTATATTCCGCTCTTCTTACCCCGAAGGGGACTCAGAGCGGATTACAGGTACACATACTTAGTAGACAATCCCTGCCGTTTTCCATACACACACAAAGAAACGAACAGAGGCAAACTGGCCACCGGGGAGCTGACGCACTCCTCATCTCTCAGCGTCCTTTGTTGTTCCTTCCGCATTCCTTAGCGTTTCCTGGAGTTCTTTTAATGGCCTCATAATTCAGTCAAAATTTGCCTCCCCACTTAATGTGGTACCTTTATCACCTACTTGACAGATGCAGCTGTCTTTCGGGCTGCAAAGGTCGACAGTAGGCTACACTTAAGGTCGAGCACCCACCTTGACCTGGGCAGGCCTCGAACTCATGACCTATCTAGACAGACCTGATTAGGAGAAAGCTGCCTAGTCTAAGCAATATGTGCAACAAACTTATTTAACATGTTGCAGTCTGAGGCCTACCAAAATAAAGTGGCCCCTCCTCAACATTCTCATGTAATTATAGGATTGCAAGGGACCACACGTCCTGGTTCCAGTCCCCACTATGCAAGAGTACAGGCTTAAAAGAACTCCTGAGAAATGGCCATCTAACGGTTGTCTAAAAACCTCAAAAATGGGGAGTCTACTACGTACCTTCCAAGACAGTCTGTGTGACTGCCAATCAGCTCTTACCATCAGGAAGTGCTTCTTACTGTTTAAGTGGAATCTTTTCCTTGTAAGTTGAATCCATTGGTATGTGCCCTAGAATCTGGAGCAGTATAAAACAGACGTGCTCCATCTCCTCCATACATCCCTTTGGATATTTAACGATAGCAGCCGTATCACCACACCCAGTCTTCTCTTCTCCAAGGAAATTTTGCCTAGCTCCTTAAGCCATTTTTCATAGAGATTAGTTTCCATGCCCTTTTCTTCAACTTGGTCAGCTTTCTCCAGCTAGACTCCAGCTTGTCAGCATCCTTCTTAAACTGTGATGCCTAGAACATACGAGTATCCCACATTATGTCAGACTAAAGCTGACCAAGTTCCCTTCAACTGGAGACTACTCCTCTTGATGCCAGTGATAATACTTTTTCATCACTTCTGCAAATGTCTGAAAGATGCTTTTGAAATCAGCCTCATTACTACAGCGTGCTACTCTTGCTACAGCACTAAGGGGTTCAACAGTGTTAGGGACCAGCCAATTTCTTGTACATTTTCTTGTTGTGTGCCTTCAAGTCATTTCCGGCTTAGGACGACCCAAGACTTTATGACAGGGTTCAAGATTTGTTTGGAGGACGTTTGCCATGATCTGAGACAGTGTGACTTGCTCAAGATCCAGGCTACGGTGATCCAGGCCATGGTCATCTCAAGATTGGATTACTGTAACAGCTTCTACATTGACCTGCCTTTGTCGGTGATCCAGAAGCACAAGCGAGATGCCATATAACACCAATTTTGCAGCAACTGCACTGGTTACCAATTGAGCTCTGGCTCGCCTTCAAAGTGGTGGTTATTACCTTCAAGGCCTTATATGGCCCAGGGCCAGTGTATTTGAGGGACCGTCTCGCCTCCTACCAACCCCAGAGATCATTTCGTTCAGAGGATCAAGATCTATTGGAAATCCCCAGCTTCAAGACCTTTTGGTTAACGGCAACCAGGCGTAGAGCCTTTACGGTTGTGGCGCCATCCCTTTGGAACGCTCTTCCATCGGAAGTTCGTGCCCTGCGGAGTTTGCCAGCTTTCCACAGGGCATGTAAGCCACACTTATTCCGACAGGCATTCGAATCTTGTTAATTTGTTCTTATTTGGTTTTATCGGTCTTTTAAAGTATGTGTCTATGTTTTGTGAGCCGCCCCGAGCTTTCGGGGAGTGGCGGCATATAAATTCAAATAATAAATAAATAAACAAACAAACAAATAAATAAATAAATAAAATAAGATCACCCAGTGGGTTTCCACTAAAATTGGTGTTTTCAATTTCTCATTGTAGGAACTAATAATAATAATAATAATAATAATACACTTTATTTATATTCCGCTCTTCTCACCCCGAAGGGGACTCAGAGCGGATTACATCACACATACGGCAGACAGTCCCTGCCGGTTCCACATACAATTAAATACAACATATGACAAGTACAATTTTAGAAAGATTTTCTTCAGGCTGCATCACAGGGTGCGTCACAGGGTGGTGCTGTTGCTTCATCCTCATGACGGACAGCCTCTGTCTTCCGCATTCCACCTTCCCGCAGCTGATCTTACTTTATTTAGGTATTGCAAGTCCTTGAAAAAATCCTCCTCCGCTTGGCGGTTCCCAGTTTTATCTAATCACAGCTGAACTGTTTTCGAACTGTTGGGTAAACAGTGGACAGGGCTCACAGCTGGGTGTCCAAACCAGCCCGGGATTCAAACATGCAACCTTCAGATTGCCAGCACAGCTGTTGTTACCACTGTGCTATCTCTATATTTGGTACAATATAACACAACGGGTGTGGTCACTGCAGAACCAGGAAGACAGTATCAGAACACTGAATTTAGAAAGTATTTTGTATTGAATAATTACTCCGAAGGAGTTTCTGGCAGTTTCGGAGTAATTATTCAATACAAAATACTTTCTAAATTCAGTGTTCTGATACTTTCTTCCTATCTCTATATTTCACATTTTTTAAATAAATGGGTGGAAAGGTAGATTTAAAAGTGCCAAAAATATGAAGCAACACAGAAATAAATAACAAATAAAATTTTATTTATATCCCATTTTTCTCCCTCATGGGACCCAAAGCACCTTAAAACATATTAAAATCATGAAAACAGCGCTCTCTCTCTCTCTCTCTCTCTATATATATATATATATATATTGATAGTAAGTATAAAACATCATAATGTAAGAAGTTGAAAACAACAATAATATACATTCACATTCTTGTGTCATCAAGATTATATTACACTTTGTTCCAGACCATAACATTATTTTTATTTATTTATTTATTTATTATTCATTTTTGTATTCCGCTCCTTCCAGCAGGCTCGGGGCGGTTTACATAATTCACATAAAATTATGGTGTTTCTTATCAGTGTAGAAATTCTGAAAGAAATTCTGAAAGTCCAGAATTAAAAGTCAAGTGTTAAATAATCTCTTCGTTAACTCTGTACTTTCTAGATCAAGATTGAGCAACATTTATTTTTGTTGGGCTGTTGATAAGGAAGAAATACACAGAATTAACGCCGCTCATCAAAGTAGCCTATCCGTTCTGCAGCCAGAGTAAATTCAAAATATGGGTGGGGGGCGTCCCCATGCTCCAATATTTTGAGTTTTCAACTCTTCAGAGCACCCTACGAGAAGGCTAGTGGAAAAGGGATTAAGGGAGATGTAGGGGGAAAAGTTTAAAGGACTTCTGTTTATATCTTTCCGTTTTGACCAGGTGAGAATAAAGTGTTTGAAATATCATTAGCAGGAGCACATTCGTGTTGTTTAGCGTCTTAAGGTCATTTCCAACTTGTGTTGATGCGCAGGTGAATCTATTGGGGAGTTTTCTTGGCAAAATCTGTTCAGAGGGGGTTTGCCATTGCCTTCCTCTGAGGCTGAGAGAGTATGACTGCCCAAAGTCACCCAGTGGGTTTCCTCACATTGACGAAAAAGGTCTGGTTATTTGCAAGGATTTTTTTTAAAGGTTCGATTTTCCCCTGAAGTAGCTTTACAGCAATATCATGAGTTAGATATTAGGTCAAACTTGCTGTATCCTTTCAACACGTTATATTGTATAGCAGGCATGGGCAAACTCTGCCCCTCCAGGTGTTTTGGACTTCAACTCCCACAATTCCTAACAGCCTACTGACTGTTAGGAATTGTGGGAGTTGAAGTCCAAAACACCTGGAGGGGCAGAGTTTGCCCATGCCTATTATATAGGCTGCTGTGTTACAACCCCTTTATGTGTAGGCAGAGGCGGCCCAAGGTAATTTTACATAGTAGGCGAAAATTATTTTGGCGCCCTCACCCCCAAACCAAACCTGGAGCAGGCGCGGAGGTGGAGTTTACAGCATGCGGAGCCTCCACGCATGCTGTAAACTCCGCCTCCATGCCGGCTGGTAACTCCGCCTCCTGGAGTAACTTCGCCGGCTGGTAACACCACCTCCCGGGACGGAGGTGGTGTTTACAGCCGGCTGCGGTGCGCCCCTGCGGATCTGGCACTCTCGGCGAGTGCCTACTGTGTGTATGGAACAGCCCCTTCCCATGGTGCATTATTCTCATGCATCTAATAATTATTGTGCAGAAGGACAAAATAGATATGGATGGAAACGTGTGCTGAGGCTGAAACCTGTTAGGAAAGATAATTGGAAAGCAGAACTGGAAGAGATTTCTTTATTGGTTCACAGCTTCCAGAAATCCCCAGCTATGCTGAGTGAAGAATTTGGAGAGTTCTAGTTCCCCGAAAATTTTTATTTTTCCCCCTAAACTCTGTTGAAGAGTTAAAAGAGCCTCACTGTCATATCCATATGTCTGTTGGTTAAGACATTCCATCTCTTCTGGGTTTCACTATGAGAGTAATTTGAAAAAAAATGTCTAGAACCAGAGCTGGTACGGAAAGGAACCTGACACTTAGCAAACCTCATACCCTCCAGTTATCTTCCTTTGCAACTTCAATGGATTAACTAGTGTCACTTGGAAATATGGAAATTACAGTGCGGATGTTTAGAGATCAGCAGACTATCTAGCCCAGGGGTGGGCAACCTACGGCCCACGGGCTGGATCCGGCCTGGCAGCCGATTCTGCCGAGAAGGGCATCAGGGGCCAAGAGGAAGGGGTGCCGCTGCTGCCATTCCATTGCGGGCTCTGTGGGGCCTGTGTCGGCAGACAGGCCGGAGGAGCGGCGGCTTTGGAGTGCCTGCACCCCTGGAGCGACCGGGCCTGGCGGGACCTGCGACCTCTTTGCGGGGCTGATCGCCCTGGCGACCCGGAAGACTTGATCATCTTCCGGGTCGCCAGGTGAATAAGTCACCTCAGATCGCCGACTGCTCCCCCTGCAGGGATGGCAGGCACTCCATAGCAGGGCGATCAGCTGGGGAACGGCTGGGGCATGCCCCCCCCCCGTGCACTCACTCACTCCCTGCAGCGCACACCCCCCTTTTCCCTCCCCTCTTGCCCCCTCCCATCCTGGGCGCGCGAGCTCCAAGCCCAGACTCACCTCATCTTAGGTGCGGCCCTCCATAATATTTTTTGGGTTTCGTGTGGCCCCTTGGAAAAAATAATTGCCCACCCCTGATCTAGCCGAACCCCATTCTGCCTTGCAAGAACACACAATCAAAGCACTCCCACCAGATAGCCATCCAGCTTGTGTTTATAAACTCACAGAGAAGGAGATTCCATCGCATTGGCAGGCAGCAGCATACTCCACTGTTGAACAGCTCTTATCATCATGAAGATCTTCCCAATATTTAGATGGGATTTCCCCCCCTGTTGTTTGAACCATTCCTCCATTTCCTCGCATCTAGAGCAGCAGAAGGGTGCTGATTGCGGGTAGAACAAGACTGGGTTGTTTGATTTTTCCAGTTAGATCATAGTCTTTAGACTGGCCTGGATTTGGCTATATCTGTTGCGGCCCCCTATTTATTTATTTATTTATTTACTTTATTTATTTATTTACTTATTTACTTTATTTCTACTCCACGCTTCTCCCACAAGGGCGGCTGAAAATAAATTTGGAGTGACATTAGGGTTTGAATCCCCACTCAGTCATGGAAACCCACTGAGTGACCTTGGGCAAGTCACACTTTCTCAGCCTCAGAGGAAGGCAAATCTTGCCAAGCAAACCGTGTAAGAGTCCCTGTAAGTCAGAAAGACTTGAAAGCACACACCAAACAAAAGCAACAACTGTTCTCCAACCAGAAACCTGTACCTTGAAGTGTACTGTCTGGGGCATTGGCTGTGCTGCCCCATGCCCACCCTGAATGGCAGTCCCCCTTCGAAGTGGGGAAGATTGCTTCAGGTTGGGCAAGAAGAGCTTGGGAGCCTGCATTAAGGACTGTTCTAACCTTTTTTCTTCCTTTGGAGCAGGGATTTCGATGGGCTTCCAGTCTCTTAGCTGCTCTGCTTTCTGTGTGCTGCAGGTCCCTGACTACCTGGACCACATTAAGAAGCCTATGGACTTCTACACCATGAAGCAGAAACTAGAGGGTTATCACTACCTGAATCTGGATGAGTTTGAGGAGGACTTCAACTTGATAGTCACCAACTGTTTGAAGTACAATGCCAAAGACACCATCTTCTACCGGGCAGCTGTCCGGTTGCGAGAGCAAGGAGGGGCTGTGTTGCGGCAGGCCCGGCGGCAGGCTGAGAAGATGGGCATTGACTTTGAGACTGGCATGCACTTCCCCATGGCTGGGGATGAGGCACCTCTGCGGAGCACTGAGAACGGTGAGTACGAATGTGCTGGGCTTGGAACCCAAAGGGGAGGGGCTGCTGCTTTGTGGGAGCAGCAGGAGAGGTACAACGGAGAGCTGCTCAGACGGTTCAGGCAGAGCTGGAATCTCCCTTCCTGGAAGTTGAACCCATTGTTCCACTGCTAGTCTGAGAGGTAGCAGAAAACAAGCCCGTTCCCTCTTCCTTATGACATCATTTCAGAAATGTCAACCTGGCTATCGTGTCTCGTCTGAACCTTCTGTTCTGCAGGCAGAACATGCCCAGAACTCACAGAAGACTGAGCTATGTGACAAAGCACTGTGGTAGTAGCAACGTCTCTGGTGGTGATGAACATGTCGTCTTGATTGCAAATTATTTATATCTGCAGCTGATGTTGCATTTTATTGATTTTAACTAGTGGAGTTTTATGATTTTATGTAGTCTATTGTTGTTGTTATTGTGATATTGTTTATGCATCCATTGTATGTTGTGTGTTTGCACCTTTGGGTGCTTTTGTGAGCCACCCTGAGTCTCTTTGGAGGGATGGTGGTGGGGTATAAATAACGTATTATTCTCTCAGCATTACTTCGCGAACGAAGATTCTTAGGAAGGACTCATCCCACGCTTTTTACAAGCGCGTTGATGACTAAAAAGGCCAATCTGAGATAAGCAAGTCCAGTTGCAGAAAGCACAGCAGAAAGTCTCCTTGGGTGATGTTGTTTCCAAGTTGCGGTTCTTTCTGCGTTGTCGTTTCTCTTCGAGACCCATTCGGCGTGTCTTCTCGAAAGAGGCCGCAACATTGTGGATATTGCGTCTCCATGCCTCCCAATGTGAGGCCAGAGTGGACCATTGTTGGTGATCAATCTGGCCAAGTCTGAGATGTTGTTTCAGGGAGTCCTTATATCTCTTTTTGGGGGTGCCTCTTTTGCGCTGACCCGTGGCGAGTTCACCGTAGAGTAGTATCTTTGGGAGGTGGTGGTCCTCCATCCTACAGACATGCCCTGCCCAGCGCTGCTGTGTTCTCAGTAGCATGGCCATGCAAAGTATTATTATTATTATTATTATAAATAATATATTATCTAAAACTTGCAAGCCCTGAATTGTGCCCCACTCATTTTTTAGTTTAAAAAAATGCTTATTGGGAGTCTGATGCACTTATAAAGCATTTTCTAGGCCCATTTCAAAATGTTTGAATACCTACTTTTCTATGGAGTCAGAAAAGAGATTCTAATCTAGGGGTGTTTTTTAGGGGGGGGGTCATCATTGTGTCCTCCGGAGCCAGGAATTTGTCCCTGATGCTTGGCCACATACCACAGTCAGCAGTGATTAGAAGAAGGGTATCTGGGTGGTCTTTATCTGAGCTTTTCTGAGCTTAGAAAGAGGCAGAGGGAGCAGATGAAGTGGAGACCCAGCCAAGTCATGCAGGGCAAGGGCTTCAAGAGAGCTGGAAGAAGGAAGAGGGAAGTAGTCTGCTGATACGATCTCCAAGAAGGAGGTCTGGAGGACGGAGTTGTGTCCCATAACTGAAATTGAAACAGGAAGGAAGGTGGGGAGAGATAATTGGCTACAAAGAGAGGAGGACACGACTAAACTTTGATAGACTTCCTTCTTCTTTTTATTGTCCATAAATAGTAAGCAGGCCCCAATGACTGCTTAATGCTTTTCTAGTGTGAACCTCTGGAGGGAGTTCATTCAGGATGGGACAAAACAAGAAATGCTTATTTAGATTACAATTCTCAGAATCCCCAGATTGGAATGGAAGATTCCTGGGACGTGGTAGTATTTTCCCCCCTGAATTGCGCTGTAGGACTTCAGAACTTTGATGTGTTTCTTAGTAGTGGCTTCTCCATCCACCCAGTGTTCTTCTGAGCCTTCTGATTTGGTTGCTTTCTAGGTTGTCAATGGGCCGAATGGCACAGACTGAATCGCAGGCCTTCAGTTGTCTTGATTTAGCTGTGAGTTCACAGGGAGAAAAATAAGAAGGAGGCGGACCCTGTTAGATTTTTTCAGAGGGCACAAATGGGGACCAAGCACTATGTTCCCTGACATGCTACTTGTTTTTGCAGTCATGTACTCCCTTCAGCAGTCTGAGGAAATCACAACAACACCAAAATGAACCATTAGCTGCCAATAAGTTCCCAGTTCCAATCCAAAGTGCTAGTTATCACCTATAAAGCCCTAAACAGCTCAGTTCGTGATCCCCCCCCCCCATGAATTGATGCGGGCTCTAAGATCTGCCAGGGAGGCCCTCCTCTCGGTCCCGCCACCAACACAAACATGGTTTGTGGGGTCGAGGGAGAGGTCCTTTTCGGTGATGGCCCCACAACTTTGAAACTCCCTCCCCAGGGAGATTAGACAGGCCCCCACACTGTCCTCCTTTTGTAGAGACTTGAAGACACGGCTCTTCAATCAAGGCTTTGAGAATATTTAGCCCCTAGTTGTCCTACGTAGTAGTCACACACCTTGCACTTCATCCCATGCCTTCTCTCCATGACTGCAGCTGCCATTTATTTTATTCTAATGTTTACAGCCTGGCCATGGTGCCAGTAATTTACCACCACGGTTAGAGGATTGCAGCTTGATTGACTCTGAATTGATGTTTTTATATGTGTATGTGTTTTATTTTATTGTATTTCCTATTGTGTTCGCTTTTATGCCTGTTTTTAGGCACTTTGTGCCCTTCGGGGAGATGGTGGCAGGATATATAAGAATAAAGTTGTTGTTGTTGTGGTTGTTCTTCCATATAAGCATTTGGGGAGCTTTTGATCTCGGCCATGCCTTTGTAAAGGCTGCAAAAATGTGATTATCTACGTGCTCTCCATACGCCTTGTTTTAATAGTGAAACGTTGTTTGCTTTGCTATGGCTGCCACTGGATGTCTTCCACGCAAGGATAGGGTGCATCCTTTGGTGTGTTTTGTGGGGAGGATGGTTCCTACCTTCACTCCATAACTTATCTACTTCTGCCTTAGGGAGTGCAGCCCTCTGAGAAAGAAAAGGTTCCCCTTACATATATTAATTCTTTCTTGAATTAGAAATAGAATCTGAAACTCCAAACTAGTGAACTGTTCAAATTACTTATTTATTTATGCATTTATATCCCACTTCTTCTCGCTCTTTTTTTTTTTTTTGCTGGTTTACTTGACCATTTATGTCCAATCCCGTTTTATTTCTCACGGCTTCTTGTGATCCAAGATGGCTGAGCAGCTCTGCCTCTTGATCCTACCTTGCCTCATGGCCTTCTTGATGGGCAGAACCACAGGGTACTTACAAAATGCCTTTAACACACTTCCTGCCTCCTTCCCCCAGACGAGGAGCGGCTGCTGCTGTCTGAAAATCAGAAGCACCTGCCCCTCGAAGACCAGCTGAATCTTCTGTTGGAGCGCCTGGCCGAGGTGAGCTCTGGGAAGCAAAGCGTAGGCCGCTGTCGGCGGGCCAAGATGATCAAGAAGGAGATCACAGCCTTGCGGCGAAAGCTGGCGCATCAGCGGGAGACAGGGAGGGAGGGGCATGGCCCCTTGACCCGCATCATTCTGCCCACCCACAACCCCTGCGAGAAGGACACTCAGACCGACAGTGCCGCCGAGGAGAGCAGCAGCCAGGAAACCGGCAAAGGTTGGTTCGGTAGTTGGTGGGGCCCTACTCCCTGGCCATGGTCTCTTTGTAACATAAGGATATTCTTCTAAGAGTAGAACAGAGAATTTAATGGAGAGCAAGAGGGAGAAAAGGTTGCACAGGCATCCGTCAGGGATACTTCAGATGTGGGGTGCTTATCATGCTGGATTAGCTACTGATCCCTGGGATACATCTGTGTGTCCTGGGATGGGGCAAGGCAGAGGGGGAGGATCAGAGAAGCCATTCCTGGTCGGAAAGTCAATATGTAACTTCCCTGTCCTGGGTTTCACTGCTATTTGACTCCCCTTGTCCATGAATTACACTGGCCAACACACATGTTGGTGCCTCAGACGTCCAGCCTGTTTCTTGGTGTATTTGACCTTCTGATTCCAAAATGGGCACCGATTCCCCCCATCAGCCGTAGCTTTTGAGATACAGAACATACGCCGTCTACCAGTTGTCAAATGCGCCCCCATACCATAATCATAATATTTTCATGTAGTGTTTAAAGCAGTGGTTCCCAACTTTTGGTCTTCCAGATGTTTTGGACTTCAACTCCCAGAAATCCCAGACATTTTACCAGCTGGGTTGTTGTGAGTTCTCCAGGCTATAAGGCCATGTTCCAGAAGTATTTTCTCTGGCGGTTTGCCCACATCTATGGCAGGCATCCTCAGAACTTGTGAGGTCTGTTGGATACTAGGCAAATGCAGTTTATATGTCTGCAATGATGTCCAGGGTGGGAGAAAGAACTCTTGTCTGTTTGAGGCAAGAACATGTTTTAGAAATGGCATCGAATTGTGCCGATTGTTCGCTGCCCTGAGTCGCCCTTGGGCTGATATTAGTGGAGTATAAATGATGTAAATAAATAAATAAACTATTGAAAGAATTATTGTCTGTTTGAGTCAAAAACTATTGAAATAACTATTGTCTGTTTGATTAGCTGGCCCTGATTGTTTATTGTCTGGAATCCCCCTGTTTTTAATAGTGTTCTTTATTTACAATCAGGAGCAATCAGGGCCAGCTAATCACCTCCCAACAAAGGATTCCCCCAGGCAGGAAGTGTCCAAGCCTTGAAGCTGCAAGGCTATTCAGTGCTAATCAAGGTGATCAGTTGCAACATTCACACTTGCCTCAAGCAGACAAGAGTTCTTTCTCCCATCCTGGACATTATTCCACAGATATATCAACCCCACTTGCCTAGTTTCCAACAAACAGTTTTGATGTTTTAGTAACTGGATGTGTGGATTTAACATTGTTTTTAATGTTATTTAATTGATTGTGAGATAATTTTGTTTTTTAATCAATTGCTACTGTTCAATTTTGTATGATTCATGTTTTGTGTATTGTTAGGCATTGAATTGCTGCCTTTGTGAGCCACCCTGATCCCCCCCCCCCCCCCCGGTAAATAAAATAAACCGCACACCCTCCGAGGATGCCTGCCATAGATGTGGGCAAACGTGAGGAGAGAATGCTTCTGGAACATGGCCATATAGCCCAGAAAACTCACAGCAAACCAGTGATTCTGGTCATGAAAGCCTTTAACACCACATTTTATGAGCTGTTAGGCATTGTGGGAGCTGTTGGACAAAAGGTTGGGAACCACTGGTTTAGAGTAATATTTTTAAGCATGAAGGAAACGCATTAAACATTAAACGATACTGCATAAAAATGTTTTTATTTGATACAAACCTTCTATTATAAATCTCACCACATCTAAGACACTAGAGCTGATGAGGTCTGCCTACTGCAATTTTCTGAATCAAAGCCCCAAATAAACCCAGGGACAGCCCTAAAACCAAGATACCAAGAAATAAAATCAGACCCAAGTCTCTCTTTCTCTTGACCATTCTGCTTCTGTCTCCCATGCTGCATGTGAAATATGCGTTCCTAGAGAGTAGAGGTGGGGAACATGTTGGTTCTTCAAATGTTGCTGGATTATATCTCACATCGTCCCACACCATTGGCTATGCTAGTTATTCCTGATTATTAGTATGGGCCAAATATACTGTATCTACAGTTACTCATTCTTGGTTACAATTAATTAAAGCAGCATAGTGATATTGCTCTATGCTTGATGTCACAACATCCTTGTGAGGTAGGCTAGGCTGAGAGGTTGTCACTCCTCTGTAAAGTAAGGAACTTCACGACTCAGGGCCCTTCCACACAGCCCTATATCTCAGAAGATCAAGGCAGAAAATCCCACAATATCTGCTTTGAACTGGGTTATCTGAGTCCGCACTCAGATGTGGGATTTTCTGCCTTGATATCCTGGGATAGAGGGCTGCGTGGAAGGGCCCCCAATGGGCAGCTTTCTTTAGTTCCTACTCCACTACTACATGCTGGAGTTAGGAGAGCAGTGGGCTGATCAAGAGGACTCTTGTGAGAGGAAGCATTGCCGAAATGTTGTGCAAGGATCATCTCCATTTATGGGGAGATCATTTAGTTCACTGTATAAACCAGATGTGATCTGCATATTGCAGTGTAGTGACCTCTCTGTTATCTTTTACCAATTGGATTCTTGCTTACTGAGAGTTACCGAGAGTTATATTGACATGAAATTTCCAAAGTTGTCATCTCTGGGATTTAACTTATTTACTTTATTTATATTCTGCTCTTCTCACCCCGAAGGGGACTCAGAGCGGATTACAGGTACACATACTTAGCAGACAATCCCTGCGTTTCCACATACACAGTACATACTGTCCACAGTACACACAGTACACAGTACACACATATAGACGAACAGAGGCAAACTCTGGCCACCACTGACGCACTCCTCATCTCTCAGCGTCCTTCCGCATTCCTTGGCGATTCCTGGAGTTCTCTTTAATAGCCTCATAATTCAGTCAAAATTTGTCTCCCCAGTTAATGTGGTACCTTTATCGCCTACTTGACAGATGCAACTGTCTTTCGGGCTGCAAAGGTTGACAGCAGGCTACACTTAAAAGTCGAGCACCCACCTCGACCCGTGCAGGCCTTGAACTCATGACCTACTGGTCAAAGAGATCTTATGCAGCTGACACTTAGCCAGCTGCACCACATTTAAACCAGCTGTCATTAACCATGGTTGCCATCTATTTGGAACAGTGTATAAACCTGATCTGGTCTGCATATCACACTGCAGTGGGCTCTTTTCTCTTTTACTATGTTGATCCTTGTAGCTGGTTTTGATCTAAGACTTCCTGAAAGTTACGTTGAAGTTGTCTCGTTTTGAGATTTGTCCAGCTGTCATCAACAGCGGTTGCCACCTATAAGGGTAGAGGGGAAACTCAAGGCGGCTGAAAGAGAGAGAGGACAGCTCCTGTTGAGTTTCCTGTTCTGAGCGGACGCTGCCACTTTTAATTCCAGGCCTTGGCCCCAACTCTTCCTCCACTCCAGCTCATGAAGTTGGCAGAAGGACCTCCGTGCTTTTCTCCAAGAAGCATCCCAAGACTGCCGGGCCTCCCAAACGTCCTGGGCGTCCACCCAAGAACCGTGATAGTCAACTGGCCCCAGGTCATGGAAACAGCCCGGTGGGCCCCCCACAGCTGCCAATCATGAGCTCCCAGCGGCAACGCAAGAGAGTCAGGAGCCCGCGCCCCAGCACCAGCTCAGACAGCGACAGTGACAAGTCGGCAGATGACGGTCCTCTTGGTGAGTGAGTTTAGAGCAGATCTCTTTAACAAGCTGGCTAGAGCCTCTGGGGGTTGGAGGGTAACTGGTTGAAAAGGCCTGTCCTAGAGCAGGCATGGGCTAACTTGGGCCCTCCAGGTGTTTTGGAGTTCAACTCCCACAATTCCTAACCGCCTACTGGCGGTTAGGGATTGTGGGAGTTGAACTCCAAAACACCTGGAGGGCCCAAGTTAGCCCCTGCCTGCTCTAGAGTCAATGTGAGAAAGTGTCCTAAGACACTGTGTATGTGAAAGCTACTCGTCTCGGAAGCCTAAATTAGTAAAAATCCTGCCACCTTTCAAGGCAGCAGCTTTGCATTACGCAAACATTTTCCACACAGATTTAGGTCAGCAGCGGGAATACTAGGAACCAGCAGTAAGTGTGGCCTGCTTACGACCAAGCATTTTATCCCACTTAACAAATAAATGAAAGAACACTAACTGTGGAAAAAAGCATTTTTTTCGTACATTGTTGAGTGTGAAGGAAGCTTACTTCGTGAGGCATGCAACTAGTGCATCTCTGTTACAATCCAGCTTCTCTAAATTATTGGCTTCCTTGCCCAGTGGACCTGTGGGACTCGAGCATACGTAGTGCCTGTGCTTTCATTTGCCCAATTAACCTTTCGTCTCTCTCCAGACTTGCCAGCAAATGGCTTCAGCAGCAGCAGCCAGCCTGTCAAGAAAAGTTTCCTCGTGTATCGCAGTGACTACAACCTCCCGCGTAGCAGCTCCGATTCAGAATCGAGCAGCACCAGCAGCAGCAGCGCTGCCTCCGACCGCACCAGGTATCAGCGAAGGGCAGGGGCTGGGGCTGGCCAAGATCTGGGGAATGTAAACACAGCTCAGTAGGCTTCAGAGGGCTGCACATGCGCACACACCCCACCTGCATTTACTTTTTTTAAAAAAAAATCACTCAAAATACCTTTCAGGGTGATTTGTAAGGCTCAGAAGAAATCTGGGTTTACTCCCTAGCAAAAGAAGGGCCTTTTCTGTGCCTAAATGTGTAGATCACTAGAGGAATGTGTCTTGAGTTTTTGGCAGCTACACTCTTACCTAGCGCTAGAGATCCAGGATCAGGATAAGGAATGATCAGGGATTGTGTGCAATTGATATTTGGAATGGGCTGAACTACGATTCTTTGATTACTGTATGTGATTTGAATGTTTATATTAATATATTTTAGCTCCACATTTCAGTGTCCAAATGTTATGTCTAAGTGATATATTAATGTTGTTTTATGTTAAGTTTCATATGTGTGTGACGCATTAAATTTTGCTATACAGTATATAAGTTGGAAACCGCACTGAGTCCCCCGTCCCCCCCAGGATGAGAAAAGCAGTATACAAATGAAGTAAAATAAATAAGTAAGAGGGTCCCGTGGCCAGACAGAGCCAGACAAGGAATTTCTCAGGTGGCAAGCTTGAAATCTGTGCCTTTACTTGCTCATGAAGAGTAAACATTCTTCCCCCTCCCCAAATAAACAGTTCTGCAACATATGCAAATTTGTTACTGAAAAGGACATTCAAGTGCCACCTCGGAGTTGGTTGAGGTAGGCAGGATTTCCCTGGGTACTGGTTGTGGGGGGTCGGGAGCAGGTCAGGGTTTTGCCCTCCCTTCTGCTCGAGATCCCCGTGTACAACTAGTGGGCCACTGTGTGATACAGAATGCTGGACTAGATGGGCTGAGGTCCGATTCAGCATGGCTCTTCTTATGTTCTTATGTTCTTATGTTAATAGCAACAACAACAACACATTTATTTTTATACCCTGCCTCCATCCCCCCGAAGGGACTTGGGGTGGCTTACATTGGGCCAAGCCCAAACAGAACAGTTAATCTATGTATATAATAAAAGTCAGTGTTTGTGGAGGTGCAGAGGAATATGTGGCAGCCTTTCGATTGGTTGCCACTGTGGGATTATTTGCATAACGCCTCTGATTGGCCAACAACCAACATTCCATCACTCCAAGGAGGCAGAGAGGGGATTGGTTGCCACTGAGGGAGAATTTGCATACGGACTCTTAATTGGCCAGCCACCACCAATATTCCGGCACTCTTCGGAGGCAGAGAGGGAAAAGGAAAGGCCCTCAGGCTGTCAGGAATGGCTCCCACTGTGGTTTCAGATTGGCCAGCCTCTACAAACTTGGCACACAGAGCCCCCATGACTCACTCTGCATCCTACTGCAGTTTGGAGAAGGGCGTACCACGGATTATGGGACTTGCAGTACCTTCACTAACTTTCTGAGAGCACTGCGAGCCACATAAATAACTGATAAAGATCAACCTTGGCCCACAATGCCTTTCTCAAATTACCCGGGCACCGCCGGGTCCCCAAGCTAGTAAGAATAATAATAAAAAAACTTTATTTATATTCGGCTCTATCTCCCCGAAGGGACTCAGAGCAGATCCCAAATGTAAAAGACAAACATTCAATGCCCAAATACAACAATACATCCATAATAACAAAAATTTAAACAACCCAACATATAAACATGAATTATAACTTAACAACTAAAATTAAATAAAAACACAGCATGTTATAACAGACAAAGTGTTACCTGAAATAAATATCCATTCTGCTTCTGTCCACTTAGCACAACTCCTTCCAAACAAGGGAGGGGCAAGCCTTCCTTCTCCCGTGTGAATTTCCCAGAGGACAGCAGCGAAGACTCGTCGGGAACCGAAAATGAATCCTACTCAGTGGGAGCCGGTCGAGGAGTCGGCCATGGTAGTAAGTGTCGGGGGCCATTTCCTCTGGTTTCCTCTGTAGGGATGAGACATGGAGAAGGAGGGCAGTGACCTCTTACCGCCCCCTTGTTTCTTGTTGCAGTGGTGCGGAAGAGCATCAGCCGGTCAGCTGGCTGGCTCTCTGAGGATGAGGACTCCCCTCTGGATGCCTTGGACCTGGTCTGGGCAAAATGCCGGGGTTACCCGTCTTATCCAGCACTGGTGAGTAGAAGTATACAGCCAGCCCTCAACATTTGCATGTTTTAATGTTTTCTGGTTTTGATTATTCACGAATATGATTAACATCTCTCTAGGAATGTCTAGGCTCTCCAGCATGACATCGACTTATACAGATATTTGTTTATTTATTTACCACATTTGTGGTAAATAAATAAATGGATTATAGAGCAGGCATGGACAAACTTTGGCCCTCCATGTGTTTTGGACGTTAACTCCCACAATTCCGAATTGGGAGTTGTAATGAAGTCGATATGTGTGTGTTGTTTTGTTGTTGAATGTGTGGTTGCATGATTGCATTTGTGTTGGAATATGGGGTTAAGTGTTAGACAGACCCTAAAGGGTTAACTATGATAATAAAGGCATTTCCCTCCTAAGGGAATGTGTTACCATAGTAACAGTGGGCGGAGCCAGCCAGGAGGCTAGATTAGAATGCTGAAGAGTTTGAATTTGGTCAGTTGGAGAAGTGAGTTGGGAATTGGCGGTTGGTGAGGAGCCAGCTGTCTGTTAGAGCTGCAAGTGTTCAGTTCTGTGTGGGGTTTAGGGAAACCCAAGTTGAGGACAAGTTTGATCCTGGATAGTAGTAAAAATAACCTAAAGGGTTATTTGGTTAGGTGCATATAGAAGCAGAGGAGTGATAGTCTGCTTATATCTGTGTCAGGGGAAGTTATACCCCAGTGTTAAATTGTTGGAACTTGAAGTGTGTACCTCTTCGGAGCCTGTAACCAAATAAGCATTGAACCCGGTTGTGAAATAAACTGTTTGTTGTTCCTTCATGAAAACTCTCTCAGCCGTGTCATTTCAACATAGAAGCCTCAAAATAAGCCCTCACATCGGTAGCCAGAGTTAATATGGTGGCAGCGTAATTGTAAAAAGATCTTCTCACAGTGGGACGCATGCTTTAGGCTGCGTCTTCACAAAGTAGTGTCAGTGGAGTGTCAAAATTGTCCATATCGTTACATTGGTGGCAGAGGTGGAATCGCCTGCCCTACCATAGCTTTAAACAGTTCCTCCAGGTGTGAGTTTGAATCTACAAGGGGTTTCAGCGCTAGTCATCGGCGGCGTTCGCAAAACCTTTCTCCTTTACAGGAGTTGAAGCCCAAAACACCTAGAGAGCTGCTTAAGCGGCTTAGGGGGAAAAGGAAGGGGCCTGAGGCCAGGAATTGTGGGAGCTGAAGTCCAAAACACATGGAGGTCCTGATCTAGAGGGCCACATAAAATGACATGGCAGCCTGCATTTGGCCCATAGGCCTTGAGTTTTGACACATGCTGGTCCCTGATCTTCTCCCTCCTGCTTCTTGGCAGATCATTGACCCGAAGATGCCGCGGGAAGGAATGTTCCATCACGGCGTCCCCATCCCTGTGCCTCCCTTAGAGGTGCTGAAGTTGGGAGAACAGATGACTCAGGAAGCACGGGAACATCTCTACCTGGTCCTCTTCTTTGACAATAAGCGAACCTGGTAAGAGCAGAGCTTCGTGCGACTTTGTCTGATCACTGCAGGCTAGACGAATGGGCTTGCCAAGTGCGGGCAGTGCCAGACCAGCACCTGATAGATAAAGCTGGAAACAGAGCTACTGCGCTGGTGCAGGATTTAGGGGAGAACTTTCTGATGGTTAGAGTTGTTCCATCGTGAAATGGGCTCCCTTCAAGTGTGGTAGAATATCCTTCTCTCGAGGTATTTAAGCCTCACGTATTCTCTGCTGGGAATACTTTGTGTATTCCTGGAGGCTGGACTAGATGGCTCTGGTGGTCTCTTCCAACTCGTATGATTCAAGGGAGGAAGTCGGGTGGGGATTACTACTCCTCTCAGGAAAGTCAGTAGTGTTGGGTGAGTGGGCTGATTAACAAAAGACCCTCCTCCTAAATGTACAGCGGAGTAACTTATTAGCAGCAGCATGACCCAGGACCGGCAGCCAAAAGTAATAAAAAGAACAAAAACACACGGACAAATGTTATCTTATGAGTAAATAAATATTAATTTGCTCATATTTGGTTTTATTGTTCTTTTAATGTAATTGTTCATGCTTTGTGAGCTGCTCCGAGCCCTCGGGGAGTGGCGGCATATCAATCTGAATAGTAAATAAATAAATAATCTCTTCCATAGGAGGCTTTTCTTTGTAGTATAATAATAGGGTTGCACTATTTACAAAAACAAGGTTTCCATAACACAAATAAAGTTCAACCTTCACACTGGAGGTTCACGCATGAGGCCTTCCCATGCTGAGGCTTTCCTCACGCTGAGGCCTTTCTCCCACTGAGGCCTCTCTCGCACAGAGGCTTCTCTCACACTGAGGGCTACTAACTAAGCTACAGGCACACCTGCTAATATTGAACTGCAGCTTTTGCTGAGACATTGCATCCATTTAACCCTTTCAGTGCTGGACTCCCTGTTTTGTAATTAAAAACACCTAGTTAATATTTCTGACACGTAAGACCCTTTTTGAGGCTCAGGTGTTCAATTTCTCTCTTTTTACCATGCAGGCAGTGGTTGCCCCGCACCAAGCTTGTGCCCCTGGGTGTGAACCAAGACCTGGACAAGGAGAAGATGCTGGAAGGGCGCAAGTCCAACATCCGCAAGTCCGTCCAGATCGCCTACCACCGTGCCATGCAGCACCGCAACAAGGTGCAAGGGGAGCAGAGCAGCGACTCCAGCGAGAGCGACTGACCTTCCGAGGGCCCCCCCGCCCTGGGCGCTCACTCGGTGCAGCTGGACTGTACAGGAGAGGGGCGCGGGGAGCTCCAGCCTTGGGAACCGGGGCCCTCGGCCCAGCCACGGGAGCCTGTGCAGAGCAGCCTGTGGTCCCTCCGGCTTGCCGGGCGCACCCACAGAGCACCCTGCGCTCCACAGGGGCGAGCCTACCTCTTGCACCAGCCTGCCCTTCCTTGCCCCGTGCCTAGGATTGCCCTGGCCAGCTGCATGAGCAAGGCCCAGCTGCCTGTGTCGCTCCCAAGGACAGGACCCCGCTGCTGTCTGGATCCTCGGGCTCTAGGCCTTTGTAAAATACTGTACTATAGTGGGAGAATGTAAATTATTGGGGCTGCTCCATACACACACAGAACCTGGAATCCCCGTCCCTCCCCAACTTCCCTGCATCCTAGCAATCTGTCCAGACCCATCTGCCTTCCCTTGGCCCAGCCCTTCCGACACTCGCAGAGCAGGGCCGCTGTCTTCTCACTCGCACACATTTTGATACTATAGCCTTTTTTGGAGCCTGGCTCTCTGCCTGACCCTAACCCGTCCCCACCTTGTAGGAACCCGGCTCTTCTTTCTGCTGCAGCCGGGTGGGCATTTGTACTTGTATTTATTTTGGAGGAAGAAGATCTCTATTGATTCTTAGAAAATAAAAATGGCCTTTCAGAACCATTTGCGCGCCTTCCTTTGTTATCAGAAAGGAACAGGAAGTGTTTCATTCCGTGGAAAGTCCTTATGTTTCCTAGGGACTGATGGCCCTTCTTGGCATGAAAGCAGCTGCTAGCTGTATAGATGCAAAGTGCATTTTGTTATTCCTGATATTATTATTATTATATGCCAGTTCTGATGGCATATCAGGATCACAGTCTTTGCCGGATTCACCTTTAGTCTGCTCGCGCGTAACCATCCGTACTGCTTGTTGCCCCGGGTTCTAGACATAGGAGGAGCTGGGTATCGTCAGCATATTGGTAACATTGCAAGCTGAAGCTCCGTGCTAGCCTAACGAGTGGTTGAATGTAGATGTTGAACGGCAGAGGAGAAAGGATAGCACCCTGAGGTACCCCACAAAGGAGGAGGGACCTCTCAGAAACTTGATCAATCCATTCCACCCGCTGACTGCGATTTTGAAGGAATGAATCAAACCGGGGGCCGACCCTCGGACTCTAGATACGGCCAGGCGTTGGATCAGCAGATTGTAATCTACGGTGTCAAATGCTGCAGCGAGGTCAAGGAGCACCAACAGCGCTTCTGCCCCGGTCAAGTTGGCGGCGAATGTAATCAGTGATGGCTACTAGGACAGTCTCAGTCCCATGGCCAGGGCAGAAGCCGGACTGGAAGGGGTCTAGGCCATTTGTATCGTCCAAAGACTGCTGCAATTGACCCGCTACTGCACGTTTGATCACTTTGCCTAAGAATGGAAGACTTGAGACTGGGCGGTAGTTGGTAGGAGTCGTGAAGTCTAGGCTCGGCTTTTTTAGAAGAGGGTGGACCATTGCTTCTTTTAGGCCAGTGTTTCCCAACCTTTTTTGAGCCGCGGCACACTTTTAACATTAAAAAAATTCAGGGGCACACCACCAACCAAAATGACACAAAATGACACTGTAACACAGTAAAGAACGGCTGGGGGATGGTGAGCTGCTGGGAGCAGCTGCTGGGAGTGCCGAAACCAGGGGAGGAGTCAGGCCACACCATGCCCCGCCCCCTCCCCCTGGCTTCAGTTCTCCCATAGCTTCGCCAGCCTTGAGGGGCAGTGCCAAGCCAGCATTGTGCTGGCTCTGCCACCGCTGGCTTGGCACTGCCCCCTCAAGGCTGGCGAAGCTGTGAGGGCGCTTAAGCTGGGGGAGGGGGCGGTTCTAGGCCCCGCCATGCCCCGCCCCTCCCCCCGTCTTCAGTTCTCCCACAGCTTCACCAGCTTTGAGGGGGCAAGCCAGCATTGTGCTTGCTCTGCCATCGCTGGCTTGGCACTGCCACCTCAAGGCTGGCGGCTGTGGGAGTGCTGAAGCCGGGGGAGGGGCGGAGCCAGGCTGCGTCATGCCCCCTCCCCCGGCTTGAGCTCTCTTACAGGGAGGGAGCATGAGTGGTGGACGGGCTTCAGTAGGCGGGGCTCCTCTGTGCGGCTTCAACAAGCAAGGGGCGAGAGTCATGGCAAATTGGAGGCTGGTTGGGGAAACGGCCGAAGGAGGCGGTGCCCTGGTCCCTTCTTCTTTTTCTTTGTGGCCACCCGTCCCTTCCTCCTCCCCCAAGCAGCAGGAGTTTGGCAGGAGGAGGGGGGAAGGAAGGGGGGCCGAGAGCTTTTCTCACAGCACACCTGATGATCGCTCACGGCACACTAGTGTGCCACGGCACACTGGTTGAGAAACACTGTTTTAGGCTGTCCAGAAAAACTCCTTGTTCCAGGGAATTGTTAATTATACTCCTCAAAGGATCTCGTGGTATCTCTAGGCCAGGCCTGGGCAAACTTTGGCCCTCCAGGTGTTTTGGACTCCAACTCCCACAATTCCTAACAGGCTGTTAGGAATTGTGGGAGTTGAAATCCAAAACACCTGGAGGGCCAAAGTTTGCCCAGGCCTGCTCTAGGCAGTCCTTAATTAGCCAGGAGGGACATGGGTCCAGGGAACAAGTGGTTGGTTTTGCTGCAGCTAGAATCTTATCAACAGCTTCCATATCCAATGACACGAATCAGTCAAGAATAGGACCATTTGACGGCCATGGGGCCTCCAGCTCGCTCATCGTGTCAGCCGTGGGGGGAAGCTCTTGATGAAGCAAGGCAATCTTGTCTGTAAAAAACTTTTGAAACGACTCTGCCGTAATAATCGAAATAGCTGAACTGTTGACCAATAGAGCCGAGTTGGTCATATTGCAAACAATTTTAAATATTTGTGCTGGCCGAGATCTGGCAGCGACTACCAGGGAGGTGTTATATACCTTTTTAGCCACCTTGATGGCTGACTCATAGGTTTTGCAGAACGCCTTAAGAGCAGATTTCGACGCCTCATCGGATTTTCGACGCCACACGTGCTCCAATCGTTTCCATTCATGCTCCAGCGACCGTAGCTCATCTGTATACCCATCTGTATACCATAGAGAGTGGTTCCAACAGGGGCGAAAATAACATTTAGGAGCAATCACGTCTAGGGCTGTTGACAAGTTACCGTTCCATTTGTCAAACTACTCATTAAGAGAGTCATCAGTGATTTCTAAGTCCTTGAGGGCATTCAGAAATCTGATAGGTCCATGAGTTTTCTTGGACGCGCAAGAATTGGCTCGGCATCTACCCGTGGAGGAAGTGGAATCTCTACTCGAACATTCAAAGTAAAGGGGTTGGACCACGGGATTGAACACAGCAGGGCATTATTTACTTTATTCAGGGAAGGCACATTGGAACAGCCATGTCTTCAGGCTCCTCCTAAAAACTGCGAATGTGGGGACTTGTCTGATATCCTTGGGGATGCACGTTCCAGAGTCGGGAGGCCACTACAGAGAAGGCCCTCTCCCTCGTCCCTACCAAATGCGCCTGTGAAGGTGGCAGGAGCGAGAGTAAGGCCTCTCCAGATGATCGAAGAGATCGCCTGGGTTCGTAGATGGAAATGTGGTCACGAAGGTAGGGGGGTCCCAAACCAGGGCTTAGTAGGTAAGAACCTGCACCATGAATTGGGACTGGAAGATGAGCAGCAGCCAATGGAGCTCCTTGAACAGGGGGTTGACTGCTCCCTGTAAGTCACTCCAGTTAGCAATCTGGCTGCCGCTCGTTAGACCAATTGAAACTTTCGGGCCATCTTCAAGGGCAGCCCCACGTAGAGTGCATTACAGTAATCCAATCTGGAGGTAACTAAGGCGTGGACTGTCAGCTCACTATAGCCACTCCTAAATGAAGACACAGAACGCCATCTGAGAATCACAAGGAATTTTACTACAGGATACTAACACACACAAAGCCAGGAGTGCCGTTACAGAATGGGGCACTCCCTTATATACCTTCCCCCACATTCAAAGAAGCAACGTCCCGCGCAAAACCCAAAGCCCGCGAAAATCTCCCGCCGAGTTCACTGGTTCTCCTTTCCCATGCAGGCAGTGCCAGGTGCCTATCTCCCGATGATGTCAGTGGCCTTGAGTTTGGATGCTGGAATCCAAGCACCAAATCTCAGACTCTGACAGTGGACCACTATGGCCAGATCCGACTTCACAAGGTACGGTTGCAGGTGACGCACGAGTCTTAATTGTGCAAAGGCCCTCCCAGTCACTGCAGACGCCTGAGCTTCAAACGTTAGCGATGAAACTAGCAGGACACCCAAGCTGCGGACCTGTGACTTCAGGGGGAGTGCAACCCCATCAAGCAAAGGTTGCCACCGTATACCCCGATCCGGCATACGATCAACCAGGAGGACCTCTGTCTTGTCAGGATTGATCCTCAGCTTGTTCCTCCTCATCCAGACCGTCACAGCGGTCAGACACTGGTCCAGTATCTGAGGGGCTTCCTTGGAATTACGTGGAAGGGAGTAGTAGAGTTGGGTGTCATCTGCGTAGAGGTGGCACCCGACTCCAAAGCCCCGGATGACCTCTTCCATTAACTAAAATAATTAAAACAGTTAAGTGAATAAAACACATAGAACAATTTATTTATTTGTCATTTATTTGTCACGTTTCTATACCGCCCCTCTCAGCCCGAAGGCAACTCGGGACGGTTTACACAGGCAGTCTCTGCCCTCAATACAACACAGCAACAAGTCAACCCCCCCCCCCCCCAGAAAAAAACAAATAATAACAATTTAACAATTAAAAACATACAATTGCAGCCTCAGCGTCATGTTGAAATCAGTTTCCATCACATTGTCGTCATTCCTTATATCCAATTAAGCCTTATATTTCATCAACAAATGCCTGCTCAAATAACCAGGTCTTGACTTTCTTGCGAAATGTCAGGAGGGAGGGGGCCGATCTGATGTCTTTAGGGAGGGCGTTCCAAAGCCGAGGAGCCACCACTGAGAAGGCCCTGTCTCTCGTCCCCGCCAGGCGCACCTGCGAAGAAGGCGGGACTGAGAGCAGGGCCTCTCCAGATGATCTTAAACATCTCGATGGTTCATAGGGAGAGTTGCGTTCGGACAGGTAAGTTGGTCCCGAACCGTTTAGGGCTTTAAAGGCTAAAGCCAGTGTAAAGAGGCTATTCAAATGAACCGGCTGGACAGGGTGGACCCTCTTTTACTGATCCCACCACTGCCACTAATTTGTAACGATGAGGTCACTACGTATCTGACCTAATGTAAAAGGGTGTTGTATAACTTTAATTTAAGGATCCCTTAAATATGAAGAGATTAGCCACCAGATTGTGAGGACTGTTGTTGTTATCTGTTATCTAGGAGGGTCTGTCACCAATTATTGTGGGACTTCAAACTGTGTAACAAGACAGGTTAAAAACACTTTCCTGTCTTGCTTTACTCTGAGGCTTGACTTTTAAAATACGGAACAGAGAGAGGTTGTTGATGAAAAGAACAATAACAGTTTATTTATAGCTTGGCACAAAAGCGTGATGGATACGTTATAACTTCTTAGAGGCTCAACTCATCATGGTTACATTGGTATTGTAGAAGATACAAAGTTTAAAATGTTTGACTGTTACTATTACTCAGTTAGATCAGTATGTAACTATCTCACACACAGACCTTCTTTCCCTCCTATAGGCACCTTGCCTATCTCTAGCCCTCAGGCTCTATATACCAACAGACTGGCTCATAAGCTCAGCCTACTACTGTTTTAAACTGCTGTACATTGCTGTTTTTAGGGTTTTTAAATGATGTAAGTCACCCGGAGCACCACTGGTGGAGGGCGACTCACAAATATTAAAGTATTATTATTATTATTATTACTAGAACTGTCTCTCTACAGCTCCAAAACCAGACTGCCCTCAGAACCTGCTCTCTCCTAGAGCTGGGCTGACAGTTAAACTGTCAAAATTCAAACTTCCCCAGAATTCTATTCTTGGCTGTGGCAGAAAGCTGTTGACTCCTCCCACCTCTGCCTTACAGCCATGTTGCTATGACAACTCTTCCCCAAGGTGGGCCTTCACTGAAGAAGTGCACCTTCCCTAAACATCTAAACATCTCAATACATATTCAATCCTCAATCCTATAATAAAAAACAAACACTTCTGCACAGCCAGCACTTTGAACTGTGCCTGGTAGCAAACTGGCAGCCAGTGGAGCTGGCACAACAGGGGAGTTGCACGCTCTCTGAATGGCGCTCCTGTAATCAACCTGGCTGCTGTCCGTTGGACTAGTTGCAGCTTCCAAACAGTCTTCAAAGGCAACCCCACGTAGAGAGCATTGCAGTAATCTATACGAGATGTAACCAGAGTGTGGACCACCATGGCCAAGTCAGACGTCCCAAGGTATGGGCGCAGCTGGCGCACAAGTTTTAACTGTGCAAATGCTCCCCTGGTCATCGCCGAGACCTGGGGTTCCAGGCTCAGCGATGAGTCCAGGATCACACCCAAACTGCGAACCTGGGTCTTCAGAGGGAGTGTAACCCCGTTTAACACAGGCTGTAACCCTATGCCCTGTTCGGCCTTTCGACTGACAATTAGCAAATCAAAACATATAAAGTGCTACCACTGCTACCAATTATCAGGGTCACATTTTGGCTGGTTGCTGTGTAGAGCCATCCTTTTTTGGGAGGAGTTAGCTGACCTCACAATCTCTGAGGATGCCTGCCATAGATGTGGGTGAAACGTCAGGAGAGAATGCTTCTGGAACATGGACATACAGCCTGGAAAACTCACAGCAACCCAACAAAGTTTTATGATGTCGCAATACTATGGAATCCTGGGCTTTGTAGTTCGGTGAAGCACCATCTTTGACAAAAAAGAGCTAAAGACCTTAGAAAACTACAACTCCCAGGAGCCCATAACATTGAGCCGTGGCTGTGGTGGAGATCCAACCCAAGGGAGGCCTTTCTTGTCAGTATTTCACGTGGGGACGGGCATCCTCGTGAGCAGAACGAGTGCCATTGGGCAGGGCCTTTCTGGTGGCGGCCCCAATTGACAAAAGAGCTAAAGACCTTAGAAAACTACAACTCCCTGGAGCCCATAACATTGAGCCGTGGCTGTGGTGGAGATCCAACCCGAGGGAGGCCGTTCTTGTCAGTATTTGAAATTCGTCAGAACGAGTGCCATTGGGCAGGGCCTTTCTGGTGGCGCCCCAATTGACAAAAGAGCTATTCTGACCTCCAGACAACTACAATCAGGGCCAGCTAACACCTCCCAACAAAGGATTTCCCCAGGCAGCAACCAGCCAGGCTTTGAAGCTGCAAGGCCCATTCAACGCCCCAATCAAAAAGGCTGGCCACCTGCAACATTCACACCATGCCTCCAAACAGACACCTGTGGGCATCATCCAACTGATACGGAAACCCCATTTTCTCATTTCCAGCAGACCTCACAATCTCTGAGGATGCCTTTCTGATGTGGGTGAAACAAAAGGAGAGAATGCCTTCTGGAACATGGACATACAGCCTGGAAAAAACTCACAGCAACCCAACAAAGTTTTATGATGTCGCATCCTCATGGAATCCTGGGCTTTGCAGTTCGGTGAAGCACCATCTTTGACAAAAAGAGCTAAAGACCTTAGAAAACTACAACTCCCAGCCCATAACATTGAGCCGTGGCTGTGGTGGAGATCCAACCCAAGGGAGGCCTTTCCTGTCAGTATTTCAGGTGGGGACGGGCATCCTCGTAAGCAGAACGAGTGCCATTGGGCAGGGCCTTTCTGGTGGCGGCCCCAATTGACAAAAGAGCTAAAGACCTTAGAAAACTACAACTGCCATAACATTGAGCCGTGGCTGTGGTGGAGATCCAACCCGAGGGAGGCCTTTCCTGTCAGCATTTCATGTGGGGACGGGCATCCTCGTGAACAGAACGAGTGCCGTTGGGCAGGGCCTTTCTGGTGGCGGCCCCAATTGACAAAAGAGCTAAAGACCTTAGAAAACTACAACTGCCATAACATTGAGCCGTGGCTGTGGTGGAGATCCAACCCGAGGGAGGCCTTTCTTGTCAGTATTTCACGTGGGGACGGGCATCCTCGTAAGCAGAACGAGTGCCATTGGGCAGGGCCTTTCTGGTGGCGGCCCCAATTGACAAAAGAGCTAAAGACCTTAGAAAACTACAACTCCCAGGAGCCCATAACATTGAGCCGTGGCTGTGGTGGAGATCCAACCCGAGGGAGGCCTTTCTTGTCAGTATTTCAGGTGGGGACGGGCATCCTCGTAAGCAGAACGAGTGCCATTGGGCAGGGCCTTTCTGGTGGCGGCCCCTATTTCCTCCGCTCGCTGTCCCCGCCCGGGCCTTTCTCCCGGACGGACTGCTTCCGGCGCCGGCGCGGCCAGTACTTCCGCCCTTCTCGTCCATCCCTATACCAACGCCGCCTCAGGAGGAGGAGGAGGAGGAGGAGCAGGCCGCGATGGCCCAGGCGCGCCCGGCCCCGCTGCCTCGCGCCGCGCCCTGGCGCTGCCTGCCTTGCCCGCGCGCCGAGCTCCGCCTCGAGCTGGTCCTGTGCGGCGGGCAGGCCTTCCGGTGAGTGAGGGAGAGAGGGAGAGAGCGCCCCCTGCCGGCTCCCCCGCCTCCTTCCTCCCTTCCTTCCTCCCTCCTTCCCTCTTTCAGCCTCTTTCTCTCTCTCTGTTTGGCTTTAATACAGGCCTGCGTGGGCCTGAGGCTGTTGGGAGTGCTGGGAGTTGGAGTCCAAAACAGTCTGGAGGGAGGGAGGGAAGGAAGGAGGCCCCAAGTTTGGGTAGCAGGTAGTTTTAGCCCAATGGGATGCAGACAA
Source organism: Anolis apletophallus (assembly GCA_030556195.1). Taxonomy (NCBI): domain Eukaryota; kingdom Metazoa; phylum Chordata; class Lepidosauria; order Squamata; family Anolidae; genus Anolis; species Anolis apletophallus. Next base: position 2,376,171 of record JARBWK010000001.1, read on the forward strand.
AGCCACTCAAGCAGGCCTGGGCCAACTTGGGCCTTCCCTCCAGACGCTTTGGACTCCCACTCCCACAATTCCTCACAGCCTCAGGCCTGGGCCAACTTGGGCCTTCCCTCCAAATGTTTTGGACTCCCAACTCCCACAATTCAGGGCCTGAGGCTGTGAGGCATTGTGGGAGTTGGAGTCCAAAGCGTCTGGAGGGAGGGCCCAAGTTGGCCCAGGCCTGAGGCTGTGAGGAATTGTGGGAGTTGGAGTCCAAAGCGTCTGGAGGGAAGGCCCAAGTTGGCCCAGGCCTGAGGCTGTGAGGAATTGTGGGAGTTGGAGTCCAAAGCGTCTGGAGGGAAGGCCCAAGTTGGCCCAGGCCTGAGGCTGTGAGGAATTGTGGGAGTTGGAGTCCAAAGCGTCTGGAGGGAGGGCCCAAGTTGGCCCAGGCCTGAGGCTGTGAGGAATTGTGGGAGTTGGAGTCCAAAGCATCTGGAGGGAGGGCCCAAGTTGGCCCAGGCCTGAGGCTGTGAGGAATTGTGGGAGTTGGAGTCCAAAACACCTGGAGGGAGGGCCCAAGTTGGCCCAGGCCTGAGGCTGTGAGGAATGGTGGGAGTTGGAGTCCAAAACACCTGGAGGGAGGGAGGCCCCAAGTTGGCCCAGGCCTGAGGCTGTGAGGAATGGTGGGAGTTGGAGTCCAAAACACCTGGAGGGAGGGCCCAAGTTGACCCAGGCCTGAGGTTGTGAGGAATTGTGGGAGCTGGAGTCCAAAACACCTGGAGGGAGGGCCTAAGTTGGCCCAGGCCTGAGGCTGTGAGGAATTGTGGGAGTTGGAGTCCAAAACACCTTGAGGGAGGGCCCAAGTTGGCCCAGGCCTGAGGCTGTGAGGCATTGTGGGAGCTGGAGTCCAAAACACCTGGAGGGAGGGCCCAAGTTGGCCCAGGCCTGAGGCTGTGAGGAATGGTGGGAGTTGGAGTCCAAAACACCTGGAGGGAGGGCCCAAGTTGGCCCAGGCCTGAGGCTGTGAGGCATTGTGGGAGCTGGAGTCCAAAGCGTCTGGAGGGAGGGCCCAAGTTGGCCCAGGCCTGAGGCTGTGAGGAATTGTGGGAGTTGGAGTCCAAAACACCTGGAGGGAAGGCCCAAGTTTGCCCAGGCCTGCCTTAGGCTGTGAGGAATTGTGGGAGTTGTAGTCCAAAACACCTGGAGGGAAGGCCCAAGTTGGCCCAGGCCTGCCTTAGGCTGTGAGGAATTGTGGGAGTTGGAGTCCAAAACACCTGGAGGGAAGGCCCAAGTTGGCCCAGGCCTGCCTTAGGCTGTGAGGAATTGTGGGAGTTGGAGTCCAAAACACCTGGAGGGAAGGCCCAAGTTGGCCCAGGCCTGAGGCTGTGAGGAATTGTGGGAGTTGGAGTCCAAACACCTGGAGGGAGGGCCCAAGTTGGCCCAGGCCTGAGGCTGTGAGGAATTGTGGGAGTTGGAGTCCAAAACACCTGGAGGGAGGGCCCAAGTTGGCCCAGGCCTGAGGCTGTGAGGAATTGTGGGAGTTGGAGTCCAAAGCGTCTGGAGGGAGGGCCCAAGTTGGCCCAGGCCTGAGGCTGTGAGGAATTGTGGGAGTTGGAGTCCAAAACACCTGGAGGGAGGGCCCAAGTTGGCCCAGGCCTGAGGCTGTGAGGAATTGTGGGAGTTGGAGTCCAAAACACCTGGAGGGAGGGCCCAAGTTTGCCCAGGCCTGAGGCTGTGAGGAATTGTGGGAGTTGGAGTCCAAAACACCTGGAGGGAGGGCCCAAGTTTGCCCAGGCCTGAGGCTGTGAGGAATTGTGGGAGTTGGAGTCCAAAACACCTGGAGGGAGGGCCCAAGTTGCCCAGGCCTGAGGCTGTGAGGAATTGTGGGAGTTGGAGTCCAAAACACCTGGAGGGAGGGCCCAAGTTGGCCCAGGCCTGAGGCTGTGAGGAATTGTGGGAGTTGGAGTCCAAAACACCTGGAGGGAGGGCCCAAGTTGGCCCAGGCCTGTAGGCCGCTAGGAATGGTGGGAGTTGGAGTCCAAAACACCTAAGGAGGGAGGGCCCAAGTTGGCCCAGGCCTGAGGCTGAGGCTGAGGAATTGTGGGAGTTGGAGTCCAAAACACCTGGGGAGGGAGGGAGGGCCCAAGTTGGCCCAGGCCTGAGGCTGTGAGGAATTGTGGGAGTTGGAGTCCAAAACACCTGGAGGGAGGGCCCAAGTTGGCCCAGGCCTGAGGCTGTGAGGAATTGTGGGAGTTGGAGTCCAAAACACCTGGAGGGAGGGCCCAAGTTGGCCCAGGCCTGAGGCTGTGAGGAATTGTGGGAGTTGGAGTCCAAAACACCTGGAGGGAGGGCCAAGTTGGCCCAGGCCTGAGGCTGTGAGGAATTGTGGGAGTTGGAGTCCAAAACACCCTCAGGCCTGAGGCTGCCTGGCCCAGGCCTGAGGCTGTGAGGAATTGTGGGAGTTGGAGTCCAAAACACCTGAGAGGGAGGGCCCAAGTTGGCCCAGGCCTGAGGCTGTGAGGGATGGTGGGAGTGGGAGTCCAAAACACCTGAGGGAGGGAGGGCCCAAGTTGGCCCAGGCCTGAGGCTGTGAGGAATGGTGTGAGTTGGAGTCCAAAACACCTGGAGGGAGGGCCCAAGTTGGCCCAGGCCTGAGGCTGTGAGGAATGGTGGGAGTTGGAGTCCAAAACACCTGAGGGAGGGAGGGAGGGCCCAAGTTGGCCCAGGCCTGCCTTAGGCTGTGAGGAATTGTGGGAGTTGTAGTCCAAAACACCTGGAGGGAAGGCCCAAGTTTGCCCAGGCCTGCCTTAGGCTGTGAGGAATTGTGGGAGTTGTAGTCCAAAACACCTGGAGGGAAGGCCCAAGTTTGCCCAGGCCTGAGGCTGTAAGGAATTGTGGGAGTTGTAGTCCAAAACACCTGGAGGGAAGCCCCAAGTTGGCCCAGGCCTGCCTGAGGCTGTGAGGAATTGTGGGAGTTGGAGTCCAAAACACCTGGAGGAGGGCCCAAGTTGGCCCATGCCTGAGGCTGTGAGGAATTGTGGGAGTTGGAGTCCAAAACACCTGGAGGGAGGGCCCAAGTTGGCCCAGGCCTGAGGCTGTGAGGAAACACCTGAGGGAGTTGGAGTCCAAAACACCTGGAGGGAGGGCCCAAGTTGGCCCAGGCCTGAGGCTGTGAGGAATTGTGGGAGTTGGAGTCCAAAACACCTGGAGGGAGGGCCCAAGTTGGCCCAGGCCTGAGGCTGTGAGGAATGGTGGGAGTTGAAGTCCAAAACACCTGGAGGGAGGCCCAAAGTTGGCCCAGGCCTGAGGCTGTGAGGAATTGTGGGAGTTGGAGTCCAAAACACCTGTAGGGAGGCCCAAGTTTGCTCAGACCTGCCTGAGGCTGTAAGGAATTGTGGGAGTTGTAGTCCAAAACACCTGGAGGGAAGGCCCAAGTTTGCCCAGGCCTGAGGCTGTGAGGCCCAAAACACCTGGAGGGAGGGCCCAAGTTGGCCCAGGCCTTAGGCTGTGAGGAATTGTGGGAGTTGGAGTCCAAAACACCTGGAGGGAAGGCCCAAGTTGGCCCAGGCCTGAGGCTGTGAGGAATTGTGGGAGTTGGAGTCCAAAACATTTGGAGGGAAGGCCCAAGTTGGCCCAGGCCTGAGGCTGTGAGGAATTGTGGGAGTTGGAGTCCAAAACATTTGGAGGGAAGGCCCAAGTTGGCCCAGGCCTGAGGCTGTGAGGAATTGTGGGAGTTGGAGTCCAAAACATTTGGAGGGAAGGCCCAAGTTGGCCCAGGCCTGAGGCTGTGAGGAATTGTGGGAGTTGGAGTCCAAAACACCTGGAGGGAAGGCCCAAGTTGGCCCAGGCCTGAGGCTGTGAGGAATTGTGGGAGTTGGAGTCCAAAGCGTCTGGAGGGAGGGCCCAAGTTGGCCCAGGCCTGAGGCTGTGAGGCATTGTGGGAGTTGGAGTCCAAAGCGTCTGGAGGGAAGGCCCAAGTTGGCCCAGGCCTGAGGCTGTGAGGCATTGTGGGAGTTGGAGTCCAAAACACCGTCCTGGAGGGAAGGCCCAAGTTGGCCCAGGCCTGTAGGCTGTGAGGCATTGTGGGAGTTGGAGTCCAAAACACCTGGAGGGAGGGCCCAAGTTGGCCCAGGCCTGAGGCTGTGAGGAATGGTGGGAGTTGGAGTCCAAAAGAAGCTCACCAAAACTTTTTTCATTATTTAATTTTACATTTCTATTATTATTATTAATATCATTATATATTGTGGGATGGGTAACCTGTGGACACTCCTTAGCAAAAAAAAAAAAGCCCACCAAAGCCTTGTTTTTATTAATTAATTTATTATTTATTATGGGATGGGGGAAGCTGTGGGCACTCCTTTGTCCCCCCAAAAAGCCCACCAAATCACTTTTTATTATTTAATTTTATATTTCATTTAATATTATTGTTATATATTCTTTTACTTTGTGTTTTATCAGTAAACTGTTTATTGCTACGCTTGGCTTCCTGGTGAGTGCTTTGGGCTAATCGCTCCTCAACAAAGGATTTCCCCAGGCAGGAACAAGTCACACCTAAAACACTGCCAGGCCATCAAATGCCAATCAAGGTGGCCAATTCACACCTGCCTCCAACAGACAATAGTTCTTTCTCCCACCCTGGACATTAGTGCACAGATATATAAACCCAATTTTCCTAGTTTCCAACAGACCTCGCAACCTCTGAGGATGCCTGCCATAGATGCAGGTGAAATGTCAGGAGAGAGTGCTTCTGGAACAGCCCGGAAAACTCACAGCAACCAAAACTAAACAACCTTCTGGTAGAAGCTGACCATAGGATCTAATTGTTTTCTACCAGGAGTTTACCATGCAATCACCTTGGAGGACCTAGAGCAGGGGTCGGGAACCTTTTTGACTCAGCCATAAAAGCAAAATATGCTTCTGGAACATGGCCATATAGCCCGAAAAACCTACAACAGCCCAGTGATTCCGGCCATGAAAGCTTTTGGCAGTACAATGGCACCTTAGAATGGAAGGAATAATGACAACTTCCTTGGCAAGCTGCATGGCTGAGCTTGGGTTTAAAATCCCGCATCCTGGAGAGCTCATTGAATGGTTTACCCCAGGGCTGTCCAACTTCTACCGGCCCAGGGGCCTGAATTCCGGTCACTGATGACCTGGGGGGGCCGTAGGGTCTGCCCCCTCCCCCCGGCTCTGCCCCCCGCCCCTGGCTCTGCCCCTCCCCCCCCCCCTCCCCCCATCCTCCCCCGCCCCTCCATCCCCCTTATTTTTATTTAATATTAAATATATTTAATTCCATCCTCCCCTCCCCCTTATTTTATGTATCCCATCTCCCCTTATTTCATCTTTAAATATATTTAATTTTATATTTAATACATGAGGGGAGATGGGGGGAGGGAATGAGGAGCCCCCTGAGGAGCCCCCTGCTTCGGCCTACCTTTTCCAAACGCGCAGGATCCAAGAGTACCCGGACAACAAGAGAGACGACGACCGACTGAGTCGAAGAAGGTTCTAATCGCGTCTGTGAGCCTCAGCGATCCAGTAGTAGAGTAGCCAAAGAGTATCGCGAGAATATGCAATCCACATGGAATTTCACTGTCAACGGCGGTGTGATCTCGCATTGACAGCGAAATCCCGTGTGGATTGCGTATTCTCGCGCTACTTGCTCCGAACCTGGAAATAGGTGGGTTTTTTTTTAAAAAAAATATTTATTTTATTTTTCAATTTTTATTTTTTATTGAAAAGCTTAGGGGGCCGTAGGGAAGGGGCTGGGGGCCCCTGGGCCACCAGTTGGACAGCCCTGGTTTACCCTATTGCCAGCCATAGAGCTAGAATAGAGCAGAGTGACAAGGGAGGGATCATGGAACTGCCGCTAGTTGGTCCTTCCTGATAAGCAGGCTTGTGTCTCACCCAGGTGGTCTGAAACCAGTCCCGGCTACTGGACAGGGGTGCTGGCAGGACGGGTTTGGACCCTGACCCAGTCGGAGGAGCAGCTCTGGTACACGCTCCATGACGAAGAGAAGGAGGAAGGCAGCCAGGAGGAAGACGCCCTCTCCGAGCCCCCTCTGAAGAAAGGGAGGAAACAGGCCCAGCCGGGCGGCAGCCATGCTGAGAGCAGCGAGCGCTCAGGCAGCCATTTGTCCGGAGAACTGATCCATGGCATGGAGGGGTTGACGCCCTCCCAGGTCCTCCAGGACTATTTCCAGTTACACGTCAATCTATCTGCATTGTACCAGGGATGGTCTTACGTCGATTCACACTTCCGGGAAGTCGCCATCAAGTTTCCAGGTAGGTGAGCATTCCAGAGTGCCAGTGGCGTTTGGAGCCTCAGAAGAAAAAGTATTAATTTGAGTAATTATGCTCATGTATACCGTAAATCTGGGAATTTTTACTCTAAAACCAGCCCAATAAACCTCAGTAGACTTGTTCACAGGTTAGTATGAATCCTGTACCTTATTTATAAAAGGGGGAACAGCCCCCTCCTCTGAATAAAGAGGCAAAAGGCAAGAGCTTAGTCCATGCAACCTCATACTTTGGCCCTCCATCTCTTTGGGACTCCAACTTCCAGAATTCCTGACAGTTGAACAAGCTGGCTAGAGCTTCTGGGGGTTGGAGTCCCAAACAGCTGGGGCGGCTTAGTTTGAGGATGCCTGGCTTAGTCCTTCCCTAGAGAACCTCCAAGAAGCATCAAAACCCTCCACTCTCTCCATAATCACCTTTTTGAATGCTTGGGCAAGGAGATGTCATCAGAGACCAAGGGTTGTTTTGTTGTTTATCCGTTCAGTCGCTTCTGACTCTTGTTGACCTCATGGACCAGCCCACGCCAGAGCTCCTTGTCAACCGTCACCACCCCCAGCTCCTTCAGAGTCAAGCCAGTCACTTCAAGGATGCCATCCATCCATCTTGCCCTTGGTCAGCTGTGGCCAATTTTTGCAACTCCAACATGGAGCCAAGTTATTACATTGAATGTAAGAACTATGCCGTAGTTATTACATTCATATCCATCTCTGCATTAATTTCTAAGGAGCTCAAGTTGGGGGAAATGGTCCTCTTACCCACCTTGTTCTCACAATACATTCTTGTAAGGTAGACTTAGGTAGACTAGGGCTGAGGGAGATGTAGAGACTGGATCACATGCACGCTCTGAACTCTATCATTGTTGACGTTTCCAATTTATGGTGACCTTCAGGGAAAATCTAAGGTTTTCTTGGATAGAGCAATTCAGAGCGAAAGGTTTGCTTTCATCAAGCATCTGGAAGTCCCAAAAAACTAAAGTAAATCAGTTTAAGGTAACACCCAAAAAAAAGGTGGGCATTATAACCAGCAGATTCTCCATGCTGTCAGGATTTTTTGGCAGACTGACCGGCTCTTTCAATAATGATAATAATTATAATGTTTAAGATCATCTGGAGAGGCCCTGCTCTCGGTCCCGCCCTTTTCGCAGGCGCGATTGGCGGGGATGAGAGACGGCCTTCTCAGTGGTGGCTCCTCTGATTTGGAACGCTCTTCCTAGTGAAATCAGATCTGCCCCCTCCCCTTGACATTTTGCAAGAAAGTTACGACCTGGCTGTTTGACCAGGCATTTGCAGATGAAGCGTAATTACTTAAATTGAGATTTAAGGAACGATGACGACGAAACGGAAATCAAGTTTAATAATGAGATGCTGAGATTGTATTTTTTAATTTGAATTTCTAAATTTGTGGTTATATGGTTGTTTTATTAATTGTTGATATATTTTATCTGTCAGCAGTTCTTGCCATGTGTAAACCGCCTTGAGTCGCTTTCGGGCTCAGAGGGGCGGTATAAAAATATAGTAATTAAATAAATAAAATAATAGGGTGGTTTCCAACACATATGACAAACATTCAATGCTAAGAACATATAATCAAACTACATCAAAACAAAACACATCACACAATATAAAACAAACTAACTTTCAATGAAAAGTCTTGTTGTCTTCTTATTTTTGCAGTTAAGAGATAGGAGAAGTTTACCAGTGTGTGGCATTCTCTTGTCAGAAGTGAAAATCCCTCCATAATTATAAAAGGTTGTGTGCCACTTTCTCCCTGGGGATCCCTGTTAGGATCAAAACCCATTGGGGTATAGATTATGAACTTGAGATCTTGTGGTTGGGTCGCTCTGGGCTGGATGATGTCTGGTTGCCTGCCTTAGACTGTGAACCCCTTTTTCCATCTACCACCGTCAAAAGCCTTGGTGTCATTTTTGACTCGTTATTGACAATGGAGGCCCAGGTCTCTTCTTCAGCAAGTCGGCCTTTTTCCATCCTTGGCAGGCTAGGCGGCTGGCGCCTTACCTGTCAGGGGATGACCTGGCCACAGTGGTTCATTCCACGGTAACTTCAAGACTCGACTATTATAATGCCCTTTATGTTGGCCTTCCCTTGTCGGTGACCCGGAGACTTTGACTGGTGCAGAATGCAGCGGCCAGACTCCTCACGGGAATCCTGCTCTATACCGATTGCACTGGCTTCAGGTCAAGTTCTGGATTACCCACAAGGTGCTGGTACTAAGCACCTTCAAGGCCTTGTACGGCCAGGGCTGGCATACCTACGAGAACGCCTTTCTCCCTGTCGACCCTGGAGATCACTGCACTCAAACCATCAGAACTTATTACAGGTCCCAGGCCCTAAGGAAGCCCATCTGACATCAACCCGGCATAGAGCTTTTTCGGTGATCGCTCCATCACTCTGGAGCGCCCTCCCTCCTTACATCAGAGCCACCCAGGATTTTAAAGATTTTCGCACAGCTTGTAAAACGTGGCTGTTTGAGAGGGCATTCGGCTGAGAAACTGGTTAGATTGCTCAAATTGTTTAGATGTTTTAAGTATTTAATTGTGTGTTTTATTGCAAATTGCCCAGAGCCACCTAGGATGGGCAATTAATCTCAAAACAAATAAATAAAACAATCTGTTAGGATCACAACCTAATCGGGGCAGCAGAGTTTATTTGGTAATGGATGATCGCTGGGCACGTAGATATTTTGTGTCTATTTGATAATTTCAGCAGACGATGCGACAAGCAGGCTTCTTGTAAAAATAACAAGTTTGATTACTGATAACTTCATGTATTTAAAGATACAGGCACACTTCTGGTCAAGGGTTTAAAGCTTCAGTAACTTTTCGGAGAGTATCTTAAACTTATAATCTTTAACTATTTCTTCATAAACTATAATGCTTTATACAGCTCTCTGTAATAAGTCTCTTTCATCTCGAGACTGGACTACTGCAATGCCTGCTCTTGTCAGTGATCCAGAAACTTAAGCTCATCCAGAATGCCGCTGCACGACTTCTCATGGGGGGCTCCAGTGAGATGTCACATAACGCCTATTCTCCAGCAGCTTCATTGGCTTCCGGTCGAGCACCGGATCCCCTTCAAGGTGATGGTGTTAACTTTTAAGGCCTTGCATGGTCTGGGGCCGCAGTATCTGAGGGGCCGTTTTTTCCCCTACCAACCCCAGAGGTCACTTCGTTCCGAACAAATGAACCTCCTTGAAGTGCCGACCTTCAAAGCAATCCGTCTTACATCAACCCGATGCAGAGCCTTTTCTGTAGTGGCGCCATCAATATGGAACACTTTTCCTAGCGATGTAAGGGCCATGCAGGACCTTCTCTCCTTCCGCAAGGCCTGCAAGACTCACCTTTTCCGGCTAGCCTTTGATTGCTAGGCCAGAAATCTCTTTTAAGCTAGTTTAATATGTATTCTTTTACCTCTGTGTGTTTTACCTGATTGTAAGCCGCTCCGAGCCCTTGGGAAGTGGCGGCATACAAGTCCAAATAATAAATAAATAAATAAATAAGAGTTTAATAAGACAACACAAGCCTCAACAGTTTTATAACTTCTGCACGAGCTTCTTCCCTCTAAAAGACTTCTGCTCTCAACCACACTGGCTTCTAACAGGCTCAACCGACTTTTCTAAGTTGTCACCCTGTTTAAAACTGGACATTCCAACTCAGCACTGAGTCAGTCATGTGACCTGCAGCCCCTCCCACTGCTTTCAGTATATAGAGATAAGGAAACTGCAAACCAAATAGGGCATATATACTTCAGGATTTAAAACAACACATATCAAAACAGACAAATGGAGGAGGCTTGAGAAGGTTACTTCTTCCAACAGCAGCAAGGGGCAGTGTCTGCAGTGGACTCTGCAAAAAAGTATTCAGCTCTACACCAGAAAAAGGGAAATCAGCCTGTCCGGCAAGCCTTGCAAAGGCTGATTTATTATCAGTAAATGTTTGATGGTTATACCTATTTTTGATACCTATATATTCATTTATTTATTTATATTTATTTATTGTTTCAATTTATATACCACCCTTTCCAAATTGGCTCAGGGTGGTTTACAAAATGCACAAGGTAACATAGCACTAAAATGATAAAAACATTAAAAAGCATAAAAACAATGTTTCTGTCAGCATACAGATTGACATGGCTTAAAGATTAAATGCCTGCCGGAAGAGGCTGCCTTACACGCCTTCCGGAAGGCTGGTAGCTCATTTATTGCCCGAACTTCCACCGGCAAGGCATTCCACCGGCTCGGTGTGACGACGGAAAAGGCTCTCTGCCTGGTTGATGACAAGTGAAAGGACCTAATGGAAGGGACGTGTAACAGGTTTTGGTCCTCTGACCGAAGGGATCTCTGGGGAGCATATGGGAGTAGACAAGTACACCGGCCCCAGACCATATAGGGCCTTAAAGGTCAAGACCAACACTTTGAAGGTGATCTGGTACTCAATTGGCAACCAGTGCAGTTGCTGCAGAGATGGAATGATATGGCTCTTGGCCGGTACTCCTGCCAGGAGTCTAGCTGTTGCATTCTGCACCAGTTTGAGTTTCCGGATAACTGCCAAAGGTAGACCCATGTAGAGAGCGTTACAGTATAGCCTCGAGATGACCGTTGCCTGGATCACTGTAGCTAGATCACTCCCGGTAAGGTATGGCGCCAGCTGCCTTGCCTGTCGCAGGTGGAAAAAGGTGGATCTGCTGACAGCGGAGACCTGGGCCTCCATCGTCAGCAGTGGGTCCAATTGGACCCCCAGACTCTTTACTAAGGGTGACGGGCATAATGCCTCACTGTCCAGAGTAGGCAACCGGAGCCACATAAAAAAGTCTTGGATAGAAAGAGGTCACAAGTGGAAAAAATTCTAGGGACACTGATCATATGACATGATTTCAGGGAAGTCATGACACAGGCATTTGTTTTGTTAATAAGACTCGGAGGGGACTGGCGTTCAGTGCCTGCCACAGGCTTGCTGAACAGACCCTGTCTCGAATGCCGGGCTCTGCTAGTTTGAGGATAACCTCCACTCAGCTTATTTGCCAGTTCTGCCATTTCAGGCTATATGACTAAACTGGGGGTTTGACTGGCTGCCTCCTTGTGCCCGCTCAGGAGTCCGGGTGCTGCGACAGGACCCCGTGGAGTGCCTCTTCTCCTTCATCTGCACCTCCAACAACCATTTGTCCCGCATCACCAACATGATCCAGCACCTGTGCCAGGCATTCGGGCGCCGCCTTTGTCAGCTGGACACCAAGACGTACCACGCCTTTCCCTCCTTGCAGGCAATGGCAGGTGAGGACTTCGCGGAGAGGCTCTCGGGAGACAGAATGAGCCAAGGGGAGGGCCAACTAAAAAACCTAAACAAACAACGGTTTCTCTGTTCACACGACCCTGGGACCCCATCTGCTGCTAAAGATATTTTTATTATTATTTGTTAAGAGCTAAGGTGCAGTACTTCTGACTTGTGGATAACTTGACCTAGTTTTTTGGGGGTTTAGACTAAAACGTTCACTCGTACATTAGTGTGTATGTGCACATAGATTAGATAGGTAGATAGAGCGTTGTATTTATTTCTGGATGTTCTCTGAATCTGTGCGATGGGCATTCCTTCCAAATGGGAACCTTCTGTTCTGTTGCAGGAGCCGACACTGAAGCCCGGCTGAGAGACCTGGGCTTCGGGTACCGGGCCCGGTTTGTGAGCGAGAGCGCCAGGGCCGTCCTGAAGACTCTTGGTGGTGCGGCTGGCCTCCAGCAGCTGCGCACTGTCCCTTATGAACAGGCCCGGCATGCCTTGTGCACCCTCCCTGGTGTGGGAGTCAAGGTCGGTGGGAGTCATAGATAGAATCATAGAGTTGGAAGAGACCTTGTGGGCCATCCAGTCCAACCCCATTCTGCCAAGAAGCAGGAAAATTGTATTTAAAGCACTCCCGACAGATGCCCATCCAGCCTCTGTTAAAAGCTTCCAAAGAAGGAGCCTCCACCACACTCCGGGGCAGAGAGTTCCACTGCTGAACGGCTCTCACTGTAAAATGCCGGAAATAAATAAATAAATAAATAAAGTTCTTCCTAATGTTCAGATAGAAGCAGGGGCTTTATTCTGTTACATATAAACGATGAATCCTTGAGGGGAGCTGCTGGATTAGAGGGCTCCCATTTAGTCTCAGAGAGCCATAAAAGCAAAATATTTGGAAATTTATTTCAGTGAGAGCCATATAATATATATATATATATATATATAATATATTTTAAGACTGAATTCAACTAAACGTGAGTATATACATACATACTATGAGAAAAGGATTCCCCCGTGCCCATCGGCAGGGACCTTTACCTGCATGGCTTCTGCTCCTTCCTTTGTTTGGGGAAGCTCTCTCCCGCACTCTTCCCTCCTCCCCCACCGTTACACCGGGTTTGGCAGGGGCCTGCCATGCTTCCGGCCTCTCTGTTTTAGGCCGTCTTCTCTCTATTAGGGGGGAGGGCTCACTGGGTGCTGCGCCTGCCCCTCCCCCCTTTCTTGCCGCTGGCCCTGGCTTGGCTTCCAGTCGGGCGGGGAAAGGTCTCAGCCCGCCGTCCACGCGGGCCTGGCCTGCCCCAATCCTCCCCACTTCCCTCGCTGTGTGTTTCGGGCCTGGAAGGGCCCACCACGTGGTGTTTTCCGCGGCCCAGGGCCACTTTCTGGCAACTCCTTGGGCGGGGCGGGGCCTGTGGCCTGGCATCCAGCCCCTCTCCACCTAAAGAGTTGCTGGAAAGCGGCCCTGGGCTGCAGAAAACACCGCGTGGTGGGCCCAGTTCTCCCCGCCTCCCTTGCTGCGGGTTTCGGGCCCAGCAGGGCCTGTCACGCAGCGTTTTCCGCTTTCCGGCAACTCCTTGGGCGGGGAGGGGCCAGATACCGAGCCTGCTGCGCCTGGGAGCCATAAAGAATCACCAAAAGAGCAACATATGGCTCGCGAGCTGTAGGTTCCCGACCCCTGGTCTAGGGGATGTAGAAATCATCGTAATGGGATTTTCACAATTGGATTGCATAGCTTGAACTATGGCCATGGGGTATATAATAGCTAGTGGGGTGCTGGGGAGGTTGGGGAGGATGGTGAGGCGCATTCAATTCTTGTATTTGTTTTGTTTTAATTCATTATTAGATTGTGTGGTTGTTCGTCGCCTTGAGTCCTTAATTAAAGGGAGAAAGGTGGGATATACATAAAGATAATAAAGGTGATGATGATGATGATGATATGAGACCTATTGAGGATATCGATGACAGTGTTGGGGAAAGTTCCTTTTTTGAAACTATAACTCCTTCAGATCCCCAGACACTGCTTCTGCCAGCAGGAAAATTCTGAGATTTGGAGACCCTAAACCTTCCCAATCTCTGGAAAATACACAGGTCTATTTTCACATGTGCTGTGTTTTCGTCTCCTTTGCAGGTGGCCGACTGTGTGTGTCTCATGTCGCTAGACAAAGCTGAGGCGGTGCCCGTGGACACGCACATATGGCAGGTTGCTAAGCGGTACTATGGCCAAGAGTTGGGGATGGGGGCCCGCAGCGTAACGGAGAGGGTCCATCGGGAAATCGGTGAGGGCTATTGGAAGTCAGCCGACTGCTTTCTTATGAATCATAACACAGAATATATATTTTTTTCTGAGTTTCAGTTTGGGACTAGTTCACTGTGACATTTTGTTAGTGACATGCATGGTCTGTCCCAAAAGTAATGTCAATGATATAAATAAACATACTATTACAGTTTGTCCCCCTCAAAATAGGCTCCTTGTGATTGAATACTGGGATCCCAACGTTGCTGCCACTCTTCATAGCAGTGGAGGAAGTCTTCACTTGAGATGTAGTTCAAAGCCCTTGTTGCAGCTGCCTAGACATTTCTAATTGAACCAAAATAATGTCCTTTGCAGAGGCGGTTCAACGCACTTGGTGTAGGCGGCCGGCAAGACCACCAGATCTAGAGGGGCGCGGCGGTGGCCGGAAACTCCACCTCCGTGCCTGCGCATTTGGGGCGCGTGGGAGCCTGAGACACTGAAAACCACGAGGCCACTGAAAGTAGGCAGGCCATCGTCGTGGAAAGGGGCCGGGGAGGCTGGAGATGCAAGGCAGGCGAGCGAAGCCCTTCCTCGGCTTGGGATTTGCCGAGAATGCAGAGCGCGCTTCGCCCATTGGCTGGGCCCCCTCCTTTCCCGGCGGCGGCAGAGATTCGAACTTGGTCCTCCTTCCTCACTGGGAGTGTGCTTTTGCCGTTGCTGCCTGGAGTGAAAGTGAGGCGTGATGGATCCTGGGCTGTTCCGCGTGTGGTGGGCACTGCTGTCATTGGTGCTGCTGTCATTGGCGCTGCTGTCGTTGGCGCTGCCCGGCCGCCAGGGGTCCAGGCTCTTCCCCTTCGGCTCAGAGTGCAGCGACACAGAGCTGGAGCCTGGGGACTACAATGCCTCCCCGCCCCTGGACCTCCGCGCTCCGCTTCTACGGCTCCCACGTGGAGACCCTGTATGCAAGGAAAGAGGAGGGAGGGGAGAGGAATTGTACTTATATTCACTAATTATTACAGTTTATTAGGTTATTTTCATTATATAAATTATTTATATTTATTAGGTTATTATCTATCATATTATAAATTATTAGTAGTTTTATAATTATGGTGGGGGGGATGAGATGAGAGGAACGCCAAAATAATGCTCTCCTACCACTTAAAATTACCTAGGGCCGCCTCTGGTCCTTTGAGGTGGGCGACATGGACTTATTGATCCGCCCTCATACCACCCCCCTGTTATGTCAGCTCCTCTGGCTGTCGGTCCATCTCCGAGCCCAATTCAAAGTGCTGGTATTGATCTAAAAAGCTCTAAACGGTTCTGGCCCAGCTTACTTGTCCAAACGCATCCACCCGTACATCCCACCTTGGATTCTAAGATCATCCAGGGAGGTCCTGCTCTCGCTCCCGTCAACAGCTCAAATGCGCCTGGTGAGGACGAGGGACAGGGCCTTCTCGGCAATGGCTCCCTGCCTATGGAACACACTCCCAACCGAGGTAAGATCGGCCACCTCCCTCCTGGATTTTCAAAGGAAATTAAAGGCATGGTTCTCGGACCAGCTTTTGGACAATAGATGTAAGCAGCTCCTTAAAGGGACGAACTGGAATGACGATATGATTGACGAGACTGGTTTATTGTTTTAATGATGGCTTATGTATGGTTTTTAATTATGATATGTTTAATTCGTGATTTAATTATTGTAATTGTTTGTAATGACATCTTAACGGGGCCCAAGGTAAGCCGTCCGGAGTCGTCCTTCGGGTGTTGAGAAGGGACGGGGTAGAAATGCGGGAAATAAATAAATAAATAATAAGCCTGATCTCCGAATTGTTTTGCCTTTAGGGAACTTTTTCCGGAGCCTGTGGGGACCCTACGCGGGATGGGCTCAAGAGGTGAGTGGCCTGAGTTAAAGGTCTTCTTTTTCTTTCAGAGTTGTGCTTTTTCAGCCTAAAAAAACTTGGCTTGTACTCGAGTATATACGGTAGTTACTTTGGAAGTTCAGTGTACTACATGAAATCAGACAAGACAACACAGGGTAGGAATCAGTTTTCACTAAATTAGAAATATGTTTTAGAAAGAAAGCAGAGAGTAAAATAATTCAAACAGAAGAAGGATCTTCTAGCGAGCATAATAGGATAATGGATTCTGGGATCTGCTGTAAATAAAGGAGGGTTGCCAAGTGTAACAAGGCTTCTATCTGTCTAAATCAGTGATTTTCAACCTTTTTTGAGCTGTGGCACACTTTTTACATTTGCAAAATCCTGCAACCAAAATGACACAAAATGACACTCTAACACAGTCATACATATAGTTAATATGTTTTTAAATGTATTTATACACTCACTTAGTGTGAAACCTGGGCCTGTGTCGATGGACACAACATAGATATCCTGGCAGGAATGGTAGAAAGACATACACGAAGCTCTTGCTCAACAGCTGTCAGTCTCTCTCTGTTTTGCTGTGATCCCAAATTGCCACTGTCACTTGACACGCAGCTGCAGCACTAACTCTAACTTTGTTTACTTAGCCGCGTCTGAGCGAATCCAAGACGGCGCGACCATAGCGCTCTCGCGTCACTTCTTAGGTGACGCGAGAGTGCTGTGGTTCCATTTCTTAAAGGGACAGATGCGCCTTATAGTTTATATATGAATGAAGTTCGAAAATAATTTCCCACGGCACACCTGATGATCTCTCACGGCACACTATTTATTTATTTATTTATTTATTCAGTTTTATATTCCGCTCCTCCCAGCAGGCTCGGGGCGGATCACAGCAACATTCAGCAACATTCGGTACACTGGTTGAAAATCATTGGTCTAAATGGTTGTGTCTGTCTAATATATTTTAAACTTTGTGAGTTAGGTTTCATTAATCACTACATTTGGCGGCAGTGGATGTATGAAACGACAGTAGGAAACCTCTACTTTTGGGAAGATTAGCAGCACAGAATTCCTACAAAAAGAGGAAAAACTGCAAAAGAAACCAATACCCAAACTAAACAATGTGTTGTCAAAGGCTTTCATGGCCAGAATCACTGGGTTGCTGTGAATTTTCCAGGCTGTATGGCTATGTTCCAGAAGCATTCTCTCCTGATGTTTCGCCCACATCTATAGCAGGCATCCTCAGAGGAAGAGAGGTCAGCTGGAAACTAGGCAAGTGAGGTTTATATAGCTGTGGGATGTCCTGGGTGGAAGAAAGAACTCGTGACTACTGGAGGCAAGTGTGAATGTTGCAATTGGCCACCATGATTAGCATTGAATAGCCTTGCAGGTTCAAAGCCTGGCTGTTTCCTATCTGTGGGAGTTCTTTGTTGGGAGGTGATTATCTGGCCCTGATTGTTTCATGTCTGGGATTTCCCTCCCAATAAAGGTTTCCCCCAGGCAGGAAGCAGCCAGGCTTTGAAGCTGCAAGACTTTTTAATGCTTATCAAGGTGATCAGTTGCAGCATTCACACTTGCCTCAAACAGGCAAGAGTTCTTTCTCCCACCCTGGACATTCCTCAGATATATAAACCTCACTTGCCTAGTTTCCAACAGACCTCACAACCCCTGAGGATGCCTGTCACAGATGTGGGCAAAACGTCAGGAGAGAGTGCTTCTGGAACAGCCCGGAAAAATCACAGCAATCAAAACTAAACAAACTTCTGGTAGAAGTTGACCATCGGATCTAATTTTTTCTACCAGGAGTTTACCATGCAATCACCTTGAAGGACCGAGAGTCAGAAAGGTCGGGAACCTTTGTGACTCAGAGAGCCATGAAAGCAAAACATTTGGAAATTTATTTCAGTGAGCGCCATATAATATAGATAATATATTTAAAGACTGAATTCAACTAAATGTGAGTCTATACGTACATACGATGAGACAAGGATTCCCCGGCAGAATG
Source organism: Anolis apletophallus (assembly GCA_030556195.1). Classification (NCBI taxonomy): domain Eukaryota; kingdom Metazoa; phylum Chordata; class Lepidosauria; order Squamata; family Anolidae; genus Anolis; species Anolis apletophallus. Next base: position 2,393,849 of record JARBWK010000001.1, read on the forward strand.
AGGGGACACTCCAGACCTGGCTCTGCAAAAGGCACGCTCAGGACTCTGGGAAAGAACAGAAGGCGGGAGGAAGGAAGGGGGAAAGAAAGAAAGAAAGACAGAGGAAATAAAGGAGGGAGGGGGAGAGAAAGAAAGAAAAGAAGAACGAACTATGGAAAAGGAAGTAAAGAAAAGCAGGAGAGAGACGAGGGGGGGAGAAGGAAATGAGAAGGGAGGAAAGGAAAGGGTGGGGAAAAGAATGGGAAGGGAGTGAGGAAAAAGAAAAATAATGAAGGGAAAAGAAAGGAGAGAGAGGTAAGTGAAAAGAAAGGAAGGAGAAGGAAAGGAAGACTTGGGGAAAAAAGAATAGAAGAAGGAAGAGGGAGGGAGGGAGAATGGAGGAAAGAAGGAAGGGGAGAGAGGGAAAAGGAAATAGAGAAGGAAAGAATGGAAGTGGAAGGAAGGAATGAAGAGGGAGGGAGGAAAGAAGGTAGGGATAGAGGGAGGAAAAAGAATGAAATAAAAAGAGAAGGAAAAAGAAAAGAAGAGAAAAGAAGGAAGGGAGGGAGGGGGAGGAGGGCGCGGGGCCAAAGCGGACCTTGGTGTAAACGTTGGCGAGGCAGTCCCTCCGGAAGGCATTGAAGAGGCAGTGGCTATTGAGCTGCCTGACGATGAGGGTGATATGCTGGGCGTCCCCTGGGGCCTGTGGCGGAGGACGAAGATGAAGATGAGCCGCCACCGCCGCCGCCATCCCTGGCAAAGAGGGCGCAGGGCCCCCGAGAGCAGCAGGGGGTGAGAAAGAGGCAGCGATGGCAGTGCAGAAGTGGCAGTCGTGGCGCATTTGCGTCACTCCTCCCCGCTGCATGCTGGGAAACCGAGGCCCGGGCTCCTCTGGAGAGCCAGATGCAATCATGAAAAGAGCCACATCTGGCTCCTGAGCCATAGGTTCCTGACCCCTGACCTAGAGGTTCCTAGAGTGAATAATTAATCACATTCGCAAAAGTTAAACCCACAAATGTGTAGAGCTGACTGCAAATGGCTTACTAAAAGTTGCATGTGTATGTGTCTTGTTCTTTGCATTAGGCAGTAAAACGTTGTAGGATGGCCCAATATGAAGTGAGCATGTGTCACATCAGTCTCCTTTTGCCTCTTGATCTCTTTCTCTGGGAGGTTGCTAGTTTGTGTTCAATTTAGGGAAGTGGCCCTACAGTGAAACCTAAGCGTTTACTTCCTCTAAGGCAGCGAGCAAAATACCCCGAACTACTGGGGCAGCCTGTGTCTTTTCCCCCCCGAGAGAAGATATTCCCCCTTGCACTCTCATGCCATGTACGAGACTGTTTCCAGCCTGATCTTTGCCATCTTTTTCATAATTTGGCCTCCCGTTCACCCCTCCCCAGGTTCTCTTTTGTGCCGACCTAAGGAAGTACCAGGAGTCGCCCGATCCGGATGCCAAAAACCGCTGTGCCAAAATTGCCAGGAGCAGCAGTGCCACCTTGACCTAATAATTCCCCTCCCAGCCTAGTATGGCCTGTGCATCGGACAAGTAGGAAAACGATTCCTTCTCCGGGGCCGGAGCTGGAGTGAAACCTCCACGTTGGGAACAGGGCGCCGTCTGAGTGACCAAAGAGGGTCTGAGCGGTTGGTGTTGTGGAGAGTCGGTTTTGGCCGCTGTGGTTGGGTTGTTTGTGCCCCAGCTGTGGTCGCTTGTGGTATAAGATTGTTGTGTAGCTGCAAAGTATCATAGAAGACATTTTTATCTGTCGCTTTTGTCTTTTGCTTTGTCCTCTGGTGCAGTATTAATGTGTTGCGGTCCAGTTTCTAAGGAAAGCCGCAAGAAGCTCTTCTAATCCTCCTCTGAACTTGGACCATATGTTTAGTCATTGGGCCAAAGCAGGCATGGGCAAACCATAGGCCCTCAAGGTGTTTTGGACTCCAACTCCCACAATTCCTAACAGCCTACCAGCTGTTAGGAATTGTGGGAGTTGGAAGTCCAAAACACCTGGAGGGAGGGCCCAAGTTTGCCTATTCCTGGGCTAGAGGACGGCGTGGTTACTTCACTTCAAAAAAAGGCAGGCTCCTTCATTGATTATACGTGATGTAAACATCCATGTTTATATAAATGGCTGTGTATATGTTCATCTGTTCTGTCAATGCAAACTCTTTGCTACAGGATAGCCTCTCTTTCATATGACAGAGTCCGACTACATGTGGGCAGACCCATTTCTTTCGGAAAATAAGACACTACGCCTCTCAATGGAGAACAGAACATTCCCCACTGATAAAGGAACTGGTCATCGTGTTGTCAAAGGCTTTCATGGCCGAAATCACGGAGTTGCTATGAGTTTGCACCAGCTCCACTGGTTGCCAATTAGCGTCCGAGCACAATTCAAAGTGCTGGTTATAACCTATGGTTCCGGCACAGTTTACCTGTCCGAACGGATTCTCCCCTATGAACCATCAAGGACATTAAGATCCCCCGGAGAGGCCCTGGTCTCGGTCCTGCCCTCTTCCCAAGCACGTCTGGTGGGAACGAGAGACAGGGCCTTCTCCGTGGTGGCCCCTCGGCTATGGAACTCTCTCCCAAGCGATGTTAGATCTGCCCCCTCACTCCTGTCCTTCAGGAGGCTGGTGAAGACCTGGCTTTGGAACGAAGCATTCCCAGAACAGCCTGAGATTGATTATAGTTGAAACGAGTGACCACGTTTTCAGATTGAGTTGAATTTGTTTTAAATGGCAATGTATTTGTATGTATGTATTCTGGGGTTTAAGTTTTTAATAATGTTGCTGTAACAGTTTTTAATTTGTATAACATTGAATTTTTGCTATAAGCCGGCCTGAGTCCCTCTATGGAGGTGAGAAGGTCACGGTACAAAAATTTTGAATTAATAAATGAATAATTACATTTTCCAGGCTGCAGGGCCATGCTCACACTTGCCTCAAATAGGCAAGAGTTCTTTCTCCCACCCTGGACATTATTCCACAGATACGTATATAAACCTCACTTGCTGTGAGTTTTCCGGGCTGTACGGCCATGTTCCAGAAGCATTCTCTCCTGACGTTTCACCCACATCTATGGCAGGCACCCTCAGAGGTTTTGAGGTCTGTTGGAAACTAGGCAAGTGGGGTTTATCTATCTCTGGAATAATGTCCAGGGTGGGAGAAAGAACTCTTTTGCAACCCAAACGTTTGGTACGCTGTAGCCAAAGCTAACCACACTGAAGGTCTGTGAGTCTAAATGGGAGAATTGGATTGCTCTGAGTTTTCCGGGTTGTATGGCCATGTTCCAGAAGCATTCTCTCCTGATGTGTATTCTCTAGAAAAGTGTTTCCCAACCGCTGTGACGTGGCACAGTAGTGTGTTGTGTCAGACCTCCTGCTGTGCCGCGGGAAAAGATCTCTGCCCCCCTTCCTTCCCCCCTCCTCCTGCCGAACTCCTGCTGCTTGAGGGAGGAGGAAGGGCCGGGCGGCGGCACTGCCCCCTCAAGGCTGGAGAAGCTGTGGGAGAGCTGAAGCCGTGCGGAGAGGGCGGGGCATGGCGCCGCCTGGCTCTGCCCCCTCCCCTCCCAGCTTTGGCTCTCCCAGAGCTTCTCCAGTCATGAGGGGACAGTGCCAAGCCAGCATTGTGCTTGCTCTGCCACCGCTGGTTTGGCACTGCCCCCTCAAGGCTGGAGAAGCCCTAGGTGAGCTGAAGCCGGGGGGGAGGGGGCGGGGCATGGTGCGGCCCGGCTCCACCCCCTCCCCCTGGCTTTAGCTCTCCCAGAGCTTCTCCAGTCTTGAGGAGACAGTGCCAAGCCAGCATTGTGCTTGCTCTTCCACCGCTGGCTTGGCACTGCCCCCTCAAGGCTGGAGAAGCTGTGGGAGAGCTGAAGCCGTGCGGAGAGGGCGGGGCATGGTGCGGCCCAGCTCCACCCCCTCCCCTGGCTTTAGCTCTCCCAGAGCTTCTCCAGTCTTGAGGAGACAGTGCCAAGCCAGCATTGTGCTTGCTCTTCCACCGCTGGTTTGGCACTGCCCCCCCTCAAGGCTGGAGAAGCCCTAGGTGAGCTGAAGCCGGGGGGGAGGGGGCATGGTGCGGCCCGGCTCCACCCCCTCCCCCTGGCTTTAGCTCTCCCAGAGCTTCTCCAGTCTTGAGGAGCCAGTGCCAAGCCAGCATTGTGCTGGCTCTTCCACCGCTGGTTTGGCACTGCCCCCTCAAGGCTGGAGAAGCCCTAGGTGAGCTGAAGCCGGGGGGAGGGGGCGGGGCATGGTGCGGCCCGGCTCCACCCCCTCCCCCCTGGCTTTACCTCTCCCTGAGCATCTCCAGTCTAGAGCAGACAGGGCCAAGCCAGCATGGTGCTTGCTCTTCCACCGCTGGCTTGGCACTGCCCCCTCAAGGCTGGAGAAGCTGTGGGAGAGCTGAAGCCGGGGGGAGAGGGCATGGCCTGGCTCCACCCCCTCCCACGGCTTCGGCACTCCCAGCAGCTGCTCCCAGCATGCCACCATCCCCCAGCCGTTCTTTACTGTGTTAGAGTGTCATTTTGTGTCATTTTGGTTGGTGGTGTGCCCCCGGATTTTTTTAACGTTAAAAGTGTGCCGCGGCTCAAAAAAGGTTGGGAAACACTGCTCTAGAAACCCAAATGTGCGCTTGCATCTACTTGTCAAAATAAGTGGAATTTTAAAGAGAAGGGAGATTGGCGCGTGCTTTTGTCCCACCTGCAGTGCCAGGAACCCCGACTCTTCCCCCGACTCTTCCTGTTGTCTTGTTTCTAGACTGTAAACTACATTTGGGAGAAAACTTATTAATTTTTAATCATTTTCTAAAGTGTATTATCTATTTCTAGGTGCTGTGTCAATAAAATAAGAAACAATGATGGTTTGTCCTTTCAGACTCTCTTTCCTTCGGCCTTGTTCCATTATAATCCACCACATATCCATTTCGAAGTGTTTGCTTTGGCCTATAAAGCCCTGAACTGTCCCGACCCAACTTACCTGTCTGAACGTACCTCCCTCTATGAACCATCGCAGAGGTTAAGATCTTCTGGGGATGCCCTGCTCTTGGTCCCACCATCTTCGCAGGCACGACTGGTGGAGACGGGAGACAGAGCCTTCTCAGTGGTGGCTCCTTAGCCATGGAATTCCTTCCCTAGTGGGATTTGATCAGCCCCTTCCCTCCTGTCATTTCGCAAACAAGTGAAAACTTGGCTTTGGGAACAAACATTTGTCCCAGCATCATCATCTGTGCAATACAGTTGGAATTGACCCTGAATTGATGAATATGATGGATGATTGACTATCTGGCTTTGGATCTATGCACAATACTCAACTAATGTTTACATATGTTGTTTTAATGTTGTTTAAAGCAAGAGTAAAGGTTTCCCTTGACATGAAGTCTAGTCATGTCTAACTCTGGGGGGCGGCGGTGCTCATCTCCATTTCTAAGCCAAAGAGCCGGCATTGTCCATAGACACCTCCAAGGTCATGTGGCCAGCATGACTGCATGGAGGGCCATTACCTTCCCGTCAGAGCGGTACCTACTGATCTACTCACATTTGCATGTTTTCAAACTGCTAGGTTGGCAGAAGCTGGGGCTAACAGCAGGAGCTCACCCTCCTCTCCGGATTTGAACCAACCTTTTGGTCAGCAAGTTCAGCAGCTCAGCCATGCCCGGATTACCCATAAGGCCAACATAGGCCATGGCCTAGGGGCGCAAGCCGGGGGGGGGGGCACAGATCACGGACCAATTTTTTTTAAAAAAAAGGTCCATGGCCCTTTCCCCCGCCCCTCCTCGCTCCTTCTCCCGGCAAAGTCTCTGCTGCGTCCCCTCCGTCTCTCACTCTCTGAGCTGCGGCGGGGCCCTCACATTGATCCACTAATTTGCCCGCGGGTCTCTGGCTGGCCTGACCTCCTGGCTCCCGGGGAAGCCGTCTCCATGGCAACTCACCCGGCTCCCCCGGCGGCAGACTGTAAATTCCTGCAGGCAGAGCTGAGCGGCAGTGTCCAGGAGACGGGAGGGAGGGGAGGAGGAGTATGAGGCAACTAGGAGGAAGGCAAGTAAAGAAGGAAGAGAGGGAGGGAGGGAGAGGGGAGAGAAAGGGCGTTGCTTGGGTGGACCTCTCCCAGGTCCCCAGCACGAGACCACACCAACCCAGGCTCGCTCCTGCACTCTCGGACCAAACCAGGGCGGCCTGCTTGGCCAAAGGGAGCTGCAGGAGGAAGGGAAGGATCAAGGCCAGGGTCTGGCTCTCCTGCCTTCAGGAGCAGCTGAACAAAAGCCGCACAAACACCAACCTGAATCCTCCCTCGGTCTGCGGGAGCACACGCCAAGCGGACATATCTCTCACTCTCGCGTGCTTTCTCGTTCGCTCTGTCTCGTGCGTGCCTTTGGAGCGAGTTTGCACCCGCTGCGCTCTCTCCAAGCCTCCCGAGGAGACCTTCAGAACACAGCCGGTGGGAATGGGGACCTTGGAAGTGGCGGGATGGTGCCTACTCGCCTTTCTCTTCTGCTCCGGAGGCACCATGGCGAAAGCCAGCCAAGTGTGGGTCTGAGTGGTGTGGGGGGGGGGGGGGTACGGTAGAGGTTGGCTTAAAGGGGGCGTAATTCCAAAGTGTGGCCTAGGGCGCAAAAAGGTGTTAATCCGTGCCTGAGCTCAGCAGTTTAACCCACTGTGCCACCGGGGGCCCCAAATGTTGTTTTAAATGATTGTTTAATTGCTTTTAATGGTTGATAATTTGGCATAGAACAATGCGACTCATGTCAGCTGCCCCGAGTCCCCTTTGGGGTGAAAAGGGCGGGATATACATGTCGTAAATAAATAGATAAATATCCAGGCACTGCGTCAATACGGCTGCTCTGGGGATCCATGGCAGCTTTGTCCCCCGCCGGCCCTTCCACACACGGATGAAGTAGATCAAGCCACATGCATTTCCTTCCTTTTTTAATACAAGAACAAACAACAAAATAGAAACAACAAGTTAGAAACTTCCTCTTGAGTCCAAAGGCTTGGGAGAGAGAGAGAGAGAGGACGAGAGAGCGGGATGCGGAGCTGTGACCTTCGAGACCTGGGAGGAGAGACTAAGCAGTGGGACAAATCCTTGTTATGATGGGCAGGTCATGTCCACGTGAAGACGGAGCCGATCTCCAAAGGGCAACCTTAATTAGACACTTGGACACTGACGTCATGATATGTCAACTCGCAATCGCACCTTTTCCTTCTGTTTCAAGCAAGCTGAAATAAATCTGTATGTTGATGTATAGGTGACCATTTTGCTGTGGCTCTGGGCAGTGGTCAAGAGGTATCCTTTCCCTCCACCCACATTTGGCTTCCCCAGCTCCAGTTCAATTTGAACCAAACTGAAAGTCTGTGGCATGATGTCCCACCCACCTTCAGCCCAACTGGTAGAGAAAAGAGTAAGGGTCATTCCAGACAGGCCCTTATCCCAGGTTCCGATCTCAGGTTTTCTGCATTAAACTGGATTTTATTTACAGTATTTATTTGGATTTGTAGACCGCCACTCCCAAAGGCTCGGAGCGGTTTACAACACAACTCAGTAACAGACAATGGGGGGAAACATAGAAGAAGATATACATAAAACAGTAGATAAATATGTTTCAGTCACAGGGTTCCAAACGCTTGTCTAAACAAATGCATCTTGCAGGCTCGACGGAAAGAAGCCAAATTTTGTAGGGCCCGCATTTCTGATGGTAGCGAATTCCAGAGGGCCGGGGCAATGATAGAGAAGGCCCTGCGCCGCGTCCAAGTCAGATGGAAAGACTTCACACTAGGAATGGCGAGAAGGTTCTGGTCTTCAGAGCAGAGTGATCTCAGTGGGTTATATGGAATCAGGCGATCCTGTAGGTACACTGGCCCCAGACCATAATATAAGGCCTTGAAAGTAAGAACTAACACCTTGAAAGTGATCCGGCATTCATTTGGCAGCCAGTGCAGGTGCTGCAGTATAGGTGTAATGTGGCAGCTCACGGGCTCCCCTGCAGCATTCTGCACTAGCTTAAGGTTCCGGATCAGAGTCAAGGGTAGGCCAATGTACAGAGCGTTACAGTAGTCAAGTCTTGAGCTGACCGTAGCTTGGATTACCATGGCTAGGTCGTTCCGTGAGAGATAGGGAGCCAGACGCTTCACCTGTCGCAGGTGGAAAAATGCAATTCTGCTGACATTGGAGATTTGAGACTCCATTGACAGCAGAGGGTCCAAATGGACACCCAGGCTTTTTACTGATGATGACGGGCAAAGAGCCTCGCCATCCAGGGTCGGCAATTGGACATCCCTATCTCCCGGATGACCCAGCCAAAGGATCTCTGTCTTCGCCGGATTCACCTTCAACCTGCTAGCTCACAGCCATCCAGTAACGGCTTCGAGGCAGAGATGGAAATTATCGGGTACGGATTCAGGTCGGCCTTCCATCCTCAGAATGAGCTGAGTGTCATCAGCGTACTGGTGACACTCCAGCCCAAAGCTACGAACCAGTTGAGCGAGTGGTCGCATATAAATGTTAAGTAACAAAGGGGGAAAGGATAGCTCTCTGAGGGACCCCACAAGGCAAGGGGGATCCCCCGGAAACCAGCCCACCCCTCTGCACTCGCTGCTTCCGATTGTGGAGAAATGAGGACAACCAGTCAAGAGCTGTCCCCCTCACTCCAACCATGGCAAGAGTCCCCACTGTCAGATAATCTGGGACAAACAAAAAACCTGGGATATAGGGCCTGTCTGGAAGGACCCTAAGTCTTGCAAGTGACTAAAAACCTCTACTTGGGGAGACTCCCCCGATCTTCACTTGTCAGCGGCCTGATCATTTCGGAAGAGGCACAGCTGGTACTCAGCAAAGCAACGCCAATTTGGTCTAGATCCATATTCCCTGACAGGAGAAAAGCCCAGCTTCCCTGGACTGAGTCCTTTTGGGGAAGAGCTACAAACGGGTAGCTGCTACCTTAAATAAAACAATTCTTTCTTACTCTGTAGATGGCATCAACAACCTCAACTGGAGATACAAGCAACTGCAGGCCTTTCAATGTGGTACGATCCTTTTTGTAAGGGCTACACGTTGTTTTGGATTGTAGGGATGGAAAAGGTGGTTTGACAAGGGGAGAACGTTAACTTCTTGAATTTTGTGTCCATGAGCTGAAAGGGGCCTCACTAGACCATTGGGGACTTCTTTCTAAGGGCGGTTCCAGGCAGCACCAAATTGCATGCTTTGGTCAGGGGCAAAAAAATCCGGCACCTGAGAAGATGTCCAGATAAAGACTTGTTGGTCCTAGGATTTCTGCCTCCGTTGTCCACACTTGCTGTTTGTGGCAGGATTTTGCAGCCCCCAAGATTGGCCACTGCAGGACTTCCACTGGAAATTTTGGCTATTTTTTTAACCCTTAAGATGCAAATCATTGTATAAGTTCTGTTCCTGGGTTATATATATAAGCTGCAAGGCCACCTGTGCAGACAGGGTGTTGTTTCTGGGCTAGACATGTCTGTTCCTGGTTACTTTTGTTGTAAAAAGATGCTTAACGTTGACTAGAAGCTGAAAACTTTGTCCTGGGCAGAGAAAACGTGCCCTCCACACATTTCATGAAGTTTCTGGCACATAAACAAAGTTTTCCTTTCTATTCTGCGGTCAGTTTCCTTTTAGGACCAAAACCAAGAAAAAGAGGGAACAGGGAGCACACAGGTTTCCACTATAAGGTGAATAGGCTAATGTCAATGTGTATATATAACGCCACACTATTTCATTTGGATTACATCCATGGTCCTGAGGAAGCCTCAGCTACAGGGCGAAACGGCATCGTGCTGGCACCTGTGTTTTCCGTTGACCAGAAAGCGTTTTGGAGGACTGCTGAGAGGAATGATTAAAACCTTGCCTTTTACTTCGCATTATACTATCGCACCTCCAGTGCTACCTATCTTGAACTACTGAATATTTTTCCTTTATTCTATTGGAACTGTATGATGACTTTACTTTGATCGCTGTGGGATTATTACTCCGTGAGTAATCCATTAGAACAGGGGTCAGGAACCTTTTTGACTCCGAGAGCCATGAAAGCAAAATATTTGGAAATGTATTTCAGTGAGAGCAATATAATTAATAAATAATATATTTTAAGTCTGAATTCAACTAAATGTGAGTCTATACGTACATACGATGAGAAAAGGATTCCCCGGCAGAATGACGGGACACTTCAGACCTGGCTCTGCAAAAGGCATGCTCAGGACTCTGGGAAGGAAGAGAAGGCGGAAGGAAGGAAGGGGGAAGGAAAGACAGAAAGACAGAGGAAATAAAGGAGAGGGGGAGAGGAAGAATGAAAATAAGAACAAACTATGGAAAAGGAATAAAAGAAAAGCAGGAGAGAGACAAGGAGGGGGAAAGAAAGAAGGAGATGGGAAGAGGAAAGGAAAGGGTGGGGAAAAGAAAGGAAAGGGAGTGAGGAAAAAGTAAAATAATGAAGGGAAAAGAAGAAAAAGGAAGTGAGAGGGAAGTAAAAATGAGAAGGAAAGGAAGACTTGGGAAAGTATAGAAGAGGAAGGAAGAGGGAGGGAGAATGGAGGAAAGAAGGAAGGGGAGAGAGGGAGGGAAAAGGAAGGAGAGAAGGAAAGGGTGAAGGGAAGGAAGGAAGGAAGGAAGGAAGGAAGGAAGGAAAAGGGAGAATGGAGGAAAGAAGGGGAGAGAGGGAGGGAAAAGGAAGGAGAGAAGGAGAAGGAAAGGGTGAAGGGGAGAAAGAAAGGAAGAGGAAGGAAGGGAGAATGGAGAATGTGTCACTTCTCCCTGCTGCATGCTGGGAAACAAAGGCCCGGGCTGCTCTGGAGAGCCAGATGCAATCATGAAAAGAGCCACATCAGGCTCCCGAGCTGTAGGTTCCCTCTGCCTGCATTAGAGGAACTTTCTTCCATCGATCATTGACTTTGGACGTTCCCCTTTCGGTACTTACCTTACTTACCTGCATGTAAGGTGAATACTTTCTGTTTCGTATGATGATGTTTGATATGTAATTTACTTGCTTTATTTCTTGTATTATAACTGTATACTTGTGGAGTGAATTTAACTACCATACAATCCTTGGGCTCTAATATTTACCAGAATATATTTAGATTATATCTGAACTTCTTTGTTTATTAATATATACACATTGACATTAGCCTATTCACCTTAAAGTGGGAACCTGCGTGATCCCTGTTCCTTCTTTTTCGTGGTTTCGGTTCATTGTGTAAACAGTAGTTTTCTGCTTTTTGTTTACCTTTTTAGGAAGCAGCCAATCAGGAACAAGGATCTAAAACCCAGGAACAAACCCAGATTAAAAAATCCCATGATTTCGGAGTGTAGGGACATACCTTCGAAAATATATGTATAAATTCAATTCGGAACCGGGATATTCCCACACCTGAAAATCTCACAACTTTTTGCCATTCGTAGCAATTGCTTCCGCATTTACAGGGAATGGTGTTTGGCCACTCTCCAGTTTGTTGGTGGAGCTCCTGGGATAAAGGTTCTGTCTGGACGGGCCGTAAGACCTGTCTATGTGCATAAAGGGCCAAGAAGGTGCTGCGATTGTTGACGCAGATGTAAAGCTAAGGAAAGGGCAGAAGACAGCCAACAAGAAAGATCCTGTTGGCTGTGACTGGCAGGAAACCATTGGGTGGCGAGAAACAGGGGGAACATCTCCAGGGAGCTGTGACGCTGACGAAGGATAATGCCCTTGCCTCCAGATTTAGGAGAATGTGGTTTCCTTTCCCCTGCAGTAGGACTCAGCCGCACTTCACTGGGAGGGATGTGTCGGCAGTCCCAGCCGCTTCCCCGGCTCTGCTTGTGGCAACCTGGGAAGGCTGGGCTGGGAGCTGCCCACCCAGTGTGCGAGTTGGTGCTGGCACTGCCAGGTCTTCCTCTGTTCACTGGGGGACATTCAGTCCTAAGTCTGAGGATGAGAGCCGTTTCCCAAGGATTCCTCGCTGCTACTGGAAGCCGAGCCTGGGAAGGAGGAAAGGACCGGTCAGGGGTGGGTTTAGGAACAAAGCATACAGTAGCACCAGGTGATCATTAACTTCATTTACACCCTGGCACCATCTCCCAAAGCAGGGGTGCTCACACTTTTTCAGCATGGGAGCTACTGATTAAAAAACCAAGTCCCAGAGATCACCTACCCAGAAATGTAAAACGTATAACTATTTTCTTATTTATTTATTTATATATATTTATTATTCATTTTTATGTACCGCTCCTTCCAGCAGGCTCGGGGCAGTCTACGTAAAATAAAGTTATAAAACATCAACATTTCAATTTAATAACAACAATATAAAACAGAGCATAAAAATGCATCCAACCACCCCATTTAGAACATAAGAACATAAGAACATAAGAAGAGCCATGCTGAATCGGGCCTCAGCCCATCTAGTCCAGCATTCTGTGTCACACAGTGGCCCACTAGTTGTACACAGGGATAGCAGAAAGGAGGGCAAAACCCTCACCTGCTCCCGACCCCCCACAACCAGTACCCGGGGAAATCCTGCCTGCCTCCATCAACACAGAGGTGGCACTTGGATGTCCATTTCAGTAGCTACTGATTCCCAGTGTGGGAATCAGTAGCTACTGATTCCCACACTGCCATATTACCACACATATTATCAGCCAGAAAGTAAGAAGAGAGGCTGTTGAACTGCAAGGCCATTTAATACTCAGCAAGGTAAACAAAGGGGCATGCAAAAATACATCCAACCACCCCATTTCTCCCACATTTCCATATTCCCCAACATATATTTCTCAAGGAACAAAGCAAGCAGAGAGGCTTTGGAGCTAAAAGGCCATTTTTAAACATAAAAAATAAACAAAGAGACATGCCACAGAACAGTCAAGCACCCACCCCAAAGTAAAAAGACCGACCTTTGAGATGCGGTAAGGAAATGACCCCAAAGCATCCTTTTTCTCCTCCGTCATTGCTCCTATTTCCACGCCGCCAGCATGCGTGCCGCCTCCAAGAGCTGACAAGAAGTCTGAGAGGCAAAATGGGCACTTCTGTGCATGTGCGCAGGGCCAGCCATGCATCGCGTCACCCAGGCCCGCCCCCTTTGTTCTCCTTCGACTCTGAGTGGCTGCAGAAGGACGGAGGGAGGAGGAGGAATCCAAAAGAGGGGGCCCATTCTGCCTCTTGGACTCTGGAGCCTTTGGAGGCGGCGCGTGAGCAGGCAGCGGGGAGAAGCAACGACGGATGACTTCTTTGCAGCGTGGCGGGGCGCGTGAAAAGGACCAACAGCAAACCTGGTCAGGGGCCTGAAGATCACCAGGATGAGGCCCAAAGATCACCCTGGTGATCGCAATCACCGTTCTGAGCACCCCTGTCCCAAAGGGACTCGGGGCGGCTGACATGAGGCCAAGCCCAATAACACATAATAACAACACAACAGCAATTATAAAACAATACAATCAATAAAACTCAACATAAGCAATAACAGACAAATTTTAAAAAATTTCAGGCGGGCCCAATGTGAATTAAACATTTTAAAATAAATAAACGTTGGATGCAGGCAGAGGTAGATTGTATAGCAGGAAGGTTTCGAGAACAATGTGGGGCAGACACCCAACCGGTAATTAAGGTGCTTCTGAGGACATTTGTAGGATTGCACACAATGGGGCGTTATTTACTTTATTCAGTGAAGGCACATTGGAACAGCCACGTCTTCAGGCTCCTCCTAAAAACTGCCAAAGTGGGGGCTTGTCTGATATCCAGAACCGGACTAGGGTAATTTTCAATGGTAAGTGAACATTATTTTAGCCCCCCACTGACAACAATGCCTACCCCTCCTTCTCTCCGGTCTTCGCGCATGCGAATTTTGGTGCTGCGTGAGCAGGCCAGAGCAGCAACTCGCCTTATACGAGGCTAAAGAGGAGGAGCATTTGGCAACCGGAGTCAGACCCTCCGCTTCCGGCTGCAAACTGCTCCTGCCTTTTGGCCTTGTGGAGGGCGATTCGCGTTTCCGGCCTGCTGGAGTCGCAAATTGCCATACACGAGGCCAAAAAGAAAAAGCGTTGGGCAGCCGGAGGCACTAAGCAAATATTTTGCCCAAAAGCAGGCCCTGGGAAAATAAAATAGGAATCGGGAAGTTATGCAAAAATGTCCATGATTAGGAAGGAAAGGATGGGAAGGGGGTCAAGTGGAAATTGTTTCATATTTAGTGTCCACCTCTATTTCAGTTTTGCAATTCCAAATCTCTGCATATATATACATCGGTATGTGTATACATATAAACAAAACGTTTTGTTCAGTGTTTATCGCTTCTTAAGATTTATTGGTACGTATATCAAGGGTCACAGATCCAGAGTCGTGCTCAGGTCTTGGCAATTAACACTCATGACCAATATCTCCATTTGAATTCAGAGACATTGAATCCGCCCGCGGGTGCAACGCTGCCTCTCACCATTGCTCTCCTGCATGGCGTGTCCAGGCCCCTCTTGGCTGGTTCCCAGCTGTAGTCTCCTCATGTGCCTGACCACCGCAGTTGCATTGAAGGCTTGCTGCATAAGGAGGGAGTGGGGGGAAATCAGAGATGTCAAGGTGTAATAAGACATTCAATGTGCACATTTGACAAATGTGAATTTAATATGATGTGTGTGGAGTGAATGGAAGGCTGGAAGGATGTGTGGCTGGAGTTAATAATTTTGGAAGCACCAGTATAATATTAAAGCCTACTGACTTTCCTGAAAAGGAGTAGTAATTCCCACCTCAGACTTCCACCCTTGAATCATACAAGCTGGAAAAGACCACCAGAGCCATCTAGATCTGGCCACGGTGGTCCACGCCTTAGTCACCTCCAGATTGGACTACCGTAATGCACTCTACGTGGGGCTGCCCTTGAAGACGGCCCGGAAGTTTCAATTGGTTCAATGGGTGGCAGCTAGATTACTAACTGGAGTGTCCTACAGGGAGCGGTCAACCCCCGTTTAAGGAGCTCCATTGGCTGCCATTCATCTTCCGGTTCCAATTCAAGGTGCAGGTTCTTACCTATAAAGCCCTGAACGGTTTGGGACCCACCTACCTTCGTGACCACATTTGCATCTATGAACTTACACGATCTCTCCAATCAATCTGGAGAGGCCCTGCTCTCGCTCCCACCCTCTTCGCAGTGTAACAACAAATTCAATGGGCATATTTGATTAATATGAATTTAATATGATGTGTGGGGATGAATGGAAGGATGGAAGGATGTGTGGCTGGAGTTAATAATTTTGGAGGCACCTGTATAATACTAAGGCCTGCAATGACTAACTACCTGCTTGCTGGAACTGTGAGCGAAACCTGCTAATGAGAATTGATAAGAACTGTGACAATGGTTCTCTCAAGTTAAGGAAATGTTTGCAACATTCCTCATATTAAGAAGGAAGTCAACACAAGCCTTCTGTTTGTCAATACCAATCAAGAAGAGTCAAGACCTGGCCAGGAAACTCAGATGGATCCAGGATGGAAGACGTCTATCATTAATTTACAACTTTGGGACGACATCAGCAGAATATTCCTATAAAAGATTCAATCTAATAATGCCCAAAGTGACCGACCTGAGGAGTCTGGTTCACCCGCCATGCTCTGCTCCATGGGAAGGAGAGAGATAGTGTACCTATGGATAGTGGCAGATTTGCACGGGAGCAGTCTGGTCACTTATTATTATTATTATTATTTTACTTTGATTTTATATACCACTCCATCCCAACAGGCTCGAGGTGGTTTACAAAAGACAACATTAACAATAAAATACACTAAAAGACAATAAAAACAATACTAAAACCAACAATCAAACAGTCACCCCAAGTACACCTAGTTACATTGGGCCAGTTTAGATTGGAAGCTTGCCGAAATAAAGTTGTTTTGCAGGCTCTTCGGAATGTAGGCAACTCTCTAAGGGACCGGACCTCATCTGGAAGGGCATTCCAAAGAGTCGGGGCTGCCACCGAAAAGGCTCTCTGTCTGGTAGACAGGTGATAAGTACAGACAGAAGGGGCTTCCAATAAGTTATGTTCTTTAGACCGTAGTGATCTCAGAAACATACAGGGAGAGACAGTCCCTCAAATACACAGGCCCTAGACCATATAAGGCCTTATTGGTTAACACCAACACTTTGAATGTAATCCGGTGCTCTACTGGAAGCCAGTGCAGCTGCTGCAGGATGGGAGTTATGTGGCATCTAACCGGGGGCCCGGTGAGCAGACGAGCTGCAGAATTCTGCACCAGTTTGAGTTTCCGGATCATGGACAAAGGAAGGCCAATACAGAGGGTGTTACAGTAGTCTAGTCTCGAGATGACCGTCGCCTGGATCACTGTGGCCAGGTCACCCTTGGACAGGTAAGGTGCCAGCCGTCTAGCCCAGGGGTGCTCAGAATGGTGATCTCGATCACCAGGGTGATCTTCGGGCCTCATCCTGGTGATCTTCATGCCCCTGACAAGGTTTTTTGATGTTGGTCCTCTTCACGTGCCCCTGCACGCTGCAAAGAAGTCCTCCGTTGTTGCTCCTCCCTGCTCCCTGCTTGTGCGCCGGCTCCAAAAGCTCCAGAGTCCAAGAGGCAGAATGGGCCCCCTCTTTTGGATTCCTCCTCCTCCGTCCGTCCTTCTCCAGCCATTCAGAGTCATAGGAGACCAAAGGGGCGGGCCTGGATGACGCGATGCATGGCTGGCCCCGCGCGCATGCGCAGAAGCGCCTATTCTGCCTCTCGGACTTCTCGTGAGCTCTTGGAGGCGGCACGCATGCTGGTGGCGTGGAAATAGGAGCAACGACGGAGGAGGAGAAGAAGGACGCTTTCGGGTCATTTCCTTACCGCATCTCAAAGGTCTTTTTACTTTGGGATGAGTGCTTGATTGTTCTGTGGCATGTCTCTTTGTTTATTTTTTATGTTTAAAAATGGCATTTTAGCTCCAAAGCCTCTCTGCTTGCTTTGTTCCTTGAGAAATATATGTTGGGGAATATGGAAATGTGGGAGAAATGGGGTGGTTGGATGTATTTTTGCATGCCCCTTTGTTTACCTTGCTGACTATTAAATGGCCTTGCAGTTCAAAAGCCTCTCTTCTTACTTTCTGGCTGATAATATGTGTGGTGATATGGCAGTGTGGGAGAAATGGGGTGGTTGGATGTATTTTTATGCGCTGTTTCATATTGTTGTTATTAAATTGAAATGTTGATGTTTTATAACTTCATTTTATGTAAACTGCCCGAGCCTGCTGGAAGGAGCGGTACATAAAAATGAATAATAAATATAAATAAATAAATAAGAAAATAGTTATGCGTTTTACATTTCTGGGTAGGTGATCTTTGGGACTTGGTTTTTTAATCAGTAGCTCCCATGCTGAAAAAGTGTGAGCACCCATGGTCTAGCCTGTCGCAGATGGAAAAATGTGGATCTGCTGACCATAGAGACCTGGACCTCCATAGTCAGCAGCGGGTCCAACTGGACCCCCAGACTCTACCAAGGATGATGGGCATAGTGCTTCGCCATCCAGGGAAGACAGCTGGCACCCTTCCCCACCCCGGGCGGCCCAACCAAAGGATCTCTGTCTTCGATAGATTCACCCTCAACCGGCTGACCCGTATCCATCCAGTCACGGCTTCCAGGTACAGATGGAAATTATCAGGTACGGAGTCTGGTCTGCCCCCCCCCCCATCCTCAGCACAAGCTGGGTGTCATCGGCATAGTGATTACACTCCAGACCAAAGCTAGGCAGCAGTCGGGCCAGTGGTCACATGTAGATGTTAAATAATAGAGGGGAGACAATGGCCCCCTGAGGCACCCCACAAGTAAGGGGGAGCCTCTCCCCCCCTCATTTAAGGGCAGTCACCCCTCTCCACCCATTGTCCCCGATCTTGAAGGAAGGAGGCCACCCATTTAAGGGCAGACCCCCTCACTCCTGTCACAGCTAAACGGTGGATCAACTTTGGGCTTCTTTCTCAAGGGAAGAGGAAGAAGTGCGCTCTTGGGAGTCTTAGATTTTGTGCAGGGAGTCATGTTCAGCTGTATGGAAAACAGAGATCTGGTCCTTGGCATTGTGCTTAGGGAAAGGATGCATTTTGGAGTTTTGAAGTTATGGCGTCATGGAAGTTTTGCGACTGTGTATTGGCAGACTGCAAGAAAGCTGGGTCTGGCCTAACAGGAGCTTCTCCAAGGGGGGGGAGAAAGGGATACGGTGATATTTGGGTGTTTGGTGATGAATGCATGTACATGTGTGTGAATGGTGAGTGAAAGTGTAATTCCCCTTTGTTTGTTTGTTAACCAATGTAATTGTGAATCCAATGTAGCTGAATAGAATTTGTATGTCTGTATGTCCAATGTCATTCTTTGTCTAAATGTTTTTCTGTAATTTGATATACACTCTCACCCTGGAAATAGCAATAAAAAGAACCTATGCTTTAAAGTTATTGAAAAGTCATTCATGACAAAGGTAAATCACATTCTGTGCTAAACCAGGTAAATGCTGAAAAAGATGGACACCTTTTCTCACTTCCCACTGACTCCTGCCAGCAATTTGTGCCAAGAAAAGCAAAATATATTTATTCGTAGCGGTGTCACTCTTACTGCTCTGTTTTCTACCTATTCCTGACGCCAGCTACAACATTTTATTCCCATTGTAGCTGAGTTTGTTTTCTAGTTCTGAGTTATATATTTTCTTTTATCACCCTTGAAAGAGCCAGTCTTTAAATTGTACGAGTGTATTCAATGTGTTGCCAAAGGCCTTCATAAGCCGGAATCGCTGGGTTGCTGTGGGTTTTCCGGGTTGCTGTGTTTGCTTCTGGAAGATGGCCATTGTGGTGAAGTGTCATTTTAATCCACAGGTAAAGTGTCAGTATTTGGGTGTGTATGTGTATAATGTGTTTAAATATACTTGTTTTATACTTGTCACGTGCTGTTTAATTAGAAGACATGTGCTATTGTTTATAAGGGCTTAGAACAGGCCTGGGCAAACTTGGGCCCTCCAGGTGTTTTGGACTTCAACTCCCACAATTCCTTACAGCCTGTCGGCTGTAAGGAATTGTGGGAGTTGAAGTCCAAAAAACCTGGAGGGCCCAATTTTGCCCAGGCCTGGCTTAGAGTCCCTATTAGTTAGAAGTAGGCCTGGCTGTGGACACAGTTCTGGGACTGTGCTGGAATAACACACAAAACCCACGAAAGGTAATAGAATGAATCAAATAATATTAGAAATATGCAAAATATCTGTATTGTTCATTATATAAGCATTCTCAAAAAAGACATACGTTACCCAAATGGGTGCAACATTCAATTCCCACGCAGGGGTGATAGATCAGCAATTAAATCGTTCACAAAATCAATCCATAGTAGGCCTCAATGGGCTGATTAGATTCACAATGGTGAATATTTGTAAAGTTCCAAATTAACCCCCGATGGGGAATGATAAATAATAACGGCGTCAGATGCCAATAACACGGATTATCCAAGGTGTCGCAATGTGAATGCAAGGAAAATCAAAATAAATCTTCCTGGTCCAAAAAGACCCATGTAGGACGCGGAAGAGTGGGATGAAACTCTTCCCAACGAACAACAGGCCCAAGGAACAATACAGATATTTTGCATATTTCTAATATTATTTGATTAATTCTATTACCTTTCGTGGGTTTTGTGTGTTGTGGCTTTGAAGCCCCAGAGCACTGTTATTTACTTACTGTGCTGGAATAGCCAGTCTGAGTTTAAGGCCTGAGGGCTGGAAAGGTAGCATAACTAGATTACTGCAATGCGCTCTACTTGAGGCTGCCTTTGAAGACGGTTCCGAAACTTCAACTAGTACAATGGTCGGCAGGCAGGTTACTAACTGGGGTGTCATACAGGGAGCATACCACCCCCCTGTTATGCCAGCTCCACTGGCTGCCGATCCATCTCCGAGCCCAATTCAAAGTGCTGGTTTTGACCTTTAAAGCTCTAAACGGTTCGAACGCATCCATCCCTATGCCCCACCTTGAAATTTAAGATCACCCGGGGAGGCCCTGCTCTTGCTCCTGCCAACAGCTGAAATACGTCTGGTGGGGACGAGGGACAGGGCTTTTGCGGCGGTGGCTCCCCACCTATGGAACACACTCCCAACTGAGATAAGAGCGATCTCTTCTCTACTAACTTTCCACAAGAAAGTGAAGTCTTGGCTCTGGGACCAGGCGTTTGGTCAATAGCAGTAGCAGCACCCTAAAGGGATAAATCTGGATTGATGTTAAGACGGATGAGGCTGGTGTATGTTTTTAACTGATGCTTGTATTTGATTTTAATTATGATGTTTTGTTGGGTTGTCTATTTGTTGTGATTTTATTGTAACTGTTGAAATAGCCTCTTGATGGGGCTCAAGTGTAAGCCGCCCTGAGTCCCCCTTCGGGGGTTGAGAAGGACGGGAGATAATGCAGTAAATAAATAAGTGCCTGGTATAGTAGGAGACGGTTAGGAGTAGGCGTCAGTGGCAGGCATATAGCCAGCCCCCCCCCCCCCTGAAATTCTCAGCGTGGTCCACGAGAAGGCCTTACTGGTACAATATTTACCCTGGTTTGTGTATTCATATCATGATCACATCACCATGCTCAGTATATCCCATATGCACGGGGGTATTGGGATAATGCCACTCCATTTGTGGCCCCTTGTCACGGGGGAGAGGCTTGCATACCCTAATGAAGTTGTGAGCTATGCTGGCGGTGGCATAATAGTCACCGGTAGGGCCTCCCATGCCAGGTCACAACCAAAGAAGGGTCTGACAAAGAGCGTCAATGGGCAGGATGGGCTCTCTAGACTTTTGGCAACCATCCTAGGAGAAGGAAAACTCTGATTTCAAACCCGGGCAGGTGGTGCTCGTCTAACCCTGGAAAGTGACTAATGAAACAACTCAATATATAACATACATGCAATGCCCGTGTGGGCGAGGTCAGTACATGACACAGTAGTAATAGTAAAGAGAAATCCCTACGGGTTCCCCATGTCACTGAGACAGGCCCCAGCAAGCGCAGGACCGCCCCAACCCTTGTGGCCGGGTAAAGCCCCGTGGGGAGAGAGCCCTAAGTGGACCAAAATGGAGGCTACACCTCAATAAATCATCCAAATGATCAATGTACCGTGCACAGAGAGGGAGAGTCCCCAGTCCCGAAGCTGCCCTGCAGCTCCCGATGATATTGCAAAGTGATGGAGATGAGCCGTGGATGAGCGGCGGCGGCGCGGTTCAACAGAGGTCGCCCGCGCATCGACCCAGCAGCTGGAGTGGCGCAGTGTCCAGCCTGTTGGCGAGCCCGTGAAGGCGGCCGCAAGACGGACGAGCCCCAGTTGTCAGGTCCGGCGATGCTGGAAGGTGTCCTGGATGAGGAACGCTGGCGGCAGGGAATCCCTGGAAGGGGCGGGGCTACGCCGCGGGAGCGCGGCCCCGGCTGATGACGTGCAGGGCTCCCAGATGTACCAAGCGCGCAAGCAATACGGATGTCAACAACGGCCAATGCTGATGACGTCGGAGGGCTCCGGATGGAAAGGGAGGCGCCTAAGGGGAATCCCTAGGGGCGGAGCTATGCTGCGTCACAGTGGTGGGTGCCGCCTGGAGGTGGGGGGATTCCCCGGAGTTGCAGACAGGCTGGCCGCGGGGACTGTTCTGTGATCGGTGTAGGTATGCAAGAAATAAACAATGAAAGGCTGTAGCGATGTCAGATGAAGGCATATGGGTGCAGCTCCCGCCCCCGTCCGATCAACTGGTCAAACGCCAAGGGCAGGAATCTCCCGCCCGTCCTGGGGTCCGCCCAGGAGGCAATGGGCGAAGCCCGGGCAATCCACAAAATGTCCAAGCCCACACAGGTAGAGAATAATGATGAAAGTTTAATAGGGAACCAAGCTAAATAGCTTTAAGGTTCCAGCAGCATATATGCTTAAAAGGCTCCAATGCACAAAAGCCAGATGAATCCAAATATGGGCTAGGCTGCGGGGCTGGCCGCTCCCGCAGCCGTCCAAACAACGCCAACGGGGGAAGTAGGTGATCAAGGGGTACCAAATCCCGTTTCGCAGATAAATGTCCACTGCTTCTTCAGGGCGTGGCAGTACAAAGAATATTAATGGTGCTGTAATGGAGCATAATACAAATCCAATAATCAAAGCATCAAGGATATCAATAATTGTGGACAGATTCCACCAAGGTCAATGGTGACACCTTTGGGTTGACATCCGTATTGCTTGCGCGCTTGGTACACCTGGGAGCCCTGCACGTCATCAGCCGGGGCCGCGCTCCCGCGGCGTAGCCCCGCCCCTTCCAGGGATTCCCTGCCGCCAGCGTTCCTCATCCAGGACACCTTCCAGCATCTCCGGACTAGACAACTGGGGCTTGTCCGTCTTGCGGCCGCCTTCACGGGCTCGCCAACAGGCTGGACACTGCGCCACTCCAGTTGCTGGGTCGATGCGCGGCGATCTCTGTTGAACCGCGCCGCCGCCGCTCATCCACGGCTCATCTCCATCACTTTGCAATATCATCGGGAGCTGCAGGGCAGCTTCGGGACTGGGGACTCTCCCTCTCTGTGCACGGTACATTGATCATTTGGATGATTTATTGAGGTGTAGCCTTCATTTTGGTCCACTTAGGGCTCTCTCCCCACAGGGCTTTACCCGGCCATAAGGGTTGGGGCGGTCCTGCGCTTGCTGGGGCCTGTCTCAGTGACATGGGGAACCCGTAGGGATTTCTCTTTACTATTACTACTGTGTCATGTACTGACCTCGCCCACACGGGCATTGCATGTATGTTATATATTGAGTTGTTTCATTAGTCACTTTCCAGTGTTTCACCGTTCATACAAGAACCCCCTTTCCAGTGTGCTTGCTAGCTCGTCTAACCCTGCAAGGTCAACCATCTAGAGAAGGAAACTCGTGTCAGACTGTAAAGATTTAAAACAATTGTTTGAGTTATGTGTAACTGTTTCTCTGAGTTTAGGGCAGGCCGCGCAGGATGCCGGTCAGTGAGGAGAAAGAGGTGGAAGGAACCCGGCGCCACGCCGGCGTCACTAAGCGCGGCGTCCCTTTTCGGCGGGGCTTGGCAACGTCACCCAGCCCCACCGAAAAGGGGCGGGCCGCGCAGGACGCCGGCGTGGTGATGTCAGGCGTGGTGACGTCAGCATGCCGTCAGGAGCGCCCCCGCCCCTGCGAGCGACCCCGCCCCCTGCTGCGGCCCCCCAGGTCATCAGTGACCAGAACTCCGGCCCCTGGGCCAAAAGAAGTTGGACAGCCCTGCTGTAGACTGAAGAAATGCATTTAAATGCTTGGAAGCTGAAGCCTGGAGTAAATGATATCCTGTATTTCTGAAATGCTGGGATGCTGTAATCTGAAGAAGTGCATTTGTGAGCTGCAACAACACTGATATGGTAACACAGATGTTTGTTGCTAAAGACTGTGTAGAAGAATATATTGAAGAAGAACTGCATTGTTTGTTTTGTTTTTTTCAATATCTGCATGGACTATTTAAAAGAGCATGGCGTTGCTTTTGTTTATTGAAAGCTATATGTTGAAAATAAAAGTTTGTGTTTTTTTATATAAAGCCAAACTTTGTTCTTTTTGCTTCTATTTTGCCAATAACCCATCTGTCACGATGCAAGACCTAGGCCGGCCCCTTAATCACACACACAGAGACGATAATCAGCTAACTACTTCATTGAATAATAAGAAACAGTTGAAAAGGGTAATTGTCCATAAAAATATCAAAAGTAATCCAAAAGGTAAAAGGTATAGTCCAAAAGCAAACTTGGCAGAAAAATCCAAAGACTTGGCAAGGCTCCGCTTAACTAGCGGATCAAAGGACAGAACAAGGTTACAAGATACAAACTCTTCTTGGCAGGCCACTAGCCCCAAACGTAGCTACGTGGTCTTGGCTTCGCTACACATCTGTATAGGATAGACGTGGCCGAAGTACTGAGGATCCGTTCCCACGGATCCTATACTTAATCCCCTTGGCGAGGCCCCCGACGCTCTAGGCTTCTCCTCCTCCAATCTGTGCTGCGAGCCCTCGGTCGGTCTAGGCTGTGGAACCAACCCCTCCTGCTCGCCTCAATGCTCCGTCTCCTATCAAACGTTTGACCTTGCCTCCCAGCACCTGTTTCCCTATCTTCGTGAGAGTCGAACTCCCCATCTGCTTCCCGGGCCTCTCCCTCGGTTGTTTCCCACATTCTTTCTTGCGAGCCTCGCCCCCCCGGCCGTTCATAATCTTCACTATCACTGCTTTCGAATTCCGATTGGCCTTCCTGCCTCTCGTAAGGATCCGGCCAGCCGTCATCCTAGGCCAGGCTTTCTGTGGGGGAAGAAGGCCCAGCTAACTCAAAATCCCCTTCTTCTAGCCCCTCCAAATCCTCTTCAGAATCAACTGGCTCCAATGCGAGTGGGACCCCCGGTGCTGCCCCCTGCCTTCCAGGCACAAACGAGAACTGGTGTGCTACACCATCAGACACTTTTTGCTGTTTTTACTTTGCTAACTGTGGATACATGGGATTATATGTCCCATTATCCCTTCACCAACCGACAATTCGAACCAAACCTACGACCTGAGGACCTCGCTGCCACCGTCCTAAGCTTGCTAGGCCCTGGCAGACAAACCTTTGGTTTAAAGGGTGAGGCCAGCTCTGTGCACGCTGCGCTCCACCAGAAAGGTCCATTGCACAGGCTCGAAGGACACATCCAACCTCCGAAAAAGCATCAACGCGCTTGTAGAAAGCGTGGGATGAGTCCATCCTAAGAATCTTCATTCGCGAAGTAATGCCAGAGATTGGGATAACGATACAAAAGGTTTGCTAGGGTAGATCCTCTCTCACTCAGACTCACCCCCCCCAATCAAACTCAGCCCCCCCACTCCCAAAAAAATCCTGGCTACGGCCCTGGTCAGTGGAGTTGGGATTTGTCAGTTGAAGAGAGGAACTGGGTTTGGAACTGTGAGGGAGCACCCAGTTTTGGGACTTGGCCGGAGATAGCCAGTCTGAGTAAAGCCTGAGGGCTGAAAAGGCAGCAAGTGCCTGTAGTTAAGGAACTGGAGGAAGCAGAAGGAGTCGGATTCTAGTTAGTTGAGGCTGCAGTCAAAGGGGAAGACGGTTAGCCAGCTTAACCGAACTCTGGAAGTGTCATAGCAACTTAGTAACATCTACTTAAGGAAGTAACCAAGCACATTTTGTAACCACCGCGCTATTGTACCTCTGAAACCTTTACGCTTTGCATCTTTGTTATAAAATAAGCCAAGTTACAGTTCTTTAAAACACAAGCCTCTCTTGCAGGCCTGGGCAAACTTCAGCCCTCCAGGTGTTTTGGACTACAACTCCCACAATTCCTAACAGCCTACCGGCTGTTAGGAATTGTGGGAGTTGTAGTCCAAAACACCTGGAGGGCTGAAGTTTGCCCAAGCCTGCTCTCTTGTCTACTTTGGAAGTCTATGGTGGCAGCGAATAGGTCAGAAGAGAAGGAAGGACTTCTGACAGGAGGAAAAATCAATACCAGTAGTGGACAGTTGATATTACCACTGCCACAAGTGGTCAAACGGTCAGTTCCCCACAGTTAGAAGAAACGATGCGTTTCAACAGCCATACAGCCCGGAAAACTCACATCAACCCACTGTTAGTGTATTAGTTTGAGCGGAAAGTAATTTGGGACTCAGACGTGAAGAAATGGTATCTCTAAGGTCCAAACATGATGCTCACCTTCCACTTGCTCTTGGCGAAATTCTTTCTGATCTGCTCACTGACCGACTGGTGGATGTTCTTGTCCAAGGCGGTGTCTCCGGCAATCCTGTGCAGGAGAGAGAGAGAGAGAGAGAGAAATCAGACTGATTCTGAACAAAGACACTGAGGAAATGCACCGAGGAAGTGCGTCTATGACTTGGCACCCAATCCATCTGACCCAGAGTTTCCTACTGCAGTGCTCCTCAATCTGAGCTGCCCAATACTTCCACCTTCACCTGGAAGCCAATGCCCTCACTGTGGAATAGCACGCAAATCAAGAATAGGGCTCCACAGCCACTCATGTTTCCACCACGAAGACACTACACTTGGAGAGCCATCATCCACGTACTACAAGGGATCGTGTAAGTAAGTAAAGTACTATCACGAGTAGTAAACAGTTCTCCAGAGATTACACCTAAAATGACGTATAGCTCTAAGATCCTAAGGCAGGGGTCAGGAACCTATGGATCGGGAGCCACGTGTGGCTCTTTTCATGATTGCATCTGGCTCTCCTGAGTAGCCCGGGCCTTGGTTTCCCAGCATGCAGCGGGGAGGAGTGACGCAAATGTGCCA
This sequence comes from Anolis apletophallus, assembly GCA_030556195.1. Classification (NCBI taxonomy): domain Eukaryota; kingdom Metazoa; phylum Chordata; class Lepidosauria; order Squamata; family Anolidae; genus Anolis; species Anolis apletophallus. Next base: position 2,420,037 of record JARBWK010000001.1, read on the forward strand.
CGGCTGCCGTTTCTGCACCGCCATCGCCGCCTCTTCCTTCTTTCCTTCCTTTTCCCTCCCTCTCTCCCCTTCCTTCTTTCCTCCATTCTCCCTCTTCCTTCCTTTCTCCCCTTCACCCTTTCCTTATCCTTCTCTCCTTCCTTTTCCCTCCCCTCTCCCCTTCCTTCTTTCCTCCATTCTCCCTCTTCCTTCCTTCCTTCCTTCCTTCCTCTTCTATTCTTTTTCCCCAAGTCTTCCTTTCCTTCTCCTTCCTTTCTTTTCACTTCCCCCCTCTCTCCTTTCTTTTCTTCTTTTCCCTTCATTATTTTTCTTTTTCCTCACCCCCTTTCCTTTCTTTTCCCCACCCTTTCCTTTCCTCCCTTCCTATTTCCTTTCTTTTCCCCTCCTTGTCTCTCTCCTGCTTTTCTTTTCTTCCTTTTCCATAGTTTGTTCTTCTTTTATTTCTTCCTCTCCTCCTTCCTCCTTTATTTCCTCTATCTTTCTTTCTTTCCCCCTTCCTTCTTTCCGTCTTCTCTTCCTTCCCAGAGTCCTGGGCAAAAAGGTTCCTGATCCTTGTCCTAAGGGGAAGACTTACTCTTGGTCCTGCCACTATTGCAGGCTCACCTGTAGAGGGACATGAGAGACAGCCTTCTCCGTTGAACAGAGGCTGGATAGCCATCTGTCGGTGGTGCTTTGATTGTGCTTTTCCTGCATGGCAGGGGGTTGGAATGGATGCCCTTTGGGGCCCCTCTGGACTTCCCCCTGCAGGAGGCAAGGCTGGTCCCATCCCTGCTTTCCTCTTGCCAACTGGCAAATATAGTCCCATTAGCGCAGGCTTTTCCATGCGTACGCAAGAGGGCTTTTTATGGGAACGTTCTGTTCTTTTAAACAAAATTATTGTGACATTTTAAAAATGGATATGTTATGGATCGTTACCTCGGGCTTCTCTCTGAGAGGAAGGCAGCATGTAAATGCCAAAAATAAATATGAAGAGGCCAAGCTTGGAGCTTGAAGGGAAGTGATTATGAATAGTAAACACTTGTTATAATAATAGTAAAGGTAAAGGCTTCCGCTTGATATTAAGTCTAGTCGATTCCAACTCGGCATGGTGTTGCTCATCTCAATTTCTAAGCCAAAGAGCCGGCGTTGTCCATAGACGCCCCATGGAGGGCCCTTACCTTCCTGCAGAAGCGGTACCTATTCATCTACTCACATTTCCATGTTTTTGAACTGCTAGGTTGGCAGAAGCTGGGGCTAACAGCAGGAACTCACCCCACTCCCAGGATTCGAACCGCCAACCTTTCGGTCAGCAAGATCAGCAGCTCAGTGGTTTATTTATTTATTTATTTATTATTCACTCTTATATACCGCTCCTTCCGGAAGGCTCGGGGCGGTTTACATGGTACAGTTTAATACATCATACGAAGGCATAAAACATAAAAGCAAGGGAGCATAAGATACAACTATCCCGAAGCAACGCATCTACAGTAATCGCGAATTAACGCTGAACTCATGTCAGATTTCATGGGCCGGTGAGGTTAAAAGCTTGTTTGAACCAGCAAGTCTAACAAGCTCTCCGCAACGGGGCTAAGTCGGTGATAGCGCGAACCTCATCCGGCATGGAGTTCCAGAGGGAAGGTGCGGCCACATAGAAGGCTCTCGGTCTCGTTGATGATAACCTACAGGAGTGGATCGACGGGACAGCTAGAAGATTTTGTCCTTCTGAGCATAGTGATCTCGGGGGAACATATGGGGTGAGACGGTCCCTCAGGTACACTGGCCCTAAGCCATACAAGGCCTTAAAGGTCAACACCAGCACCTTGAAAACAATCCGGTGCTCTATTGGTAGCCAGTCCAGTTGCTGCAAGATGGGTGTTATACTGCAGTGCTGTCCAACTTCTACGGGGTCCAGGGCCGGATAAAAGGTCACTGATGACCTAGGGGGCCGCTCGGCCCCGCCCCAGGCCCCGCCCCCTCCTAAAACGGCCGGAGGCTGGGCAGGGCAGAAGGCAGCGCCAAGAGCAGCGCGTCACAGGCCTGGCGTGACGCGCTGCCCCTGGCACCGCCTACTCCTCAGGGCGCCCCCCTCCCTTCCTAGGGCGGAGGGGGGCGCCGGAGGAGTGGAGGCGGCGCCAAGAGCAGCGTCACGCCAGGCCTGTGACGCCTGCTCTTGGCGCCGCCTACTCCTCCTTTTGTCTGGTGCCCCCTCCACCCTAGGAAGGGGGGGCGCCGTGCACTGCAGAAGGCAGCGCCAGGGGCAGCGCGTCACGCCAGGCCTGTGACGCTCTGCTCTTGGCGCCGCCTACTCCTCCTTTTAGGTGCCCCCCCATAATAACCTAGGAAGGGAGGGGGCCATAGAAGGCAGAAGGCGGCGCCAAGGGGCAGCGCGTCACGCCAGGCCTGTGACGCGCTGCTGTTGGCGCCGCCTTCTGCCCTTTTCTGTGTACTAATCTTGTGTTTCGAATAACAACAACAACAACAACAACAATCTGGCATAAGCCAGTCAAGGTGGGCCCAGTGGTGATCGGCACACTGGGTGCAGTGCCTAAAGACCTTGGCCTGCACTTAAAAACAATCGGTGCTGACAAAGTCATCATCTGTCAGCTGCAAAAGGCCACCCTGCTCAGATCTGCACGCATTATTTGCCAATACATCACATAGTCATAGGGAAGTGTCCAGCATCTGATGCATTACAACAGCCAGCATAGTGATCTTGTTTCCTGTGTACTAATCATGTTGAGTATCTAATAATAATAATAATAATAATAATAATCTATATATATTTAAGTGAATGTATGAATGCACGGGTGGCGGACCTGGACCAAATTTCGGCACACATAACCCCCATGACCCCCTTTACATCCAGGTCCGGTTTGGGGAAGGATAGACAAAGGATGATGGGATTTGTAGTACTTTCAAACCCTTCAATTCCCACGGACCACTGTGACCCCCAATAAAGACCGATAAAGACCAAACTTGGCACACAGAGCCCCCATGACCCACTCTACTGTACATCCTGGCGAGGTATCAAGGAGGATGGACCATGGATGATGGGGCTTGAAGTACCTCCACTCACTTTCCACGGCCACATCGACACTCATCCAATGACTGATCAAGACCAATTTGGCACGCAGAGCCTCCATGACCCATTCTCCATTCTAGTGCTGTTTAGAGGATGATGGACCATGGATGATGGGACTTTCAGTACCTTCACTCACCTCCTGAGACCACAGAGACAGTCATCCAATTACCAATAAAGATCAAATTTGGCACACAGAGCCCCCATGGCCAACTCAACATTCTGGTGTGGTCTGGGGGAGGGCGGGCTATGGATGATGGGACTTTCAGCACCTCCACTCACTTTCTGAGACCACTGCGACCCTCATCCAATAATCAATAAAGACCAAACTTGGCACACAGAGCCCCCTTGACCCACTCTACATCCTGGTGCAGTTTGGAGAAGGATGGACCATGGATGATGGGACTTGAAGTACCTTCTCTCACTTCCCGAGACTGCTGTGAACCTCATCCAATGACTGATCAAGAGCAAACTTGGCACACAGAGCACCCTTGACCCACGCTACATCCTGGTGCAGTTTGGAGGAGGATGAACCATGGACGATGGGACTTGCAGTACCTTCACTAACTTTCTGAGACCACTGTGAGACACATAAATAACTGATAAAGTCCAAGCTTGGCACACAATGCCTTTCTCAAATAACCCGGGCAGCTCTGGGTCCCCAAGCTAATAATAATAATAATAACAATAATAATAATATCATAGAAAAGCCAGCATAGTGATCTTGTTTGCTGTGTACTAATCTTGTGTATCAAATTGTTGTTGTTGTTGCTATTACTACTACTACTACTACTACTACTATCTGCCTCTCCCTGCGACTTGAGAAAGAAAACTAGTCAAATATATATGTTTTGGAAGCCCTGCTCCCTAACGAATCCGTGTATAGTTATGAACAACTTCTACATACAAGCTTATTTAAAAATATATTTTTTAGGAAACCGGATTGTGCACCAGATGCAGCCAATGTGCCATTATTACTCATTCATCTTTCCAACGTTTACATTTAAACACATTGATTTTTTTTCACCTTCTGCTTAGACCAATCTAGGATAAGGCTGTTAATATACTTAATTTGCATTAATCATTTTCAAAACACACTTCATTATCTTTCAACATTTTTGCCCTCAAGGCAGCTTCTGCCAACGAAAAACATCACAAGGCTATACCATGCATGTGAAGAAAAGCATGGGGGAAAACAAAACAAACCAGCATGTGATCAATGCAATCCTTCAAGTTCAAGGCCTCCAGGCGCATGAGCATGCCGAGAGATCCTAGGGAGACAAGCTGCTGGTCCATCTGGTTTGGCAACGTCTCGTGAAGTAGGTGGTTGCTCCATCTGGTCCATTAACTTTACCAGAGCCATGAGTAAGCCTTGTTCTGGTTGGCAGGGGCTCCCCCAAGGATCCATAAGAGATGAACTCTCTCACTAAGTGGAGCCTTGAAGTAATTAAGTCTGCACTGAATGATCTTCTAAAGGGAGTGGGGGAATATCTCCCAGTCGAAAGGTTACCCACTCCTGTTTTGAGCTGCAGCCCAACGGCATCAACCTTAGTTAGACCACACCTGGAATCACACTGTGTCCAATTCTGAGCACCACAATTGAAGAGAGATATTGACTCTAAACTGGAATGTGTCCAGAGGAGGGCGACTAAAGGGTCTGGAGAACAAGCCCTATGAGGAGTGGCTTAAAGAGCTGGGCCTGTTTAGCCTGAAGAAGAGAAGGCCGAGAGGAGACATGATAGCCATGTATAAAATATGTGAGGGGAAGCGGCATTCAGAGAGTGCACAACTCCTCTGTTGTGCCAGCTCCACTGGCTGCCAGTTTGCTACCGGGCACAATTCAAAGTGCTGGCTTTAGCCTTTAAAGCCCTAAACGGTTCGGGTCCAACTTACCTGTCCGAACGCATCTCTCCCTATGAACCATCGAGATGTTTAAGATCATCTGGAGAGGCCCTGCTCTCGGCCCCGCCTTCTTCGCAGGCGCAACTGGCGGGGATGAGAGACAGGGCCTTTTCAGTGGTGGCTCCTCGGCTTTGGAACGCCCTCCCCAGAGACATCAGATCGGCCCCCTCCCTCCTGACATTTCGCAAGAAAGTCAAGACCTGGTTATTTGAGCAGGCATTTCCTGATGAAATATAAGGCTTAATTGGATATAAGGAATGACGACGATGGGATGGAAACTGATTTCAACATGATGCTGAGGCTGCACTTGTATGTTTTTAATTGTTAAATTGTTGTTATATGTTTTTTTCTGGGGGGGGGGTTGCCTTGTTGCTGTGTTATATTGAGGGCAGAGACTGCCTGTGCAAACCGTCCCGAGTCGCCTTCGGGCTGAGAGGGGCGGTATAGAAACGTGACAAATAAATAAATAAATAGAGGGGGAGTAAGCTTGTTTTCTGCTGCCCTGGAGACTAGGATGCAGAGCAATGGCTTCAAACTATAGGAAAGGAAATGCCACTTGAACATTAGGAAGAACTTTCTGACTGTGAGAGCCGTTCAGCAGTGGAACTCTTGGCCCAGAAGTGTGGTGGAGGCTCCTCCTATGGAGACTTTTAAACAGAAGGTGGATGGCCACCTGCTGGGGGTGCTTTAAACACAATTGTCCTGTTTCTTGACAGGGGGTTGGACTGGATGGCCCACAAGGTCTCTTCCAACTCTATGATTCTATGATCTAGAACAGTGTTTCCCAACTAGTGTGCCGGGGCACACTAGTGTGCCGTGAGCGATCATCAGGTGTGCCGTGGGAAATTACAGTGTAGAGCAGTGTTTCTCAACCTGGGGGTCGGGACCCCTCGGGGGGTCGTGGGGGGTGTCAGAGGGGTCGCCAATTACTATCAGAAAACATAGTATTTTTGTTGGTCATGGTGGTTCTGTGTGGGAAGTTTGACCCAATTCTATTATTGCTGGGGTTCAGAGTGCTCTTTGATTGTAGGTGAACTATAAATCCCAGCAATTGGAACTTCCAAATGTCAATGTCTATTTTCCCCAAATTCCACCAGTGTTCACATTTGGACATATTTAATATTTGTGCCATGTTTGGTCCAGATCCATCATTGTTTGAGTCCACCGCGCGCTCTGTAAGTAGGTGAACTACAACTCCAAAAACTCAAGGTCAATGCCCACTAAACCCTTCCAGTATTTTCTGTTGGTCATGTGTGCCAAGATTGGTTCCATTCCCCCATTGGTGGAGTTCGGAATGCTCTCTGATTGTAGGTGAACTATAACCCCCAGCAACTACAACTCCCAAATGACAATATCAATCCCCCACCTCACCAGTATTCAAATTTGGGTGTATCGGGTATTTGTGCCAAATTTGGTCCAGAATATACATCCTGCATATCAGATATTTACATTACGATTCATAACAGTAGCAAAATTACAGTTACGAAGTAGCAACAACAATAATTTTATGGTTGGGGGTCACCACAACATGAGGAGCTGTATTAGGGGTCGCGGCATTCGGAAGGTTGAGAAACACTGGTGTAGAGAGACAGAGCCTAGCAGGAAACTTCAGGCAGCAGAAATGAGGCTTTCCTGGCTGAAGCAGCAATGCCAGCCAGCCTGGCTGCAGTCAGGGAGAGCCCTCGGCTGCCAGAACTTTCCTCCCTCCCTCCTCTCTCTCTCCTTCCCTTCCTTCCTTCCTCCCTCCTGCGCACCAAGGGCTACCTGGCCGGGCTGCGGCTCCTCCTGCTTCCTGGCTACTGGGCGCTCTTCTGCCCTCCTCCCCTCCGGCAGCAAGGAGGACAAGAGGGAGGAGTCCGCGGGAGCTGCCCCCGTCCAACCCTGCTCCAGGAGGCTCGAGGCGAGGCTTTCTGCCCTCTAGCAGCAGCCCCTCCGTGCCGGGGAAAGGGAGCAACCCCTCATCTCCTGGCCTCTCCTGGCTGGGCTCCGGGTTCGGAGCAGAGCAGAGCAGAGGCCAGGATGTTCAGCTCCACAGCCCAGCTTGGTTCCTTCCCAATCTGGCCCCAAGGCGACAGCAGGGAAGCCAAAGGGATGCGGGGGAGGCATTCCGGGGCTGAACACCTTCGGGGAGGATAGCTGGGGGTGGCGATGGCTGCGAGCCTCCTCTGCAGTTTGTTCCGAGGCTCAGAGCCACCGCGTGTGCTCAATTCCAATCCGTCCTGCTCAGCCGAGCCCGCGCGTGCTTCAACCACTCAGCGCAGCCCTCCCCTGCAGGACGGTGATGTGTGGGCCTCCCAGGGGAGGGGGTTTGGCAGAAGCAGTGGCGTCACGAAGGGGGAGGGGGGACAGTTAGTAAAATCACAGTCATTTTGTGTCATTTTGGTTGGTGGTGTGCCCCAGGATTTTGTAAATGTAAAAACTGCCGCGGCTCAAAAAAAGTTGAAAAACACTGATCTAGAAGGCCAGACATTCTTCATCCAGGCCTGGGATACTCAGGGTTTATCTACACTGTAGAATTATTGAAGTTTGACCCTGCTTTAGTTGCAATGGCTCAATGCTATGACACCGTGGAAGTTGTAGTTTGGTGAGGCACCATCACTCTCAGGCAGAGAAGGGTAAAGACTTGGTAAAGCTACCACTCCCATGAGCAGGGGCGGTCTAAGGTAATTTTAAATGGTAGGCGAACATTATTTTGGTGCCCCCCCCCAAAAAACATTATTTTGCCGCCCCCCATGTAAAACAAATATACAATTATAATATCACAATACCATTAGTAGTATTATATTGTATCAATGTATATACAATATATTATACCATACTCATACTATATTATATCATAATTATATTATACTACATTACAATATAATTATATTATAATATATTGACATTATAATATAATGTAACATTCTATTATATTATTATTATAAAATAATAACATTATTTATTTAAATAAAATTATCCTCTACTAAATATTTTCATTACTCCTATAAAACTCAAATAACCCAAAATAAAGTAAAATAAAATATTATATATTACTATTTTGTACAATACCACTATACTGCAATATTGTTTGTAATATTACATGTAATATAAAATATATCATTATTCTATTGTTATATTGTATTTGTATTATATTGTATGACAATATTAAGCAGAACTGTATAATAATCAACAAGAAATGCAATGTAAATGCATCAAAATCAGAATATATGACCTGCCACCCGACTCATAATTCATAGGAGTCTCCCATAAGTCCAAAATTAGGATCCCAATGTAAATGTAAATAGAAAAACAGCCAAAATGTTCAAATGAGGTCGAATACAGGCAGCCTGGGCAAACTTGGGCCCTCCCTCTAGGTGTTTTGGACTCCAACTCCCACAACTCCTCATAGCCTCAGGCCCCTCAGGTCTAGACAGAAATAGAGCCGAAGAAAGGAAGGAGGGAGAGAAGAGGCCACAGAGGAGGAGGAGGAGGAAAGCCCTTCATTCATTCCTTCACTTACACTTCCTTCACTGATTCTTTTCTCCTTCCCTGCAAACGCATGCGCGCGGGGGAGACAAAGGGAGAGGGGAAGCACTCCCTGCCTGCCCGAAAGGGAGTGCTTTGCTTACAGGCTTCTGCGCAAGGGAGCTACTGGGCATGCGCGGAGGTTTTCGCGCATGTGCAGTTGCTCCTGCGCTCAACTTCACCTCCGGAGCAACTGCGCCTGCGTGAAAACCAGAAGCGTGCCCAGAAGCGGCGTCAGAGCACACAAGGCCGGGGTCAAAAAGCAGGCAGCTGCAGCACTGTCTGAGGAACATCGGCAGGGCCAGGATGGCGCCCCATGCGGCCAGGATGGCGCCCCCTTCCCAGATGGCGCCCTAGGCAGCCGCCTACTTGGCCTATCTTGTAGGACCGCCCCTGCCCATGAGTGGGGTCCAACCGCATTAATTCTACAGTAGAGATGCACCCTTGGTGCAATCACATGCATGCCACCTCCCACTGAGTTCAATGAGGGGAATCCCAATGCATGCGGATCAAACATTGCCGTCTAATTTTCCTGTTTTACAAATGGACAGCACAAGGCAAGTGACTTATACAAGACCAAGCGCAGATAAGACTCTAAATGCCTTTACCATGGGTGCTCTAGCGCCTGCTCGCAGGTGAATCGCTTCTTGGGATCCCTCTCCATTAAATGCCGGATAAAATCTTTGGCTGGGAATAGAAAACAAAGTGAACAATGACGGCAGGTTAACCACAGTTTCTCTCCCTCCAACACACACACACACGAGGGTTGAATGAGAAGTAATGCCTCCTCCTTTGTTACTTGGGTTTGGATGGGAATATTTTAATAAATCAAATGGAGAAATCATCCTTCGAAGGAGCTCTTTAACGACCACTATTCAATTTCCACATAATCACCAGACCATTGGATACATTTCTGCCAACGAGGAACATGTTTTCTGAAGCCATCACAGAAGAAGTCTGTGCGCTTTCATTTCAGGCGTCAGCATCCTGGGTCCCCATCGTGCACAGATAGTCCGATAGCCAAGCAAAGAAATAATGTGATCCACACGTTCTTGTGAAATGCCGATTATGCGTGAAATTTCTCTCTGAGTGATACGACGATTGTCCTGAATCAATCTGTCAACCTTTAGCTTGTGAAACTCAGCGGTTGCTGTCACAGGATGCCCAACTCCTTGTTTGCCACGCAAGTGAGATGTTTCCACCTCAACATCTTTAAATTAACTCGCCCAAAGATGCCCAGTACTCGCATCAACACAATCGCCATAAAAAGCTTGCATTCTCTGATGAATCTCCTTTGGGGTGACACCTTCTGCTGTCAAAAATTCAACGACTGCACATTGCTTAAGTCGCATTGACTGACTGTCTGCGCAGGGTTCCGTACTTAGCACTTTAACAACAGAACCGTTCAATGCGAAGGCTTCCCTCCAAAATGGAGCTGTAGAGGAGAGCCTACTGAACAAGCCAGTACCTGCCGCATACCTGTACTGCCACCTGTTGAGGAGTTACGAAGGTGGAGGCATTACTTTTCATTCAACCCTCGTATATAAGAAAGAGAGACTTGATTTCAATGTTCACAGAAACCAGCACCTCTTTTCCTCACCTGAATCCGATATGTCATCCCAGTAAGGAGAGTCGAATTCATACTCGGCCTTCAGGATCTGCTCGAAAAGCTTTGTGTCGTTCTCATCGTAAAACGGAGGATAGCCGCACAATCTGAGGACAGAAAAAAGTGGGCACAGGGCAAGTGTGACAACAAGGCCCGAGGGAAGGTACCGAAGGGAGAAAGACAGCCTGTAAATGGACCAAACAGTGTGGAGAAGTGAGGTAAAGGCATCGGAGAGGGAGAGAGATAAAAAGCAGGTTACTTCTTCACCTAGAGATCAGAAAGGTTATATATACGGTGTGTATAGAAAGCGGAAGCTGGGGCTACGTTTATTAGGTTGTCAGACTTTTGTCTCGGCACAGTAGCCACGATCCTACTACTGACATATGACCCAGTAAGACTTCAGTTGCATCACTGCGTGTGCTCTAATACAGATTTTCTTGATCTTTGGCCATCTAGGTATTTTGGACTTCAGCTGCCTGGATCTCTGAACTTTGACCATGCTGAAAGCACCTGGAAGATCAACATTTGAGGACCACTCAAAATCTGTGAATCAACATTGCGGAAAGAGGCATCTGTTACCTCCTTGTGCAACATTTGCCACATACAACTGCAGGTGGACAGCAAAAGAGATTTAAAGATAGGCTTGAAGCTTAGCTAAAAATGTGGAATAAACCTTGAGAAATGGGAAGCCCTTGAGCATTATGGCTGGAGGTCAACTGTTACCAATAGAGAGCAAATGGGAGAAATGTGTCCAGAAGAAGGCACATCAAGCAAACCCTTGTCCATCTCGAAATCGATGTCCTTATTGTGAAAGAAAATACAAATAGGTCTCTTCAGTCACAGGTCGTAGGTTTGGTTTGAGTTTCCTTCTCTAGATGGTTGACCTTACAGGGTTAGACGAGCACCATCTGCCTGGGTTTGAAATCAGACTTTTCCTTCTCTTAGGATGGTTGCCAAAAGTCTAGAGAGCCCATCCAACCCGTTGAGTTTCGCTCTTTTGTCAGACCCCACCTGCCCGATGTGACCTGTCTGGCATGGGAGGCCCTGTCGGTGACTTTGTCATTTCTTTGCCACCACCAGCATAGCTCACAACTTCATTAGGGTACGCAAGCCTCTCCCCCACAACAAGGGGGTGCCAATGGAGAGGTGAACTAAACAGGCATGTGACGAACAGGATGGAGAAGACAAGCCATCCCTCCCTCCTTCAGGGTGGCCAGGAAAGACAGCAAAGACAGCCACTCTCTGCCTTTCTTCTTCCACATTATGTGAGTCCATATAGCCCAGTATTGTCAACTCCAACTGGCCTGCCACCCAGATACTACCCAGACCTGACCCTGCTAAACTTCTGATAGCTGATAAAATGGGTTGTTTGAGGTGGGATGGAGGATCGGTTAAATACGTACAAGATGTAAGCTATCACGCCAATAGACCAGCAATCCACTGCTTTGCTGTAAGGCTTCTGGGCCAACACTTCTGGAGCTGCATCAGAGAGGAACCATGCAACAAGAAAGAGGAAAAAGTGGCCATTAGAAATTGAAGAGCCATACTGGGCCTCACACTATTGGCAAAGGTAATTCCTATAGGTTGAGGTTGTTCACCCTTTGTATAAAGGATGCCACTATATATAATGGGATTTGATCAGCCAATGGGTTAACCCCATCACGGTGCCGCAATGGGTTGAACCCTTGTGCTGCTGAACTGCTGACCTGAAGGTTGGCAGTTTGCATCTGCAAAACAGGATAAGCTCCCGTCTGTCAGCTCCAGCTCCTGCCAACCTAGCAGTTTGAAAACATGCAAATGTGAGTAGATAAACAGGTACCGCTTCGGTGTGAAAAGGCAAAGAGACACTCCAAGCAATCTTGCCGGCCACACAACCAGGAGGTGACAACACAGGCTCCTCAACTTGAAAATGGAGAAAGCACCTCCCCAGAGCCAGAGATGAGCACCACCTCCAGAAGGAGAAGCCTCTGCCTTTGTGTTTGTGTGTCTCATTGTAAATGATTGTAAACACATTGAACGTTTGCCTATGAATGTAAATGCGGTGATCCGCTCTGAGTTCCCTATTATTATTGATTTGAACATCCATAGGGAGGGGTCATGTTATAGAATCGGATCCCCATAGATATCCTCAAGAGGATAGGGCAGGCATAGGCAAACTGTAGGCTGTTAGGAATTGGGGGAGTTGACGTCCAAAACACTTGGAGGGCCCAAGTTTGCTCATGTCTGGCATAAGAAAAAATATTTCTAACATATGTGCATATGTACATATTAAAATGCTTAGCTGATAACCTGTGTGAAACCTCCGTGCCATCCAAGATGCCCAGGCATTTCACTATTATACTAAGACCCGGTGCCATAAATTTGGGCTGAATCATGAAAACCACTTGATGAACATCAGTAGCAAAGGACAAAATGTGCCTTGATCTGAAAAAAAAAAATGACGACAACACAAACCTCCCATGATGATTGTTTACTGCTGGGCAAGGCTAGGCATACAGTTGCCTTTGTGTTTGTGTGTCTCATTGTATATGATTGTAAACGCATGGAATGTTTGCCTATGTATGTAAATGCTGTGATCCACTCTGAGTCCCCTAGGGGGAATATAAATAAAGGGTATTATTATTATTATTGTTATTGTTGATAATGATGAGGATTTGAGCATGCTTCGATATTGCGGACCTTTAAGTTTTTCCTGGATACTCCGGACTTTACCATAAACTCTGTAAGTTCGTGTACGTTTTTCCTATTGCGGGTGATGCATCTTCTTATGACTCTGTTGTGAGATGCTAAGTGCCTTACACGTGTGTATCTGTTGAATAACTATATGAATGGATATTAAGCAAAATATATGATTTGAATTGCTAAATATAAGATTGAATTACAGATACTTTGTTTATCATTCAGGCTGTTATATATATACATTTTGCTCTCCAGTGTGTTTTGTTAGTTCGTGCAAGGGCTGATCACCTGTAGCACCCATGGGTTCGTTCGTGCCACTGGGAGGGGGTGAGGCGCCGGGGGTCCCGATGCCATTGGGACCCGCACAGGCTGAGGGGGACTCAGAGGACGAGTTGGAAGGCCCAGAGCAAGATTGGTCAGCAGTGCCTTTGCCCAGTTCACCTGTAGAGAGTTTAGCATGGGATCTCGAGTGGGAGCATTCTCCCGGGGAAGGAGCGGACCAGGTGGAGATGGGAGGCAGCGAAGCAGATAGCGGAGATAGTTATGAATTCCCAAACGGCCGAGGTTCCCAGGACCTGGCCGAGCAGCAGATGGAGGCCAGCGGCTGGGAAAGTTCGGGGGAGGCTGCTTCTCAAGGAGATAGCGATACTGAACTGGAAGAGCGGGGCCGTTCCCATAACAGACGCAGGGACATAGAGCAGGGCAGGAGGAGCTGGCATCTGTCCCTAGATCGTCACCGTTCGGAAAGTAGAGACTGGAGACGCCGGGCCCTAGATCGTCGAGGGGCCGGGCCGGAAGAATTAAAACGGCCCCGTGGGAACTGATCCTCAGTTCTCCGGCCACGTCTGAGCTGAAGGGCGTGAAAGCGGAGTGAACCACGGAGCCTAGTTTGGCTCGCCTTGGACCAAGACCTTGCCTTGTTATTGATTCGCATTGCTGCGGATACCCTGATCTGTTCCGGAGTGAATCCGGGAACTTGCCAAGTTTATTGCCACGTTTGCTTTTGGAACTATCCTTTGGAACTTTGCTTTCTTAATGGGACTACAGCTTTGCTGTTTGCATTATTCTTTGATCTCTTCAAGAGAATTGCCTTTTGGACCTTTTTATATTCAATAAAACTAGTTAGCCTTTGCTACGTCTCCGTGTGTGTGTTAAAGGGGCAGTACTAAGTCGGTGATCGTGACAGTTGGCCGGAGAACTCCACGAACCCCTTTTTCGCACCACGGGACGTACTAGGAACCGCCGGCTGCGTACCAAGGCTCCCATTGTCTCCACGGCTGCCATGGCGAACTTGACGGGTCCGCAAGTGGTGGCGTTGCAACAGGAGGTGGCGGAGCTGCGAACCCGAGCGGGGCGGCACCCGTCGGTGAATGCCCCGGCTCGTTTCAATGGAAATCCGGCGTCGGTGGAAGTTTTCCTTGCCCAGGTTCGGATGTACCTGGAGTTGCGGCCCAATGAGTTTGCCACCCCTCGAGCCCAGGTGGGGTTCGTGTTCAACTGTATGGAAGGGATGGCAGCGACGTGGGCAACTCCCCTCATCAATGGCGCGTCCCCTCATGTGGCGACTTTGGACACTTTCCTAGATGCGATCCGGGCGACCTGGGGACCCCCCGTCCATGAGGACCTGGCGGAACGGGATTTAGCACGGCTGACCATGAAGGACATGACCTTGTCTCAGTATATTTCCCGTTTCCGAGTATTGGCCAGCCAGACCAAGTGGGAAGGGCCACCCTTGCGCTACACGTATCTAGCGGGACTCTCGCCCGAGATTCAGCAACAGATGTTACAATCGCCCCGGCCGGCCGACCTGGAGGAGGCCATCGCCTCGAGTTTGCGGGCGGAGGCGGCCTTGCAATACAAGAGAAGGTGGGGGGCCAGCACGGCCGAGAAACCACCGACCAAGCGGGAGGCCGGGACCGGCCAATTTGTGCCCCGCCAGATCCCTGCCCCCACCCCTTTTGTGGATGACTCTGAACCGATGCAACTGGGTACGGTGCGGCCCAAAGTGGATGCTGCCGAGAAGGCTCGGCGTCAAAGACTCAACCTTTGTTGGTACTGCGGGGGCCCGGGTCACTTTTCTCGTGACTGCCCCCAGAAACCGCGTGGGAAGACTCCTCGGGCCTCCGCAGCGGTGGCCAGCCCTCCGGAGCCTGAGGAAGCCCTCCAGGCGGCGGGGGAAGGGTACGGCCGAGTGTAAGAGGGTTCGCTCACTCGGCCGCCGTCGCTTCCCCTCCCCCTGAACCCAAGACTGGACAATTGTTCCTTGTCATGGTCAGTTTGTGGTCGCCCGAGAAGGGGCCGATGATGGTCCATGCCATGATTGACTCGGGTGCGACCAACAACTTCATTGATGCAGACTATGCCAAGTCTGCGGGATTAAAATTTCTTGACCTCCAAGAGCCCAAGGGTGTCCAGACCATCGATGGGAGAGTGTTGAAAACCGGGGCTGTAACTCAGTATACAGCCCCTACCAGGATGTGGACTAGCTCCCATAAAGAGGACATTTCTTTTCTTGTGACCAAGCTCCCAGATTTCCCCATTGTCCTGGGCATTGTGTGGCTCGCGCTCCACGACCCCCAGATCTCCTGGGCTAAGAGACAGCTAATTTTTTCTTCCGATCATTGCCAGGGCCACTGCATGACGGCCCGGGCGTGCCAGGCTCAAGAAGTAGAGAATGTGGCCACCCTGCCCAAGAAGTATGCCGGATTTTGGGATGTCTTCAGTGAGAAGGAGGCGGAACGTTTGCCTCCGCACCGGCCCTATGACTGTGCCATTGACTTGCAGCCGGGGGCCCCCATTCCGCGGGGGCGCCTCTACCCGCTCTCGGACCCGGAGCAACAGGCTCTCCGAGACTTCCTGGATGAGAACCTGCGGAAGGGGTTCATTCGGCCCTCCCAATCCCCGGCCGGGGCTCCGATTCTTTTTGTCAAGAAGAAATCGGGAGAGTTGCGGCTTTGCAATGACTACAGAGAACTCAACAAGATCACGATCCGGAATCGCTATCCCCTGCCCTTGATCCCCGAGCTCTTGGAGCGGATGCGGGGCGCTAAGGTGTTCACTAAACTGGACCTGAGGGGGGCTTACAACCTTGTCCGGATTTGCCAGGGTGATGAATGGAAGACGGCCTTCCAGACCAAGTGGGGCAGTTTTGAATACCTGGTGATGGGATTCGGTTTGTGCAACGCCCCTGCCTGTTTCCAACATTTCATGAATGACATTTTCCGAGACCTGTTGGACCGCTATCTGGCGGTCTACCTTGACGACCTGCTGATTTTTTCTCCGGATCAGGCGACCCATGATCGCCATGTCAAGGAGGTGCTTCTGCGACTGAGGGCTCACGGGCTCTATGCCAAGCTGGAGAAATGTGCTTTTGACTTGCGTGAAGTGGACTTTCTGGGCTACCGTATCTCTCCTACGGGCATTGCCATGGATGACACCAAGGTCCAAGCAGTGGTCGACTGGACGCCCCCTGCTAGCAAAAAAGACATTCAAAGATTCCTGGGCTTTGCCAACTACTACAGAAAGTTCATTCCTGACTTTGCCAAGTGGGCTGATCCGATCACCCAGTGTTTGCGGGGAAAGGTGCCGTTCCGGTGGACTCCGGAGGCGGATGTGGGGTTCCGCAAGTTAAAGCAGCTGTTCACCACTCAGCCGCTTTTGCAGCACCCCAACCCCCGCACCCCTTTCATCGTCCAGGCCGATGCTTCGGATGTGGCGGTGGGAGCGATCCTGCTTCAGCCTCAGGGGACGGACTTGTTGCCCTGTGCCTACTATTCCCGGCAGCTGACGGCCCGGAAAAGACGGGGTGCTCTATCATCGGGACTCTGTTTATGTTTCTCCGGGCCCTGAGCGGGGGGACATTCTCAAGCTTTGCCACGACTCTAAGGCGGCGGGCCATTTTGGGCTCTTCAAGACCCTGCAGCTAGTTCTACGGGATTTTGGTGGCTTAAAGTGCGGAGGGATGTAGAGGACTATGTGGGATCCTGCCCTGTGTGCCACCGGGCTAAGAACCAGGGGGGCAAGCCGGCTGGCTTGCTCCAGCCTCTTCCGACTCCTTCCGCTCCCTGGAAGATGATTTCGGCTGATTTCATCACCGACCTCCCCAAGTCCAAGGGATTCACCACGATACTGGTCGTGGTGGACTGTTTCACCAAGATGGGACACTTCATCCCCTGTGTGGGGGTGCCTACTGCCAAGGAGACTGCTGATATGTTTGTGCAACATGTGTTTCGGCTGCATGGACTTCCACAGAGCCTGGTGACGGACCGGGGCACCCAATTCACTTCCCAGTTCTGGAAGGCTGTCCAGAAGCTGCTGGGGATTGATGTGCGGATGTCCACGGCTCACCACCCGCAGAACGATGTTCTTACCGAAAGGGTTAATGACACTATGGAGCTGTATCTGCGCTTCTATGTCAACTATCAGCAAACCAACTGGGCGTCCTTGTTGTCTTTGGCAGAGTTTGCCTACAACAATGCGCGAGAGAATCCATCAAAGAGACTCCTTTCTTTGCCAACTACGGACACCACCCTCGGTTCTACCCCCGGTGGACCCGTCTGGGGGACGTTTCGGAGGCTAAGGAGTGGCTCCAGGAGCTCACTGCGCTTCAAGACTTGCTCCGTACTCAAGTGGACCAGGCGAAGGCCGACTACAAGCGGATGGCTGATCGGCGGCGCCAGGAGGGTCCTGCGATTCTGGTGGGGGATAAAGTTTGGCTGTCCACCAAGAATCTGCCCATGCAACGCCCCAGCCGCAAGTTGGATGCCCGGTTTTTGGGGCCCTACAAAGTTTTGGAGCGGGTGGGGCCTGTCTCCTTCAAGCTCCAGCTCCCTGCGGACATGAAACTCCACCCGGTGTTTCATCGCTCCTTGCTCCGCCCGGCGAAGGGGGTGCGGCCTGATGTGACGCAGCCGCCTCCTCCCCCTGTGATGCGGGAGGGCGGGGAGGAGGTCGAAGTGCAGGACATTCTGGATGCTCGCATCCGGTACCGGAAGTTGGAGTACTTCATTGACTGGAAAGGTTTTGGCCCGGAAGAGCGTGCTTGGGTCAAGGCTCGCGATGTCCTCGGGCGGGCGTTGGTGGCCCGTTTCCCCCGCACGTCTCCTGACACGCCCACGCCCCGGGGGCGGCCCCGGGGGGGCCCTGAGGGGGGGGATAGTGTAGCACCCATGGGTTCGTTCGTGCCACTGGGAGGGGGTGAGGCGCCGGGGGACTTACCAAGTTCATTGCCACGTTTGCTTTTGGAATTATCCTTTGGAACTTTGCTTTCTTAATGGGACTACAGCTTTGCTGTTTGCATTATTCTTTGATCTCTTCAAGAGAATTGCCTTTTGGACCTTTTTATATTCAATAAAACTAGTTAGCCTTTGCTACGTCTCCGTGTGTGTGTTAAAGGGGCAGTACTAAGTCGGTGATCGTGACATCACCCCAACCACCTAGCACAGTCAGCATATTGAAGGGGGTGTAGCCCCAAAACAAAGGCATCTTCCCCAAATAATGTCCTCAGAGACGACCCAAGGTAATTTTAAATGGTAGGCAAAAATCAGTCCCCCCCCCCAACCAAACCTGGAGCAGGCGCAGAGGCAGAGTTTCCAGCATGCGTGGAGGCTCCACCTTCACACATGCTGGAAACTCCGCCTCCATGCCGGTTGGTAACTCCACCTCCGCGCCAGCTGGAAACACAGCAGATGCAGAGGCGGAGTTTCCAGCCGGCGGCAGTGTGCCCCTGCGGATCTGGCGCTCTTGGCGGGCGCCTACTCCTCCAAGTGCGTTAATCCGCCCCTGTCCTTGATTCTCTCATCTTCCACAACTCAATAAACCTGTTTGCGTGGGAAAATCTGAGCAGGATGATGAAAAATAATATTTTTTTCCATCAAGATAAATATTTAAAAGCAAATGTTTAAAATTTATTTATTTATTTACCACTTTACTGCACTATGAGTCTACACTGACCATACAATGCTTTATATAACATTGTAGATATTAGATATGTTAGAGTTCAACATTAAATGAGAAATACTGCTCATAAATCTCCATCACGCTCACCATCCATTTGGAACGAAACACACCCATAATGGAAGCCTGCCATTTCCAGGAAGGGGAAGTCGGTTTGTATGGAACACAGCTATTTCCTGGTTTCAAAAAGAAGGAATCCCTCGTAGCTCACCTACATAGCCCGGAGTCCCACACGCCGTGGACATGACGCTGCCCGAGCCTTCTATCTTGGAGAGCCCAAAATCGCTTATCATGATCTTGGAGTCTTCATCCAGGCTGTAATAAAGCAGGTTCTCGGGCTGGAAGAGTTGGATGGGAGAAGAAGAAGAGGAGGAGGAAAAGGGGATAGATAGAATTAAATACAAAGCATCATGTTATAGAATCAGATCCACAAAGATACCCTCAAGAGGATGAGGCAGGCATGGGCAAACTTGGGCTCCCCAAGTGTTTTGGACTTCAAGTCCTACAATTCCTAACAGCCTACCGGATGTTAGAAATTATGGGAGTTGAACTCCAAAACACCTGGAGGGCACAAGCTTGCTCCATGCCTGAGATAAGGAAAAATATTTCTAACATATGTACATACGTACGGAAGTTCCCTACCAGCCCGCACCACAGGAAGAACACCACCATCCCCATGTCAGCATAGGCACATCTGTGCTTAAGTCCGTTCAGCAGTTCACCTACCTGGGAAGAATCATCTCTTCAGACACCAAGATTGATAAAGAGATAGATCACAGATTAGCAAAAGCATAGAGTGCATTTGGAAGGCTTCACAAAAGAGTCTGGAGCAACAAGCACCTGAGGCAAAGCACCAACATCACTGTGTACAGAGCTATCGTACTGTCTATTCTCCTGCATGGGTCTGAAACATGGGTCACCTATCGCCAACACCTATGATCCTTGAACGCTTTCATCGGGCTGTCTTCGCACAATCCTAAATATTCACTGGACTGACTATGTGACTAATGTTGCTGTCCTTGAGCAAGCAGGGATCATCAGCATTGAGGCCGTGCTATTGAGAACACAGCTGCGCTGGGCAGGGCACATGGGCTCTAGGATGGAGGACCACCCCCTCCCACAGATACTATATGGTGAACTCGCCATGGGTCAGTGCAAGAGAGGCACCCCAAAAAGAGATATAAGGACTCCCTGAAACAATACCTCAGGCTCGGTCAGATTGATCACCAGCAATGGTTTACCCTGGCCTCCCATCAGGAGGCATGGAGACGCACTCTCCACAATGCTGCGGCCTCTTTCGAGAAGACATGCCGAACGGGTCTCGAAGAGAAAAGACGCAGAAAGAACCGCAACTTGGAAACAACATCACCCAAGGAGAGTTTCTGTTGTGCTTTCTGCAACCGAACTTGCCTATCTCAGATTGGCCTTTTTAGTCATCTACGCCCTTGTAGAAAGCGTGGGATGAGTCCTTCCTAAGAATCTTCGTTCGCGAAGTAATGCCAGAGAGAGAGAGAGACATAGTAAAAGTCTATTATACTAAAACCCGGTGCCATAAATTTGGGCTGAATCATGAAAACCACTTGATGGACATCAGTAGCAAAGGACAAAATGTGCCTTGATCTGAAAATGAGGATTGTTTACTGCTGGGCAAGGCCAGGCATGCAGTGGCTCCGAACAGCAGGTTCCAGGGGGAATGGCCTTTTCCCTGGCTCTCAATCCCCCCTTTGCTTACCAATTTCAAAATGCCTCAATGGCTGGAATAGCCACGAGCAAGGATGTTATCAGGAAGGGTTAGATAAGAGAAGGGACAGAGAACCAAAGCAGGCTTGGATTTCCAGCCAGTCAAACAGGTTTGAGTATCCCGAAGGAAAGAAGAAGAGATAAGGGTAAAATTTGATAAAAGGGTGGACTTGTGTTAAAACACGACTTCCTTGTGCAGGGAGAGTTTGCTGCAATGTCACAATTGCAAACCTATCTCAGCCTGTGCAGTGATTTCCTATGCTTTGCTTGCCATTGCAGGAAAGCAGGCTTGCCTTGATAAAGGGGACCCAGTCGATATTGTTTACCTTGACTTTCAAAAGGCTTTTGACAAAGTCCCTCACCAAAGGCTCCTAAATAAGCTCTTCAGCCATGGAATCAGGGGACAGGTCTTGTCCTGGATTGGAACCTGGCTAAACTGTAGGAAACAAAGGGTGGTAATAAACGGACATTTCTCTGGTGAAAGAAGTGGCGTACCCCAAGGTTCAGTTTTGGGTCCGTTACTTTTAATTTATTCATTAATGACCTGGATGTAGGAGTGAATTCTGAGGTAGCAAAGTTTGCAGACGACACTAAATTGTTCAGGGTAGTTAAAAATGAAACTGATTGTAAAGAGCTCCAGAAAGATCTCTCCAAATTGAGTGAATGGGCAACAAAGTGGCAAATGCATTTTAACCTAAACAAGTGTAAAGTCATGCACATCGGGGCAAAGAACCCCAAATACACCTACCAATTGATGGGGTCAAAGCTTTCTGAGACAAACCAGGAAAGGGATCTTGGGGTCTTGGTGGACAGCTCAATGAAGATGTCAACCCAGTGCGCTGCAGCAGTGAAAAAGCAAAGTCTAGGCTTGGCATGATCAGGAAGGGAATGGAAAATAGGTCAGCAAATGTTGTATTACCTCTCTACAAATCTATGGTGAGGCCACATTTGGAGTACTGTGTACAATTCTGGTCTCCGCACCTCAAGAAGGATATAACGGAACTGGAAAAGGTACAAAGAAGGGCAACAAGAATGATCCAAGGGATGGAGCGGCTCCCTTATGAAACCAGGTTGCAACGCCTTGGTCTTTTCAGCCTTGAAAGACGGCGTTTAAGAGGTGACTTGATCGAAGTGTATAAAATCATGCATGGGATAAAAAAGGTGAATAAAGAAAAACTGTTTTCTTTGTCACAAAACACTAGGACTAGGGGCACTCCTGAAGCTCCAAGGTAGGAAAATTAGGACTAATAAAGGGAAATATTTCTTCACCCAGAGGGTCATTGGGTTATGGAACTCACTTCCAGAGGAGGTTGTGACAGCTGTCAGCCTGGACAGCTTCAAGGCAGGATTAGACAGATTCATGGATACCAAGTGTATCGGTAGTTACTGAAATGGACATTCAAGTGCCACCTCGGAGTTGGTTGAGGTAGGCAGGATTTCCCTGGGTACTGGTTGTGGGGGGTCAGGAGCAGGTCAGGGTTTTGCCCTCCCTTCTGCTCGAGATCCCCGTGTACAACTGGTGGGCCACTGTGTGACACAGAATGCTGGACTAGATGGGCTGAGGTCCGATTCAGCATGGCTCTTCTTATGTTCTTATGTTCTTGTTCTCTTGGACCACTGCTTCTTAAATTGTGGGGCCCGACCCAAATGGAATCCCTTTAGCTCAATGTTGGGGTCATGAAAAAATTCGGCAAGTGGCAAAATTCACAACCTCTGAGAATGGCAGCGATAAATGCAGGTGAAATGTCAGGAGAGAACGCTTCCGGAACATGGCCATGCAGCCTGGAAAACTCATACAACCAAGTGGCAAAAGGTTTCTGAATGCCACCCTTGTACATAAAATCATTCTCGGCATTACTTCACGAATGAAGATTCTTAGGAAGGACTCATCCCATGCCTTTTACAAGCGCGTTGATGACTAAAAAGGCCAATCTGAGATAGGCAAGTTCGGTTGCAAAAAACACAGCAGAAAGTCTCCTTGGGTGATGTCGTTTCCAAGTTGCAGTTCTTTCTACGTTGTCATTTCTCTTCGAGACCCGTTCGGCGTGTCTTCTCGAAAGAGGCCGCAGCATTGTGGATAGTGCGTCTCCATGCCTCCCGATGTGAGGCCAGGGTGGGCCATTGTTGGTGATCAATCTGGCCGAGCCTGAGATGTTGTTTCAGGGAGTCCTTATATCTCTTTTTGGGGCGCCTCTCTTGCGCTGACCCGTGGCGAGTTCACCGTAGAGTAGATCTTTGGGAGGCGGTGGTCCTCCATCTCTAGGACCATGTGCCCTGCCCAGCGCAGCTGTGTTCTCAATAGCATGGCCTCAATGCTGGTGATCTCTGCTTGCTCAAGGACAGCAACATTCGTCACATAGTCAGTCCAGTGTATGTTTAGGATTGAGAGAAGACAGTGCTGATGAAAGCATTCGAGGAGTCGTAGGTGTTGGCGATAGGTGACCCATATTTCAGACCCATAGAGGAGAATAGACAGTACAATAGCTCCGTACACACTGATTTTGGTGCTTTGCCTCAGGTGCTTGTTGCTCCAGACTCTTTTGGGAAGCCGTCCAAATGCACTCTATGCCTTTGATAAAATCATTAATACATTGAATAAATCCATATACTCAGAACCATCGATCAACAGGCCCACCGGGTCAGGGTGAGCTCTCGACCAATTTGTGTAGCTCGTTGTCGACCTTTGCAACCCGAAAGACAGTTGCATCTGTCAAGTAGGAAATTTAGGTACCACGTTGTGGGGAGGCTAAATTTAACTGATTTCTGGAATGTTAAATTGCCTCTATATCTGTCTATATACGTTGTATGTCAATGGCATTGAATGTTTGCCTGTATATGTACATTGTGATCTGCCCTGAGTCCCCCGCGGGTGAGAAGGGCGGAATATAAATGACGTAAAATAAATAAAATAAATAAATAAGTTTGAACTGTCCAACAGACATTTTGTTGCCTCAAATGTTAGCCTGGTTTCTGGGTATATTTGTCCTGCTGATTTCAAAAATGGCACCAGTTTCTCCTTATTGGCTCTAGTTTTTGAGATACAGAACATACGCCTTCTACTACCGTAGTCACCACCTGCTTGCCCACAGAAAACCATGATAACCATTTCTAAAAAATTAGAGCTGATGCGGTCTATCCAATGCAATTTTCTGAACCAGTGCTCAAAAACTTCCAGAAACAGGCCTAAAAACCAAGACACCAAGAATAAAACTGATTCTTGTTGGTCTGTGTTAACTGTGCTTCTTTTTTAAGGCAATGCTTTGTTTGAGCATGTAAAAAAATCAGTTGGTGAGTGTGTTAACTGAAAAATGCAAAGCACGAAGCATGCCCGAGAGGCTAGCTGAGCCTGGGAGTTTGGGCAACAGTTACACCTTTACGTTTTGCTGTGCAGGAAGCTTCCCAAGTGAGTTTATATTTTCTGCTTCCGGGCTGCTGGAAGAAAGTCCCTCACTCGGACACCTAAGGACCATTTGAATCTCTCTCAAAAAGACATTGTGTGAGCCAATCCAACTGTTCACATACCTGTATATATGTTGCTGTGCATAACAAAGAGTAAACACCTTATTCTTTGCTGATCATCTGCATGGGATGTCTTTTCTCTAGCAAGACAGAGTGTGGATTGGTAAAGATGTGAACTACACGTGATTTTCATTCTGCCACATGCTTGCGGGTAATACGTAAATTGAATAAATAACTCAAATCAGGCCATTATCCCATCCAGCACCAGCAGTCAACGGGCCCATTAGTTCTCTGCTTCCTTGTCATTTTCATCTGGGTTTTTTTCTCCTTTTTCACAGAAAAATCGGATCAGCTCCATGCCGGTAAGGACCACCTTCTCCCTTTTTTTCTGTTCAGCTGATAAGAAAACAGCTGTTGTGCCATCCCTTTCCCTCCTAATTCTTATTTTTCCAGCTGGAGTGAATACCAACATTCAGTCAAAGGCTTATCATTGAAACAATAAAAACTGTTCTGCTTCAAAAGAAACTATAAGGAACTTCCTCAAAGCAACCACGGAGGCCTTGGCACTCCTGCACGGAAATCATTCACATGTTTTCAGAAAGAGCAATCAACCCTTGGCATCACTGGCTGGTTCAAGGCAGTGCCAACTGCTCTGTAAAGATGCCCAAGTCACTGACAATCAGCAGAGGCCATACTATGCACTTAGAGCCCCTTCATACCACTTTAACTACAGTAGTTCCATCCTATGGAGTTTCACGACTTGTAGTTAGGAGATGTCCTTGAGTCTTACTGTGATAGACGTATAATGCTCTTTCCGGGAAAGGACAAAAATGGGGCATTGTCCTCCCAAATGCCAACACTGCCCTTTTCAGCTGATAATTTAGGAAGACATTTAGAGGAAGGGAACGTTCCCAACAATACAATAAATACAACCGTTCTAAGTGCAATCTCCTGTTCGCTGCAAAACTAGGAGTGAAGAAAAATGCATGGGCAGAGGACAGTTTTGGGGAGAGCAATGGCTTCATTTTGCCGCCCTACAGATGCCTCCCTCATTCAGGGGAATTCAGTAGGCCTGGTTAGGTTTTTCGTATCTTGATCAAATTCGTATTAAATTCGATTCTAAATTACTTCTGAAGCGTTTCTGAACCGCTGTAAGCAACCCGGAAGTGAATTACCAAATTCAAAGCCACCGCCGCCATTTTTTGGAAAGAAATCACAATTTTCGAAATGGGTTTTCCCTTCCCTGGCCCAGTGCCGGGCGGATCCTCTTCATCGGCCAGAGCTGCGGCTTCAGCGAGCTGCCCAGGGGCAGGTGAGGGCCGTCGTTTTGCGACGTGCACACTCCTCTCACCGCCCGGGCGAGTGCACCCAGGAGCACGCCGCTGGGTGCGGGGCCGACGCTCTGGGCCTTGCTGCGGGCCATATGCATTGGGCCAGGAGCAGGTCGCCATTTTTCCGGCACATGCTCCTCTCGCCGGGCACGGCTTGGAGCTTTCAAACCGGCCCCGTTCGTAAGCGGAGGGAAGACCTGGGCTTTCGAACCCGGTTTGATAACCCAGGTCTTCCCTCCACTTCTGAACGGGGCTGCTTCCAAGCCCATGCCTTCCCTCCGGATCTGAACAGTCCGAGGGGGGAAGGAAAGCCACGTCCAAAGTGTCTGCTTTAACCTGCTTTGGATGTGATTTTCCTTCAGTTTGCATGTGGCCATTAACGAAGCCATAACGAAAGTTTGGAATATTAACAAATTAATTTTGAATTTTTCCAAAAAATTTCGGAAGTCAATCATATTCGAAGCGCCAGTGCCCCCTACATCCGAAATGAGTTTTGAACCTTGGGGGAGGGGGGGGTCAACCAGCCCTAGAATTCAGTACTAAAGCTTTGTAGCAGAGGACTGTATCCATTTCATTAGATAATAAAACTCACAATTCCACAAGTTAGTTACATCAGTAAGAAACTGTTATAATTGTGCAAACAGATACACTTTATCATTTTGGAATTTCAAGGCACTTTCCCACTTGCAGGCAAGCTTGACTGTGCTGCAGTCATTACAGGCAGTCCCCAAGTTACCAACAATATAGGTTCTGTAGGTTTGTTCTTAAGTTGAATTTGTGTGTAAGTCAGAACAGATACATTTTTAAGTGTAACTCCATCCTCCCTCCCCCCCCCCCCGGTCTTTGAAAACATACTCACATATGTATGTTTTCAAACTACTAGGTTGACAGAAGCTGGGGCTAACAACGGGAGCTCACCCCAACCGCAGATTCAAACGGCCAACTTTGTAGTCAGTAAGTTCTACAGCTTAGCAGTTTAACTCATTGGGCCACCGCAGCCCCTTTGGATATCGTAGGGAAGACTTAACACCCTATGCATAATGCATAGGAAAATTACATAGAGGACTACAACATCCAGGATCCCTCAGCTGGAAGGAAGGGAGGGAGGGAGGGAGGGAGGACGTCTTAACAGCAATGTAGTTATTCAAAGCAGATGTCCCTATGGAGCAGGGCTGTCCAACTTCTTTTGGCCCAGGGGCCGGAGTTCTGGTCACTGATGACCTGGGGGGGCGCAGCAGGGGGCGGGGTCGCTCGCGGGGGCGGGGGCGCTCCTGACGGCATGCTGACGTCAGCACGCCTGACGTCACCACGCCGGAGTCCTGCGCGGCCTGCCCCTTTTCGGTGGGGCTGGGTGACGTCGCCAAGCCCCGCCAAAAAGGGACGCCGCGCTTGGTGACGCCGGCGTGGTGCCGGGTTCCTTCCACCTCTTTCTCCTCACCGACCGGCATCCTGCGCGGCCTGCCCTTTTTCGGCAGGGCTGGGAGACGTCAGACGCCGGCGCCTCCACCTCTTCCTCTTCGGCGCCGGCGTCTGACGTCACCCAGCCCCGCTGAAAAGGGGCAGGCCACCACGCAGGAGAGGCGAGGCATCCTCCCGCCCTCCCACGCATGCCCCCGAGCGCCCACCCGAGCGGCCCCGCCCCCCCTTAATTTTTCCAATTTTTTTCCAAATACTATTTATCCCAGGAGGGTAGGGGGCCGCGTCCAAGGGGCTGGCGGGCCGTGTACGGCCTGCGGGCCGCCTGTTGGACAGCCCTGCTATAGAGGTATGAATACCCACCTTGAGATCGCGATGGACGACACCCATGTCATGGAGATATTTTACAGCGTCAAGGATCTGTCGGATGAGCTTGCTGGCGTCTCGCTCCGTGTAAAACCCTTTCTCCACTATCCGGTCAAAGAGTTCCCCACCTGAAACACTGCAAAGAGGGAGGACAACGACAGATGAAGCCCACCCTGAAAAGAGACAGCCTAAGAACGCTCAACCAAAGGGACATTGTCCGTGACTGAATAGCTATTCCAAAGGCAGAGCAGAACATAATTTTTCCCATCATCAAAGAGCCTTGTAATGAAGCATTTGGAGGTGTACTGTACTCAAAAACCAGCCAGGAAAATGTTATTTTCCTCAGTACGGTTGCATTTCTCCTGCAAGGACTTATGGGATCTTCCCACCTCACACACACACATGCACACTGGGCAATAGAAATACAATATAGACCTGGGAAAACAATTAACCATTTCCCTTCCTGTTTATTATACCCCAGAGCAATAGGTGTCTGTCTTGCTCTGCCCAAGGAAAACCCAGCTCGGAGTGATCCAGATAGGGTTGCCACTTTTTGATATAAGAAATAAGGGACATTTACGGGATTTTCCACAAAAATAAGGGACACTTCATTAAAAACTTGAAACTCAAACATTAGGTAGAAATAGTTTTATTAACAGAATAAGATAATGATTGAAACTCACCAAAAACACTGACTTACACCCTCTTAACAGTACATGGTATGTTTCTGCATGCTTTGTCATGCAGAAAAAACATGATTAGAACTACCTAATTTTCTCCATCTGTATTTAGTCCTTGACTTTGCTGACTTTAAAAGTGCCCTGTCTAAACATTAACATAAAATAAATTTTATAAGACAGTACATCTACATGAAAAGAGGCGGTGGTCAGTCCATTGCTGAAGAAGCCCGGATTAGACCCCGCGGCTCCCTCCAATTACCGCCCAGTGTCGAACCTTCCGTACCTGGGCAAGGTGATTGAGAGGGCAGCAATGGACCAGCTGCAGACCTTCTTGGATGACGCAACCTGGCTAGACCCCTTCCAGTCCGGCTTCCGTTCAGGCCATGGGACGGAGACTGTCCTGGTCTCCATCACAGACCTACTCCGCTGCCACTTGGACCGAGGTGGATCGGCGCTGCTCGTGTTATTGGACCTCACGGCAGCGTTTGATACCGTCGATTACCAACTTTTGATACACCGCCAGGCGGTGGCGGGGTGAGGGGACAGCCCTCAACTGGCTGTCCTCCTTCCTCCAACGCCGCCAGCAGCGAGTGAAGTGGGAGGGGCGGTCTCCGGAGGCTCCCGCTGAGTTGTGGGGTGCCTCAGGGGGCTATCCTCTCACCGCTGTTCTGTAACATCTATATGCGACCACTCGCCCAACTGGTCCGGAGTTTTGGGCTGGAGTGTCATCAGTTCGCTGATGAGGCCCAGCTCGTTCTGAGGTTGGACCCCGGGGCAGTCTCTGTACCGATAATTTCCATCTTTGCCTTGAAGCCGTTACTGGATGGCTGCGAGCCAGTAAGTTGAAGGTGAACCCGGCGAAGACGGAGATCTTGTGGCTGGAGCCGCCCGGGGTAGTGACCAGTTGCCAACTTTCGATGGTGTGGCCCTCTGCCCTCAGCCATCGGTAAAAGTCTGGGGTCCGGCTGACGCCCACCTGTCCATGGAGGAGCAGATTGGCTGCACCTGCAGGACAGCATTCTACCACCTACGGTTGGCTAAGCGCCTGGCTCCCTACCTCTCCCAACGCGACCTTGCTACGGTGATCCAAGCCACGGTCATCTCGAGGCTCGATTACTGTAATGCGCCTACATTGGCCTTCCCTTGTCGATGGTCCGAAGCTTAAGCTAGTGCAGCACGCCGCAGCCCGCCTCCTCCTGGGTGCTGCAAGATCTGACCGCGACCCCACCCCTGCGCGAGCGGCACTGGCTTCCGACTGAAGTCCGGGTCCTCTTCAAGGTGTTAGTTCTCACCTTAAAGGCCATCTATGGTTTGGGGCCAGTGTACCTGAGGGAGCGACTTACCCCTTATGTGCCCGCGAGATCACTGCGCTCTGAGGAGCTTAACCTCCTTGAGGTGCCTTCCCTTGGAACCTGCAGACTGGCCATTACACGGCGGAGGGCATTGTCTGTAGCTGCCCCAAGTCTCTGGAACGGCCTCCCGGAGGAGATCCGCGCCATCCGCGCTCTTCTGCCCTTCCCAAGGCCTTGAAGACTTGGCTCTTTAGGAAGGCGTTTGGCCCTTAACTCAACCACACTGTGTGCCATGCCGCCTATTGCCCCCCAGATTCTTATCTCGTCCCCCAGCCTGTGCTGAGGGCTCGTGTTTGTAATATGTTTTTACTGCTTTGATGTTTAATGTGTTTTAACTGTTTAATCTGTTTTATTACTCACGGTGTTTATGCTTCTTCTGTAAACCGCTCTGAGCTCCGGAGTGAGCGGTATACTAAATCGAAGTTAATAAATAAATAAATAAATAAATTATGTCAATAGTTAATGGTATAGTATAGTATGGGATACACAGCATTGTATAGTATTGGGATGCACAGCTAGGCCTATTTTAAGAGTAACTCTCAAGCAACCAGAAACTATCTTTATCCAACATGACCCAACATTCCCCTTGGGTAACGGTTAATTAGTCTACTGTACTTTGAAAAAGTCCTGTATCGCCTCTTCCTTCCAACGGGGACGCAGGCTGCCCTGCGAGTTGGAATCCCCGGGCAGGCATTGCCGTGGAAACCACAGCACGCACCTTCCTCTGGTCAACCCTGCCCAGTCCTGTCCTGCTAGTCAAAAATAAGGGACAGGGCCTGAAAATAAGGGACACAAATTTTAGGGCCAAAATAAGGGACGTCCCTTAGAATAAGGGAAATATGGGAACCCTAGATCCAGATTATTTTCAAAGACTTTCATGGCCACACTGCTTTAAACAGACAAGGGTGCTTTCTCCTTAGGTATATATACATACACTCCACTTGCTTCACTGCCAACAGAACTTCTGAATATGCCAGCCACAGATGCAGGCAAAACAGCAAGAGAGAATACTACCGGAACATGGCCAAACAGCCCAAAAAACTCACAACAACAACCCTGACCAAGATTGGCTTCAAGGCATGCAAAGAAAGCCAGAGGATGCCACACTCTTGTCCCCGTCCCTCCCCTTCCCCACCCTCTACTTACAGCTGCATGATGAGGTAGAGGTGTCCCCCGCTCTCGTAGATGTCATCCAGAGCCACAATGTTGGGATGCTTGATCCTGCCAGAAAAAAGAGAGAGTCTTTGGATGTGATGTGGGGCACTCTTGCCTCATGAAACTATTTTGGAAGAGCCCTTTATTGGTAAAATATGAGGCACTGTGGTCACAAAATAATAATAATAATAATAGTAATGGAATGTGGCATAGCAGACTGGGTGTCAGCTGCATAAGATCTCTACTGACCAGAAGGTCATGAGTTCGAGGCCTGCCTGGGTCGGGGTGAGCGCTCAACCAATTGTGTAGCTTGTTGTCGGCCTTTGCAACCTGAAAGACAGTTGCATCTGTCAAATAGGAAATTTAGGTAACACTTGAGTGGAGAGGCTTAATTTAACTGATTTACGAGGCCATAAAATATCCAGGAAACACACACAAAAGGAGTGAAGGAATGTAACAGCTCCTCCTGGTGGCCAGAAACTGGAATGTTAAATTTCCTATGTGTCTGTCTTATACTGTATGTTGTATGTGAAATAGCATTGAATGTTTGCCTGTAAATGTGCATTGTGATCTGCCCTGAGTCCCCTGTGGGGTGAGAAGGGCGGAATATAAATGATGTAAATAATAATAATAACAATAATAATAAACTTTATTTGTACCCCGCCCCCATCTCCCCAATGGGGACTCGGGGCGGCTCACATGAGGCCAAGCCCAGACAACAATTACAATAACATAAAATCAAAACATCAGCAATAAACACAATAAAAATACATACCTATAAATAAAAAACAATATACAACAAGATATCTAAAATCACAAAGCTAGGGCAGGCCGCATTGTTAAAAACTCAGGGTGAGATAAGCAGAATAGCATCCTTTACCGGGGGCGGGGACATCCTTTATGGGGGAGGGGATGGACTCCAAGAACGGGGGCATTGGTAAAACTTAAATAACGACTCTCGGAAGGCACAGCGGAAAAGCCAGGTTTCAGGTGTTTTTGAAGGTCTCCATAGTGGGGGCTTTCCTAATCTCTCTGGGCGAGGAATTCCAGAGTCGGGGGGCCACAGATAACTGTTTTAAAGAACTTAAAACTATGTAAAACCAGTTCAACAAAATGAAAACCAATTCAATGAAAACCAGTTCAACCAAACAGTTTAACTGCATTCTATGACAGATCTGTGAACCAGAACCCTCCCAGAGTCCAATCTTGCCATGTTTTCTTTCGTTTGCTTTAGGTCATTTGCCCAGCAGCTCTGTCCATGTCGTCGAACACCTGTCACTTCCCCGGACCGGCTGTTCCGACAACCGGGCAAGCCCTTTGGACCGACCGCAGGGCAGAGCCCGCGAGGGTTCAGTTTAACCTGGCGAGCCAGGAAACGGTTAGGTCCTCGTAGTCTACCCGCCTCCCTTGGACCCAATTATGCTCACCAATCGGTTAGGTAGATGCCACGAAATTGTTTATTCTGCTCAGCTGAGTAGGATGCGACCGCAAATTCCCTGATCCCGCAAAGACGCATACATGTACATTCAAAACATTGGTTTTTAAAGGTTACAGAACTGTCAAAACAATTGAAATTCCCGCCTGCCTCCTTCTGGGCGGGCTCCGTCCATGATTGGTAGATTAGCTGATGACTGGGGTGTTGACTGGTTTTGGAGAACCAATCGGCGCTCACTCCTTTCTGCCACCCCAGCCAATCAGGGGTCATGGCCATATATGGAGTTCCAGGAAAGGAAGCTTTAGACGGAAACAGCTGTCAATATTTGCATGTGGATACAACAAAAGAGTCCCTTTCAGGTAAACGACCTGGCTGATACCTGGAGTGATTGGATTAAATGAAGTTTGATGTCTCACTCATGGGAATGAGAAAGGAAGGGGGAAGAGGCCTGACGTCAGAAATGCACTCCGACCTTTTGGTGACAGAAGGGCTATTGTGGGACGCCCTGGGGTCCGAAACCGGGAACGGATCCCGTCGTGATAATAAACATTTTATGTCCAAGTCTGAAAGGCGGGAATGACTGGGCTAAACTCCGACGGTTAATCCCTCCTTCAGGCTGATGGAAACGTGGGGCTGTGGAGACTAGCGCTCCCGCTTACCATAACAAGAAATCTCCATCAGATTAGCTCATGCAATAGAACAATGGTGATCCGAAAAGGCTTTTAGGATGGGAATTCAGTTACTTCCTCTCAGCTGACACAATAGCAAAATACAGGCAATCTTTCTTTACATGGGAAAGAGGGGGCAAGGGGTTACAAGGAGGTCAGTGGGAACAGGGGGTAATATCATACATATACAGATACAGGGGTGCATTCATAATTATGATTTCCAGTTTCCAGCTGCGAGTCCAACGTAAACAGAACCCCCTTGCTTTGAGCCAATTCCTTTCTCTGAGCTCGCCACGCTGGGTCTTGGGGTTCCCCAAAGCGGGGGAAAGAAAGTGAAGAAGAGGGGATTAAAAACAAAAAGGGCAAAAATGGGTTTCCTTCTCTCCTCCCTTGGAGGCCTCGAACCCGAGACCCCCGTTCCGGGCGGCCTTCGTCCAACCGCATGAGCTACCGCACCTTTCCCTTCAGTGCAGCTTCTCTTCGCAGTTTTAAGGCGCCCGGGGAGTGGAAATGAGGAAAAAAAAATATATAAAAATTTGGGAAAAGTTCAGGGAAGGACAGGAACCTTGGCGGCGGGGTCCTGCCGCCTCAGAGGGAAATTGTGGGGGTTTTCACCCGGGAACAGGCGTGTGTGTGAAAGTTGGGACCTGTTCACTCGCGGAACTGCCTGCAGCTTGAAACTGCCGATTTCCGGCATCAAATCCTCCCTTAGAGGCTAAAGCAAGCTAAGGGGCCATCCCTTAGCTGCGATAAGCCTCTATCGCCACGTTGTACCCATCGAGGGGCAGCATGACCATCTGTTCGGAAGGCTTTGACCGGAGGCTTTGGAGGCAGCTTCGAAAAAGTGAAAGAAAACAGGAACCACAACAACCTAGCAGAAGGAGGAGGAAAAGGGCTCCTAGGAAGACCAGGAAGCCCTTCCTCAACCAGTCCAGGGATGGAAGCCAATCAGTGAGGAAGGACAAATCAAACCCAATTTCTTTCTTGATGTTGGTGGCGATTTCAGCCAAACCCTGGATGTCTCGGTTAATAGATGCTGTCCTGTCACTCAAGTTAAAACAGCACATACCATGGACTGAAGAGCATGACAGATGGTGCTTCAATAGTAGGAAATCTACAGCAGCCCGGTTTTCCAGGACCGCCTCCCTTAGCTCAGACATCTCAGAGGCCATAGATGCGAGAGCATGGGAAGTGAAGTTTATATCCTTCACTAGAGCGCAAGCTAAGTGCTTGACAGCTCGATAGTTCATGGCGGCGGCAACGCCAGGAAGGAACACTGCAGTGGCCACGAATTTGGGGACCCCGGCCAAGATAACAGAGGGGTCACAATCTGGATCTAAATTTTGGGTGGACCTGGCCCGACGATGGAGAGTGTGTGCCAACTCTACATCCTTTTTGGAGGGCATAAACAGGGTTAGTTTCCCCAAAGCACAGGTGCCCAGAGTAGACTGTGCTGGGAGATATGAATAAGCCATATTCCCACATATGAAGAACCAACCGAGGGGCAATTTGATGTACCCTGGGGCAGGGGCCACAGAGTACGTACGGGAGCAATTTAGCGAATTATCCCTGGGCAAATGGTGGCACACAGGACCCAAACATTGGGAAATTTGGAAGCACTGCTTGGCAGGTAGGATGTGGGCCAATTTCATCGCTATCATGCCTGGTTCCTTCTCAGGGACCGTCATCCTCCATTTCCACATGTCCTGGTAGGAGACGGGCCGGTTGGGCATGGCAACCCAAGGGGTGAGTTC
This sequence comes from Anolis apletophallus, assembly GCA_030556195.1. Classification (NCBI taxonomy): domain Eukaryota; kingdom Metazoa; phylum Chordata; class Lepidosauria; order Squamata; family Anolidae; genus Anolis; species Anolis apletophallus. Next base: position 2,454,100 of record JARBWK010000001.1, read on the forward strand.
CCTAAATGTTTCCAGATCCGATGGTACACCAATAAGACAGGTGGTAAACAGATCAGTAGCCGAGACACCACTGGACAGGCAGAAATCAGTAACATTCAGAACCTTGGTGGCAACCTGTTCCCAAAAATTTGTTTTAGAAGATAGCCAATCGGTGAGGTAGGGCGAGGCGTGGATGGGAATGGGCAGGAACCCCAGAAAGAGAAACAAACGGGCAATCATGGCAGCAAAGGGAAGGGGTGAGGTAGAAAAGGAAAAAAGGACACCCTTCGGACTCAGGCGGCAGAGAAAAACTTACTACTTTGCTAAACGTGCAGGAGGCGGAGGGGAATTCCCTCCACTGCGGCAGCTGGGCTGACAGCGGGAAAGCGAAAGCAACACGTGTCCAAGAAACAAACAGCTGTGGTTGACAGGAGACGGGCTTTTTGACAGGAGTTTGACACTGACAGCTGTCAAAGGGCCCAGAAGAAAGTGAAAACAGGATTCTGTGGGGCTGGGAAGATGGAAACTTGGAAGGTGCGCTGACGGCTGGTCCTGGAACAAGCGGGAAAGAGTTCTTTTCCTTCAGGAGTCTGGCTGTGGTGTGGGGGGCTGCGCAGGGTTGTCCTCAGGCGCTTTCCGGAACAGCAGCCTGAATCCTTCCCTGGGCTCAACGGACCAGCTGTCCTGGCCGTTCTCCTCTTCCGCGGGCTCCGGAGCAGGGGCTTGTTTCAACCTGGTGTGGTGGACCCAAGCTTTTATCCCCGAAACCTTTGCTGCGGTGTTGGTGGTGAGGAGGATCTGGTGAGGCCCGACCCACTTCTCCTGGAGCGGTTCCGATTTCCACGTTCGAACCAGGACCCAATCGCCGACCGAGAAGCTGTGCACAGGACCGTCCAGGGGGATAGGAGAGTGCGGCAAGAGATACCTATTAAGAGAGGAAAGAACAGAGGTGAGGGAGGCTAGCCTGACCCTGACACTTTCGGACCCGACCTCGTAGAGATGATCCGCCTTCAGGGGAACCCTAGAGGAAGGAAAAGGTCTACCGTATAAGATTTCAAAAGGGCTCAACTTCAACCCCCCCCTGGGGGCTGCTCTAATCCTAGTCAGGGCAAGGGGCAGTACGTCAGGCCAAGGCAAACTGGTTTGTTGGCAGAGTTTGGCAAGTTGTCTCTTCAGTGTCTGGTTCAGTCTCTCAACCTTTCCACTTGACTCCGGGTGCCAACTAGAGTGAAGGTCCCATTTGATCTGAAGAGCCCGTGAGACCTGTTGGGTGACTTGGGAGACGAAGGAGGCCCCGTTGTCCGAAGAGATGCAAGCTGGGAGTCCGAAGCGTGGGATGATGTGATTAAGGAGGGCTTGGCTGACCTCCTTAGAAGTGGAAGTGTGACAGGCAAAGGCCTCCGGCCACCCGCTGTGTCCGTCCACGAACACCAGCAAGTACCGTTGGCGTCGGCTAGCTGGCAACTCAGCAAAGTCCACTTGCCACACTTCCCCGGGTTCCAGACCTGTCTTCACATGTCCAGTTGCTGGCTTCCTCTGGATCTTGGGGTTGTTCTTAAGGCACACAAGACACCGGCGACAGGCCCAGATGGATTGGAGGGCCATCCGGGGGCCCACGAACAATGTCCTTAGATGTTCAATCATAGCATCGTGGCCCCAATGGGTGCTCTTGTGGAGCGCAAGCGACCTCCCGCATCAAAGGGTCCGTGAGAAACAAACGTCCTTGCTCATCCTGCCACCAACCACCCTGCTGGCTCATACCTTCCTTCCTTGCAAACTCATCGTCCAAAGTCCCATACAAAGGCAAGGTAGAGACGGTGGTATCCGGGATGAGGGCCCCTTGGAAAGGGGGCACCCTGTTGGCGGCTGACTTGGCAGCGGCATCTGCTCTCCGGTTCCCTCTGGCCACGTCCTGGTCGCCGGCTTGGTGCCCTTTGCAGTGGATGACAGCAACGGCGGCTGGCTTGCAAACTGCGTCCAGGAGCTTCAGGATCTGGGCTGGATACTTGACAGGGCTGCCAGCTGTCGTCAGCAGCCCCCTCTCCTTCCAGATGGCCCCATGCGCATGCAGCACATTGAACGCAAAACGAGAGTCCGTAAAGATGTTCATAGATTTTCCCAGGCCCAATTCCAAAGCTCGAGTCAAAGCAATCAGTTCAGCCAGCTGAGCAGAGGATCCGACCGGTAGGGGCTCTGCCTCGACAGTGTCCCACAGAGTCACTACCGCATAGCCGGCTCTGCGTTGTCCATTCTGCACGCTGCTGCTACCATCGGTGAAATATTCCAAGTCTGCTTGCTCCAGGGGCTGGTCCTTGAGGTCAGGTCTGGAAGAGAACGTCTGTTCGATGGTGGCGATGCAGTCGTGGGGCTCGTCCTCGTCTCCATTGGTCTCGATGGGCATCAGGGTGGCGGGGTTGAGGCAATTGGTGGTAGTCAAGGTGAGGTCGCCCTGGTCAATGAGGAGGGCCTGATACCTGGTGAGCCGGCTTGTTGACAGCCAATTGGTTCCTTTGGCATCCAGAACGGTCAGGACACTGTGGGGAACATAAACTGTCATGGGCTGGCCCAGGGAGAGTTTCCGGGCTTCCTCCGTGACCAGTGCCGTGGCGGCCACTGCTCGGAGGCAGGCAGGCCACCCGAGACTGGTGGGATCCAGGCGTTTGGAAAAATATGCGACCGGCCTCTTGGTGTTGCCCAGCGGTTGGGTCAGCACCCCCGCAGCCACCCCCCTTCGTTCATGTACAAAAAGGAAGAAAGGTTTCGACATATCTGGGAGTCCCAGGGCAGGGGCAGAGACTAAAGCCTTTTTGATGTCCTGGAAGGCCGTCCGGCACTCAGCCGTCCAGGTGAGGAAACTTTCAGGACCCGTGGTGGCCTCGTAGAGTGGCCTGGCCATGATCCCAAAGTTAACAAGCCAAATGCGACAGAACCCAACCATGCCGAGGAAACCTCGCAGCTGTTTCTTAGTCCTGGGCTCCGCCATCCGGCATATGGCCTCCTTCCGCTCAGGTCCTAGTGCCCTCTGCCCCTCCGAGATGTCAAACCCCAGATACCTCACAGTTTCTTTGCAGATCTGTGCCTTCTTTTGAGAGACTTTGAAACCTGTCTCCGCCAGGTAGTTGAGCAGGCTGATGGTTAGGCGCGTGCAAGTCTCCCGATCCACTGCACATAGAAGGAGGTCGTCTATGTATTGGATCAGAACTCCCTGCTCACGGTCCGGCCACTTCTCCAACTCCGAGGCGAGGCATTGGCTGAAGATAGATGGACTATTCAAGAAACCTTGCGGAAGAACCTGCCAACACAGCTGACGAGGCCTGCCACCATCTGCCCCTTCCCATTCAAAAGCAAATATTTCCTGGCTGTCAGGGTCAAGGGGAATAGAGAAGAAAGCATCACGGAGGTCAAGCACAGAGAAGAAACGAGAGGAGGGGGGGTTGCATCTGTCAAGTAGGAAATTTAGGGACCACATTGTGGGGAGGCTAATTTAACTAATTTACGAGGCCATAAATTTCCAGGAAGTGTGCAAAAGGAGTGGAGTGCGACAGCTCCCCCTGGTGGCCAGAAGCTGAAATGTTAAATTGCCTCTGAGTGTTTTGTCTTACATGTTTGTATGTCAAAAGGCATTGAATGTTTGCCTGTATATGTGCAGTGTGATCCGCCCTGAGTCCCCTGCGGGGTGAGAAGGGCGGAATATAAATGATGTAAATAAATAAATACACAAATACAAGGCAAACATTCAATGCAAAAGACAGATAAAGGTAAAAGCTTCCCCTTCCGGCTCTGGGGGAAGGTGCTCATCTCCATTTCTAAGCCAAAGAGCCTGCATTGTCCATAGACACCTCCGAGGTCTTGTGGCCGGCATGGAGTGTCATTATCTTCCCGCTGAGGCAGTGCCTATTGATCTACTCACACTTCCATGTTTTTGAACTGCTAGGTTGGCAGAAACAGGGGCTAATAGCAGGAGCTCACCCCGTCCTGTGGATTCAAACCACCAACCTTCTGGTCAGCGAGTTCAGCAGCTCGGCGGTTTAACCCATTGCACCACCACAGCCCCATTCATCGCACTCAATGGGATCTACTGAAAATCATGGTCAATTGTGGAATGTAAATCTCATCCAAAGCTTGGAAAAGTTACTTTTTGAACAGAAACTCCCGGAATCCTCCAATTAGTGCCATCACTGGTAAATATTGGGAATTATATTCGGGGGGAAAACTGTTCCGAGCTCCGATCCAACCTTTGATTTGGTGGCAAAGGAGAGATACAGCTACTCAGGTCTCTTTTGCTATTATTATTTTCTAGCTAAGGGGGAAAAGAAAAAGAAAGAAAGAAAGAAGAAAGGGGAATGAAAGCCAGCTACGGCGGAAGTTTCCCCTGCAATCAGCATCATGTGGAGATGGCAAGAGAGATCAAGGGGGCCATTCAGAGATGCTCATCAAGGGGAAATGCACCAGTGGTCTCTCCGCTTTGCTCAACAGGAAGTCATCCTGTCCAGAGGAACTTCAAAAACATTTTGTGCGTCTGTACAGTTGCAGTTTCATGTTGAATTTCTCCAAAGTGTAGTTTACACAACAGAGGGGGACACAAGCTTCTCACGGGGCTACACAAACCTGGCAGCGATGGTTTGGATTCTGTGTAAGAAGAGAGTGAATGAAGTAGTGATTAGATGTAGAAAGCACCTTAACATTCAGAGCAGAGATTGGGATTTTTATTTTTGAATTCTAGCTCTCTGGATCCTACCGCTGATTGAGAATCTTAATCCAAAAATAGGTAACATTTCCAATTCCTGGAATGGTGCTTTCTCTTCTCCTTGACTTATCCACGGGTCATATCAAAATCCATAATCATGGCCCCAAAACATGCCCCCAACTTATACATAAGCCACTGTGGCGCAATGGGGTAAACTCTTGTGCTGCTGAACTGCCAACATAAAGGATGGGGTGAGCTCCCACAGTTAGCCCTAGCTCCTGCCAACCTAGCACTTCGAAAACATGCAAATGTGAGTAGATCAATAGGTATTATTTATTTATTTATTTATTTATTTACATCATTTCTATTCCGCCCTTCTCACCCCACAGGGGACTCAAGGTGGATCACAATGCACGTATACAGGCAAACAATGCCATTTGACATACAACATATATAGACAGACATACAAGCAATTTAACATTCCAGCTTCTGGCCACCAGGGGGAGCTGTCACATTCCTTCATTCTTTTTTGTGTACTTCCTGGAGATTTTATGGTCTCGTAAATCAGTTAATTCCCCCCACACACACACACACAAAGTGGTACCTACATTTCCTACTTGACAGATGCAACTGTCTTTCAGGTTGCAAAGGTCGACAACGAGCTACACAATTGGTTGAGAGCTCACCCCAACCTGGACAGGCCTCGAACTCATGACCTTCTCGTCAGTAGAGATCTTATGCAGCTAACAACCAGCCAGCTGTGCCACATTCCCAGTACTGCTCTGGCGAGAAAGGAGGAAAAGACTCTCCAAGCAGTCATGCCGGCCACACAACCAGTAGTTGTCTCTGGACACAGGCTCCTCAGCTTGGAATTTGAGAAAGAGCACCTCCCGCAGAGCCAGAGATGAGCACTGCCTCCAGAGCCAGAGATGAAAGGAGAAGCCTTTGCCGTTGTCTGTATATTTGAGTCTCGTTGTGGGTCGTGTAACAAGATATTGAATGTTTGCTTGTGTCTGTCTATATTGTGCCTGCTTCTTGGCAGGGGGTTGTACTGGGTGGCCCAGGAGGTCTCTTCCAACTCTGATTCTATGGTTGTATATATACAGAGCCGGATCTTGCACTCCCCAAAGTAAGCATTTGCTTACCACTTGCCAATATTCAGGGAATTTTACATTGTCCCCATCGCCCCACACCACGAGGCCGAAAAGGAGGAGTGCTCTGGAGGTGGCCAGAGGCGGAGCGCCCCGGCTGCAAAACACTCCTCCCTCCCGGCACCGCGGTACAGGGCGATCAGCGGCTCCAGGAAGCCGGGCCCGCCCCGTGGCAATGGCACACACGCGGAAGTTTCATGCATGCGCCATCGCCGCAAGACGGGCCCAGCCACCCAGAGCTACCAACCGCCACCCACCACAAGGCTGCCAACTGCCCCCCACCACGAGGCCTCGCCTCCGTCCACCCAACGTTCCTCCCCCCTCACCCCCACATAACTAACTCAGGTCCCCATCATCTCCACCACCCTCCGATGCCCCGTCCCACCTGGAAACGGCCGGAGAAGGAAGAACAGGATGGGCCAGTCAAGACGAAAGCGTAGGGAGAGGAACGGCCAGCTAAAAGGCCAGCCACACCATCAGGCACCTCCCCCCCCAAGTCGCTTCCGTTGGAGTGCCCATCAATGCCAGCAGCCCGGGACCTAGTACCGTCACCACCACCAGTACATCTGAGTCCAGTTCTGCCCCCTACCGTTCCGGCCCTTCCCCACCATTGCTGGACCCTCCGGGCTCCCATAGACCGCCATTCGGTGGCCTGGGACAACTCCCTCGTAGAAGAGGGAAGCCCAGAAAGCACCAGAGAAAGTCCTTTCAATCACGGACCTTTTGGGGAGTGGGCTTCAGTCGGAAGGGGAGCGCCCCAGGTCCGGCCACCGGTTCGGCCTCTGCTAGTGACATCAAGAGCTCCTGTGAGGGCCAGAATAGACAGCTGGACGGGTCTCCCTCAAGGACTAACCGAGGGAAGGAACTATCAGGCGGCGACCAAGCCCCGTCACCCGCCACTCTGGTCCCTCAAATGTTGGGGAGGGCTGGGACTACTGGACTGCCAGTAGAACCGGTGAAGAATGGCCACGGTCCCTTACTGGCTTCCCCTTTTTACAGGGTGTGCCGGAAGTTAAACCCCCTGCCGACCTTTGTCACCCAAGTCCGCTAGGTATTCCAGTGATCTCGGGAGGGTGTGTACGGTGGCGCAGGCCAAATGCGAGCTTAACTGCGAGATCCGGACTGAGTCATAGAAGGACTCGGCCCGGCTCTGACCTGCGTCCTATCCCTAAGCACGCTGTTGATAGACATCCAGCTATCCCCCCTTCCAGTCTGGTGCTGGTTAACGCCCGATCCATTTGGAATAAGACCACCACTATCAGGGAGTTTTGTGAAGACCTTAAAGCGGACCTTTTCTGTATAACGGAGACCTGTCTCCAGGAAGTGGTTCCCCCTGATTACGTTGCAACGCACCAGAATAGGAGCGGGGGACGGGGGGGGGTGGCAATACTCTCCCGTGATGGATTGCACCTTAGGGCGATCCCTGCGCTCACCACCTCGGGGCTTGAAAGTGCTGGCCTGGTGTGGGAATCCCAGGAGAGCCTGGCGATCTTGCTGGTGTACCGTGCGCCTAGCGCACCGGCAGAGAGCCTGGCTCGGCTGCTGGAGACTGTGTCGGAGTGGGCATTGAGATTTCCTAGAATTATTGTTCTGGGGAACTTCAATGTCCACGCCGACGCAGCCTCCGTTCCATCTGCAGCCGCGGACCTAATTTCGACCATGGCGACATTAGGCCTCTCCCTCTGTAACTCGGGGCCCACACACTCGGCCGGGCACACCCTCGACCTGGTATTTAGCGCAGGGATCCAAGTGGACCTAGCCTCCGTAATAGAGGTTCCATGGTCGGACCACTGCGCCCTAAGGATCCGGGTTGAGCAACCGCCCCCTCCATGCAAGGGCGCCAAACAGATTTTGGTTCGCCCGAAGAGACTTATGGAACCCGAAAGGTTCCTGAACGCTCTGAGGGATCTGGAGTCTATCAGCGTCTCTGTCGATGAGCAGGTTCAAGCCTGGAACACCTCGTTAGCCAGAGCTCTCGACGAGATTGCCCCTAGGCGCCCTCTCCGCCCCCGCAATCATCGATCCCCCTGGTATACAGGGGACCTCAGGTCGAGGAAGCGGGAGAAGAGACGGCTAGAGCGCGTGTGGAGGAACCTCCGTGACGGAGCCTCAGTATCAGCTTATAAGCTATTTAAAGATACTTATGAGCGTGCTGTCAAGGCAGTCAAAAATGTGTACTTTTCCGCCTTGATAGCGTCTGCTAGCTCATGCCCGGCTCAATTGTTCAAGGTAATTCGGTCTTTGACGACGGTCCCTACTGTCCCAAAAAGCAGTGATCAAGACCCCTACCGCCGGTGCCTTTCAGAGCTATTTTACAGACAAGATCCTGAATCTCCGCCGGGACCTTCCTGCCACAATTGATACAGTAAGAGAACTTGAGACCCCGTGGCCCTCCGTCGGGCCCACCCTCGACCGGTTTCGGCCACTGGACGCAGATGCTGTTGATAGGATAGTGGCTGCAGCTAGGCCTACCACCTGCTCCCTCGACCCGTGCCCCTCCTGGCTTGTTAGATCTTGCCTGGAGGGGTTACGTGGGCCTCTGTTGAACATCGTAAACAGCTCCCTTGAGCAAGGAGTCTTTCCAGAGTGCTTGAAAGAGGCGGTGGTAGCTCCATTACTGAAGAAACCGTCATTAGACCCTGCGGTTCCCTCCAACTACCGCCCAGTGTCGAATCTTTCGTACCTGGGGAAGGTAGTTGAGAGGGCAGTAATGGAGCAGTTGCAGTCCTTCTTAGATGATGCAACATGGCTAGACCCCTTCCAGTCCGGCTTCCGTTCGGGGCACGGGACGGAGACGGTTCTGGTCTCCATCACAGACCAACTCCGCTGCCAGCTTGACCAAGGCGGGTCTGCGCTGCTCGTGTTATTGGACCTCACGGCAGCGTTTGACACGGTCGACCACAATCTCTTGATCCACCGCCTGGCCATGGCTGGAGTGAGGGGGACAGCCCTAAAATGGCTGGCCTCCTTTCTCCACCAGCGGTCCCAGCGTGTGAGGAGGGGCGAGGTGGTCTCCGAGGGCTCCTCATTAGTTTGTGGAGTTCCTCAGGGGGCCATCCTCTCCCCTCTGTTATTTAACATCTACATGCAGCCGCTTGCACAGCTGGTGCGGAGTTATGGGCTGGAGTGCCACCAGTACGCTGACGACACCCAGCTCATTCTGAGGATGGAGGGCATGCTGGAATCCGTCCCCGATAATTTCCAACATTGCCTCGAGGCCGTTACTGGATGGCGCGAGCCAGTAGGTTGAGGGTGAATCCGGCGAAGACGGAGATCTTGTGGTCGGGCCGCCCGGGTGGTGTAGGTGTCCAGCTTCCGACCCTGGACGGTGTGGCGCTATGCCCATCGCCTTCCGTTAAGAGCCTGGGGGTCCATCTGGACTCCCAGCTGACCATGGAGGCCCAGGTCTCCGCGGTCAGCAAGGTTGCTTTTTTCCATCTGCGACAGGCTCGGAGGCTGGCCCCTATATCTCCGGAACAACCTGGCCACGGTGATCCAAGCTACGGTCATCTCAAGGCTGGATTACTGTAACGCGCTTTACGTTGGCCTTCCTTTGTCGGCGACCCGGAAGCTCAAGCTGGTGCAGAACACTGCCGCCCGGCTCCTGTCTGGAACCCCAGCAGGTTGCCACATTACACCTGTTTTGCAGGATCTGCACTGGCTCCCAATTGAGCACCGGATCTCCTTCAAGGTGTTGGTTCTTACCTTTAAGGCCTTGCACGGCCTGGGGCCAGCGTATCTGAGGACCGACTCACCCCATACTGTCCCCGAGATCACTACGTTCCGAGGATGCCAACTTGTTGGAGATACCATCGGTGAAATTGGCTAAACTGACATCTACCCGCCGGAGGGCGTTCTCGGTCATAGCTCCTACGCTGTGGAACGCCCTCCCAGCCGGAATGCGGGCCATAAAGGACCTGCTCCCGTTTAGACGTGCCTGCAAAACTTACCTGTTTGGGCAGGCCTTCGGGGAGTAGGTCCTGCCTATGCTCCGCCTTAGCCGCTGTCCTGGGGTGTCACGCTGCTTAATTCCTGAACTGTATCTGGGGGTTTTGTACTTTGCTGTTTTAACTGTTTTGATTGTTTTAGATGTTTTTATCGCATTGCTTGTGTATGATTGTACCTTTCGGTTCCTGTGAGCCGGCGCGAGCCTCAGGGAGTCGGCGGCATAGAAGCCCGAATAAATAAATAAATAGGGCAACCACTGACCCCAGGCAACTGGGCCCACCCCACGGCAACAGCGCATGCACGAAACTAGCTGGCTCTGCGCATGCACACTCCGGCGCATGCGCACACCCTTCACGAGGCTGGAGAGCGAGGGGGCGCCAATATAAGGTTCGCTTATGATTTCAAATTACCTTAGTCCGGCCCTGTATATATACTGTAATCTGCTCTGAGTCCCTTCGGGGAGAAGGGTAGAATATAAATATCATCACCATCATCTTTATGACTTGATTAGTCACCCTCCACTGAGGTGCTCTGAGCGACTTGCAGCACAGCAACAACAAACAATACCATATCAGTTAAAATGTACAGGTTAAAAGCATTTCTTAAAAGCCAGGTTTGGAGAGCTTGCATCAAGGAGCGAATGTCCGTTAAGGCTCTGATGTGCGGCGGCAGTGAGTTCCACAGGATTGGGGCAGAGGTTGAAAAAGCCCTACGTCTTGTGGATTCCAATCACCCCTCTCTGGGACCTGGTGTGTAGAAGAGATTTTCTGGAGTGGGACACGGAGACGGTTGGTGCTGCTAAGGGAAAAGGTGGCCCCCAAGGTAAAGCGGTCCCTGTCCGTGCAAAGCTTTAAATGTCAGTACCAGTACTTTGTAAGAGATCCTGTGTGCAACTGGCAGTCAGTGTAGGCTCTGAAGGGTCGGTGTTATGTGGGATCTCATGGATGTTCCTGAGAGAAGTCTGGCTGCTGCATTTTGCACAACCCGAATCTTCCTGGTTGTCGACAGAGGGAGGCCGATATACAATGCATTGCAGTAATCCAATCTTGTGGTGACGGTTGCGTGGATCACTGTTGCCAGAGCCTCGGCTGGAAGGTAGGATGCTCATAGCTTCTTTGCCTGGCGGAGATGGAAGAAAGCTTGTTTACTTACATTTGTGATCTGGGCCTCCATTGCCAGTGAGGAGTCCAGCACAACTCCAAGGCTCCTGACGTTGGGTGATGGAGCCAAAGGCTCCCCATTGAAAGTGGGCAATGGCCGAGTCAATTCTACTGGTCTTCCAGGCCATAGAATTTCAGTCTTTGCTGGATTTACTTTTAATGGGCTTGGCCGACTTACCGGCCGAGCGGGTTGCGGGGCAGCGTTGCCCTCCCGCCATCTTTGTTTTGATAAGGGGGCTTCTTCTCCCCAGAAGCCCCTAGGGGTGGCGGGAAGCCTTCCCGCCACCAACGCCGTCCGGCCAATGAGGGGGCTGGCCCCGCCCTGCCGGCTCCCTGTTTCCGGCCGGCCTGCACTTTCGTCCGAGCATCTTACTTAAGGCTGCCCGGGACCGCCTGGCCACATGCGGAGTCAGTCCTGTTTTTCCTCCCACTTTTTGCGTTGCTTGTTAGTGTCTTTTTTGTTTTCTGCACTTAATTGTTGCTCTGTTCATGGTTATGCGTTTTTATGTTCTTTGTCACAACTCTGTGTTTGGCGTGTGGCATGGCCCTGGATCAGGCTGGCTTATCGCCCCTTGGTTGTAAGGGGGGATAACGCCCAGGGCCCCTGGAGTGCCGAGTTTCCGTGGACAGGCATTGGGCCGCTCGCACCTCAGGCTTGCAAACGCCTTTGGACATTCGTGGGGGATGTCCCACCCTGATCAAGGCCCCTTGCGTGGCCGCAAACCCTTTGTTCCTGTTTTCAATAAATTAGTTGTGGCCATTTTCATCCAACCACTTGTGTCTGTGTTATTGTTCTTGGTGCAAGGTGTGTCACCCTTGCACACGCAATCTACTTGCACGTAGCCAGCACGTCATAGCCTCTAGGCACATGGAGAATTGTTCAGGAATTGACATTGCCCCAGGCTCAAGGTGTAGGAGTAGCTGGGTGTCATCTGCATATTGATAGCACTCCAAATCAAAGCTCTGCAGCAGTCTAGCAAATGACCGAACATAGATGTTAAACAATACCGGAGAGAGGATGGCACCCTGAGGCGCTCCACAGTGGAAGGGGGACTCCCCAGAGCAGGGGTGCTCACACTTTTTCAGCATGGGAGTTACTGATTAAAAAACCAAGTCCCAAAGATCACCTACCCAGAAATGTAAAACGTATAACTATTTTCTTATTTATTTATTTATATTTATTATTCATTTTTATGTCCCGCTCCTTCCAGCAGACTCGGGGCAGTTTACGTAAAATGAAGTTATAAAACATCAACATTTCAATTTAATAACAACAATATAAAACAGAGCATAAAAATAGATCCAACCACCCCATTTCTCCCACACTGCCATATTACCACACATATTATCAGCCAGAAAGTAAGAAGAGAGGCTTTTGAACTGCAAGGCCATTTAATACGCAGCAAGGTAAACAAAGGGGCATGCAAAAACACATCCAACCACCCCATTTCTCCCACATTTCCATATTCCCCAACATATATTTCTCAAGGAACAAAGCAAGCAGAGAGGCTTTGGACCTAAAAGGCCATTTTTAAACATTAAAAATAAACAAACAGATGTACCACAGAACAATCAAGCACCCACCCCAAAGTAAAAAGACCGACCTTTGAGATGCGGTAGGGAAATGACCCCAAAGCGTCCTTCTCCTCCTCCTCCGTCGTTGCTCCTATTTCCACGCCGCCAGCATGCGTGCCACCTCAAGAACTCACGAGAAGTCTGAGAGGAAGAATGGCCGCTTCGGTGCATGCGCGCAGGGCCAGCCATGCATCGCATCATCCAGGCCCGCCCCCTTTGGTCTCCTACGACTCTGAGTGGCTGGAGAAGGACGGAGGGGGGAGGAGGAATCCAAAAGAGGGGGCCCATTCTGCCTCTTGGACTCTGGAGCTTTTGGAGGCGGCGCGCGAGCAGGGAGGAGCAATGACGGAGGACTTCTTTGCAGCGTGCAGGGGCGCGTGAAGAGGACCAACAGCAAAAAGCCTGGTCAGGGGCCTGAAGATCACCAGGATGAGGCCCGAAGATCACCCTGGTGATCCCGATCACCATTCTGAGCACCCCTGCCCCAGAGGCTTGGCTCATCTACTCCACTCGTTGCCTTCAATCTCTAAGGAAAGAGCCAAACCACTTGAGGGCTGAGCCTCGGACTCCAGATGTAGCAAGGCGATGAATCAGTAGATCATGAAATATAGTATTGTTGTTGTTGTTATTATTATTATTATTATATGTTTTGTTTTGTTTTGATGCGTGGTTTTCCACTTCCACCGGGGCCCTGTGCCCCTAACTTCAGGGAAAGTGGAGGGTTGGCTGTATTTGTTTGAACTTCCCTGTTTAGTGATTCCTTCGGGTAATGCAGATGTGGTGCTCTGGTGGAGCATGAAAGGGCCACAAGTACACTTGCATCGCTTGCTTGAGCAAAAGGAGACATGGTGTACTGCCAACCTATTTTCAGAAAAGCTGATACCCCAAATCAGATAGGAAGGACATGGAAATTATAAGCACATGCTTATGGGACAGGGGCAGCTGACCGTCTGGCTATAGGTTGCACACTTGTGTCAGGAGACAGCCTTGCACAGGGAGGCATTAACACAAGCCAAAGCAGATCGAGTTAGATGTTCCCATCCAGATGAGGAAAAACTCATTAAATTAAAATCTTATTAATAAAAACTAGTTTCTTGCAACTTATTTCTTTCCCCAGTAAATTAAGCCACAATGACATTTTGCCATTGGAAATTTAATGAGGCATAATGTTATTCCGTGGCCCCACTTAAGAGTAGAGGAAGCGGATCACATGGTTCAAGTGCTGGCTCATGCTGTGCCTCCTCTTGCTGCCTCCTGCTTCGTTGTGGGTGTGCTTCGTTGTGGGTGTCAAGCTGACAAAAAGATTGGCGCAAAGAGTATTGAGGGGATAACGAGATTGACAGACAAAGAGTGCGTTTTGAACAAAAAGCCCACGGGTTATAGCATGCAATTTGTTAAAAGTAACTAGTTATGCTTTTGAGATAAGAGACATATAGAATTTTGAAAACATGCCTGTAATTATCACTAACTGCTTTTTTGAGTCTTGGGACCATAACTGTTTATTTATTTATTGTATCAGAAGCAAGCCGAGGGTACAGTTGTAATATATTTAAAAATTCAAAGTTTAAAAGCTTGCCACCTGAGGCAAAGCACCAAAATCAGTGTGTACAGAGCTATCGTACTGTCTGTTCTCCTCTATGAGTCTGAAACATGGGTCACCTATCGCCAATACCTACGACTCCTCGAACACTTTCATCAGCGCTGTCTTCGCACAAATAAATGTACACTGGACGATGTGACGAATGTTGCTGTCCTTGAGCAAGCAGGGATCACCAGCGTTGAGGCCATGCTATTGAAAGCACAGCTGCGCTGGGCAGGGCACATCTCTAGGATGGAGGACCACCGCCTCCCAAATACACCACTCTATGGTGAACTCGCCACGGGTCAGCGCAAGAGAGGCACCCCAAAAATGAGATATAAGGACTCCCTGAAACAACATCTCAGGCTCGGCCAGATTGATCACCAACAATGGTCCACCCTGGCCTCACATCGGGAGGCATGGAGACGCACTCTCCACAATGCTGCGGCCTCTTTCGAGAAGACATGCCGAACGGGTCCCGAAGAGAAACGACAACGCAGAAAGAACCGCAACTTGGAAACTACGTCACCCAAGGTGACTTTCTGCTGTGCTTTCTGCAACCGGACTTGCTTATCTCGGATTGGCCTTTTTAGTCATCAACGAGCTTGTAGAAAGCGTGGGATGAGTCCTTCCTAAGAATCTTCGTTCACGAAGTAATGCCAGAGAGAGAGAGAGGGAGAGGGAGAGAGATCTTCTAATGCATGTTTTCATTGTACATCCCAAGTATGACACTCTCAATGTAATGATTTTTGCTTCCAAAGAGGGTTTGGACTTGATTTGTTTTTGTTATTTTGAAGCTATTTATTGGCTTTTTCCACTCTTCTAACTCTTGCTAACTCTTCTCCACCAGCTTTCTTTTTTGTTGGTTTCATCTCAGAAGCAACTTGAGAAACTGCAACTTGCTTCCGGTGTGAGTGAATTGGCCATCTGTGAGGACATTGCCCCAGGGACGCCCAGATGTTTTACCATCCTGTGGGAGGCTTCTCTCATGTCCCCGCGTTGGAAGCTGGAGCTGACAGACAGGGGCGGTCTGAGGTAATTTCGCATGGTAGGCGAAAATTATTTCGCGCCCAACATTATTTTGCGCCCCTCCCCAAATATTTTTCTTGGTACCTTGCGCGCGCTCCTTCCGTTCCTCCCACGCGCCGCCGCTCGCTGCCCTGTCCACCTCGGCTCTCCGCCCGCCGCCTCTGCAACGGCCCGTGGGTGGGGCCGGCAGCGGGCACCAGGAAGCGCTAGGAGAGGCCTTATCTCCCCGCGCATGCGCTGTGCTTCCGGCGCCTCTAGAGCTCGTTGGCACAGCGCATGCACGCGGAGGGCGAAGCCGTCCGTGCTGCTGCTGCGTCGCCCTCCCGGGCGCATGTGCTGTCCCTATGGAGCTCTAGAGGGCGACGCACGCGTGTGCTGTCCCTACGGAGCTCTCTTGAGGTCCGTAGGCACAGCGCACGCATGCGTCGCCCTCCGCACACATGCGCTGTGTCTACGGAATTCAAGATAGCTCCATAGGGACAGCGCATGCGCGCGGGAGGGCGACGCACGCATGCGCTGTGCCTACGGAGCTCTCTTGAGGTCCATAGGCACAGCGCATGCGCGCGTAAATCTCCGCGCACATGCGCAGTGCCTACGGACCTCAAGAGAGCAATGCAGCGCACCTCACGATGGCGCCCCACCCCGCCGCGTCCAAGATGGCGCTCTACGCGGTTGCGTAGGCCGCGTAATGGCAAAGGCCGCCCCTGCTGACAGATGGGAGCTCACCCTGCTCCCCGGATATGAACCACCAACCTTTTGGTCGGCTGCCCTGCCGAGTCAAGGGTTTAACTCCTTGCACCACTGAGGGCAAAAGCAAAGCAACCTTTCTCACAATACTCGGCTTCTATGAATGCGTTGTACTGTATCTCCCATCATTCCCAACTGCTTGTGATGATGGGAGCTGCAGTCCTGCCTTCCTGAGAGCATCAGATTACAAAGCTACGTGAGAGCAAACCCAAACTGTTTCCTCACACTTTTTTGTGGTTAAAGTAGTATTCTGTGTGAATGCAACTTCACAGTTTACACTCCTTCAATATGGCACCCTCGTGACTCCAGTCTGCTTCCGTCGCCTGGATGCCACACACAGCCACCCGTTTTGTAGAAACGGGAGAATATATCTTTCAAGATTAAAAAACCAATAAAATGAGCAACTGTTACCACGCATGACACCAGGCTACAAAATGGTCACAGAGAAAGGATATGGAAATGATCGACGCCAGATTTAGAGATCATTGGGATGCTGTGAGCTTTCTGGGCTGCATGGCCATGTTTCCAGAAGCATTCTCTCGTGACATTTCACCCACATCTATGTATGGGAGGCATCCTCACAAGTTGTGAGGTCTGTTGGAAACTAGGCGAGTGAGGTTTATAGATCTGTGGAATGATGTCCAGGGTGGGAGAAAGAACTCTTGCCTACTGGAGGCAAGTGTGAACGTTGCAATTGGCCGCCTTGATTACCACCGAATGTTATTGCAGCTTCAAAGCCTGGATGTTCAATTACTCTCTATGGAGGTACTCACTTTGTATGGACTGTGATTTGTTACAATGATGTATGGTTATTACTGGACATCTAGCAGCAACTTTTGCAATTTGGAGATCCAGCTTCCTCCCTGGATGGCGTGACGCTATGTCCGTCATCTGCAGTTAAAAGTCTTGGCGTCATTTGACTCTCGACTGACGATGGAGACGCAAATCTCCACCATCAGCCGAGTTGCCTTCTTTCACTTCCGTCAGGCGAGGAAGCTGGCTCCCTACCTCTCCCGCCACGACCTAGCCACAGTGGTCCAAGCCACGGTCATCTCGAGACTGGACTACTGTAATGCTCTCTACGCTGGCCTTCCTCTGTCGGCGATCCGGAAATTGAAGCTGGTCCAGAATGCGGCGGCTATACTCTTGGCTGGAGTTTCGGCGACCGCCAATATAACACCTGTCTTGCAGGAGCTGCACTGGTTACCAGTGGAACACCGGATCACCTTCAAAGTGTTGGTTCTGACCTTTAAGGCCTTAAACGGTCTGGGGCCAGCGTACCTTAGGGACCGCCTTATCCCATACTGTCCCGCTAGGTCATTACGTTCCGAGGTGGGTCAACTATTGGAGGTGCCCGGCGTCAAAATGTATCATCTGACGACCACAAGGCGGAGGGCCTTTTCAAAAATTGCCCCGACATTGTGGAACGCACTGCCTTCCGGAGTCCGTGTTCTTACGGACTTAGTTGTATTCCGGAAGGCGTGCAAAACCCTCCTGTTCCGGCAGGCCTTCGGGTGTTAATGATAAGATCGGTAGGCACTTGCCTTTCGTGCTCTGCATACCATATTGTTGTACTATGGTATTTTATTGCGTTGAGTGTTTTTAGTGCGCTGAATGTTTTTATGGTGTTTTAACATGTTTTAGTCTTGAATTCTGTGTAAGTCGCCCCGAGCCACCCGGGAGTGACAACTCACAAGTTTAAATAATAAATAAATAATAAATAAATAAATCTATAACATGCCTTGAAAAAGCCTGGCCGCAGGCGAAACACGTCGGCAATTCCTCCTAGCGTCCCTCTGTCCCGGTTTAAATCTCTACACTAACTCCACGTGATCTACTACTTCCTTACCTTTATTTTTTGAGGCTTCAAAGGCGGCGACTCTAATTGATATATTCTCATTTAGATGCCGCTCTCTAATTATTTTACAAGCTGTGCTACTTCTGTTGGAATGATTGAGATGGGTCTTCCAGCCATATAACCCGCATTGCATTGGACTCTGGCAAAAATTCACTTGACCTCGTTGCGAATACTTCCAGGACTCCTTTAGAGGCATTTTCCACTTATTTTGATTATATTCTACAGCACCTATTGAGACTTGAGATGCGGCGTTTACATTTTGATACCCATTCATTGGGTTAAAGTTCCCACTATTGTTTGATTTCACAAGCCTTGGCACCTCTAATCGGAATCACTCAAGCGGATCTTCCATCTATATAACCCGCATTATACCGAACTTGAGCAAAAGCATTTGGACTCTATGCAAGTGCTTCCAGGACATTATTAGAGGTATTGTCTATCTATATCAGGGCTGTCCAACTGGCGGCCCTGGGGCCGTACACGGCCCCCCAGCCTGTTGGCTCCGGCCCCAGCTATGCCCCCGGCCGCCATTTTTTTAAAAAAAATTTAATTGGCGGCCGGGGGGAGCGGGGCAGGGAGGGAGGAAGTGAGCCAGCTCCTCCTCCCTGCACCGCCCTCTTTCCCTCTCGCCGGCGCCAATGCAAACCGGTTTGCATCGGCGCCGGCGAGAGGAAGGGGCGTGCAGGGAGGAGGAAGAGAGCTATCTCCTCCTCCCTGCACCGCCCTCTTCTTCCCTCTCTCCGGCGCCGATGCATTGGAAGGGAAGGGGGTCCCCCGCGGCGCCTCCCTCCCTTCCAAGGCATCACGGCAGCGGCGAAAACTCCCCCGCCAGCCTGGATGGCTGGCGGGGAAGCACAGCGGGCTCGCTTCCCCCGCGAGCCTTCCAGGTTTGGGGAAGGATTTTCACCAGGCACTCGAGACGCGAGTGCCGGGCAAAAACCCTTCCCCAAACCTGGAAGGCTGGCGGGGAAAGCGAGCGGCGCTTCTCTCTTCTCCCACCAGCCATCCAGGCTGGCGGGGGAGCTTTCGCCCAGCTCCCGTGTCCCTCTGCACAGAGGGACACGGGAGCCAGATGAAAACCCTTCCCCAAAACTGGAAGGCTGGCGGGAGCGGCGCCGCTTCTCGCTTCCCCGCCAGCCATCCAGGCTGGCGAGGGGTTTTTAGCCCAGCTCTCGTGTCCCTCTGCTCAGAGAGACACAGGAGCCGGGCGAAAACCCTCTCCGAAGCCTGGAAGGCTGGCGGGGAAAGCGAGCGGCGCTTCTCTCTTCTCCCACCAGCCATCCAGGCTGGCGGGGAGTTTAAGCCCAGCTCCCGTGTCCTTCTGCACAGAGGGACACGGGAGCCGGATGAAAACCCTTCCCCAAAACTGGAAGGCTGGCGGGGGAAGCGGCGCCGCTTCGCTTCCCCGCCAGCCATCCATGCTTGCGAGGGAGTTTTCGCCCAGCTCTCGTGTCCCTCTGCTCAGAGAGACACAGGAGCCGGGCGAAAACCCTCTCCGAGCCTGGAAGGCTGGCGGGGAAAGCGGCGGCGCTTCTCTCTTCTCCCACCAGCCATCCAGGCTGGCGGGGGAGCTTTCGCCCAGCTCCCGTGTCCTTCTGCACAGAGGGACACGGGAGCCGGATGAAAACCCTTCCCCAAAACTGGAAGGCTGGCGGGGGAAGCGAGCGCCGCTTCTCGCTTCCCCCGCCAGCCATCCAGGCTGGCGGGGGAGTTTTCGCCCAGCTCTCGTGTCCCTCTGCTCAGAGAGACACAGGAGCCGGGCGAAAACCCTTCCCTAAACCTGGAAGGCTGGCGGGGAAAGCGAGCGGCGCTTCTCTCTTCTCCCACCAGCCATCCAGGCTGGCGGGGGAGCTTTCGCCCAGCTCCCGTGTCCCTCTGCACAGAGGGACACGGGAGCTGGATGAAAACCTTCCCCAAAACTGGAAGGCTGGCGGGAAGGCGGCGCCGCTCTCGCTTCCCCGCCAGCCATCCAGGCTGGCGAGGCAGTTTTTCGCCCAGCTCTCGTGTCCCTCTGCTCAGAGACACAGGAGCCGGGCGAAAACCCTCCCCGAAGCCTGGAAGGCTGGCGGGGAAAGCGAGCGGAGCTTCTCGCTTCCCCCACCAGCCATCCAGGCTTGCGGGAGGGTTTCCCTGGGTGACGTTAGGCTGGGTGATCAGTGACACTTGGGCCGGAAGAAGTTGGACAGCACTGATCTATATTGACTACATTGTAACATTGTATGTAGGCTGTAGCCTCTTAATATAGACGTGCAGTGTTTATTGAAATACTCCATGGAGGTGGGATGTTTGCATAGATCTTTTGATCAATATTAGGTATATTTGAGTCATGCAATTGAATCGCTTTGGAAATACAGTTTCTTTCTACATAATTATAATTGCACTTGCATTTTGATTTTCAATTCTTGGTCACGTTTAGTAGACACCCTTGTTGCTGTGTTGTATTTGGCTCTATAGCAGGCCTGGGCAAACTTCGGCCCTCCAGGTGTTTTGGACTACAACTCCCACAATCCCTAACAGCCGGTAGGCTGTTAGGGATTGTGGGAGTTGTAGTCCAAAACACCTGGAGGGCCGAAGTTTGCCCAGGCCTGCTATAGAGCCATCCCAGTGTTGTGTATTGCAGCTTCAAAGCCTGGATGGTTGCTTCTTGGAGGGGATTCTTTGTTGGTAGGTGTCGGCTGGCCCTGATCGATTCTTGTCTGGAATCCCCCACAACCTCTGAGGATGTGGGTGAAACGTCAGGAGGTAACATGGCACACAGCGCGGAAAACTCACAACAACCCAGAGCTGGATATGTTTAGCTTGGAGAAAGGAAGGCCGACTGGGGACATGACAACCATGATTAAATATCTGAAAGGGTGTCGCATTGAGGAGAGGAAACACTTGCTTTCTTCTGCTCAAAAAGACTAGGAGCGATGGATTCAAACAGCAGGAAGACATTCAACTGAATATAAAGAACTTCCTGATGTTAAGAGATGGTAAGCAGTAACGATGGGTCTGAATGGGTGGCTATCTGTCGAGAGCGCATTGATGTGTTCTCACATGGCAGAGGGTTGGCCCTTGCGGTCTCTTCCAACTCTAGGATTATATTTTTCTTAAAGTAGCATTCTCAACCTACAGTCCGGACTCCTGGGGAGGGGTGTCACAAGGGTGTCAAAGGGGTTGCCAAAGACCATAAAAAACACAGTATTTTCTGTTGGTCATGGGGGTTCTGTGTGCAAAGTTTGGCCCAATTCTATTGTTGGTGGGGTTCAGAATGCTCTTTGATTGTAGGTGAACTATAAATCCTAGCAACTACAACTCCCAAATGTCAAGTCTATTTTCCCCAAACTGCACCAGTGTTCACATTTGGACATATTGAGTATTAGTGCCAAGTTTGGATCAGATCTATCATTGTTTGAGTCCACAGTGCTCCCTGGATGTAGGTGAACTACAACTCCAAAACTCAAGGTCAATCCCACCAAATCCTTCCAATATTTTCTGTTGGTCATGGGAGTTCTGTGTGCCAAGTTTGGTTCAATTCCATTGCTGGAGGGGGTTCAGAATGCTCTTTGATTGTAGATGGAACTACAAATCCCAGCAACTACAAATCCCAAATGACAAAATTAACCCCTCCCAACCCCACCAGTATTCAAATTTGGGCGTATCGTGTATTTGTGCCAAATTTGGTCCAGTGAATGAAAGTACATCCTGAATATCAGATATTTACATTATGATTCATAACAGTAGCAAAATAATTTATGGTTGGGGGTCACCACAACATGAGGAACTGCATTAAGGGGTCGTGACATTAGGAAGGTTGAGAAACACTGCCTCAAAATCTCATAGCTTCCACAGTGGCCTGGGTAGTTCTGGGAGTTGTCGTCCCCAAAAGGATTCCCCTTTTTGGGGATGCTGCGCAACTGCCTGGGTAGAGAGAGTAAGAGAGTGAGAGGAGGGCAATGAGGAGCAGCAGATACCCACTTGTGTAGCACAGCAATCTCGTTCTCAATGTTGCTCTCCTTCCCTTCGAGGACCTTCTTTGCAATGCACTTGATGGCCACCAGCTTCTGTGTGGACTTCTCTTCAGCCAGGACCACCTCTGAGAAAGCGCCCCTGGAAGACAGAACAGAGATTGAGGGTGTCGGCATGGACCAAAGGAGCCACCAGAAGCAGGTTGCACCTCCAGAGATGCCAGGTATCCAAACAGAGCCCTCCTTGCCCTCCTTTCTGCTAGAGATCCCTGTGTACAACTAGTGGGCCACTGTGTGACACAGAATGCTGGACTAGATGGGCTGAGGCCCGATTCAGCATGGCTCTTCTTATGTTCTTATGTTCTTAAGAGGTTGCGGCTCCATAAGGCGGAGTTGTGGGGTGCAACCAGTTGGACAGGTAATCTTAGGGGCGCAGAAGGCAGTCTCTGTCCTGCTCGGGCCCTGCCATCCAGTTGGCCTCGGTCCCTCCCCATTTCACCCAGCTGAATCTCTCACCCAGCCACAGTCACCAAGGCAACCTGCAGAATCTCCGCTATTTATAGCAGAACATGTGAGAGAGATGGCACCGGGCAGCAGGAGAGAATGTGCCAGGGGGAAGGGGGCGGGAAAGGGAGATGCGCTGGGCAAGGACTCGGAAGAATACAGCCAGGGAGGAGGACCAGGAGGGAAAGGACAACAGGTGTATTGTCAAAGGCTTTCATGGCCGGAAAAACTTGGTTGTTGTGGGTTTTTTCGGGCTATTAGGGCCATGTCCTAGAAGCATTCTCTCCTGACGTTCCGCCTGCATCTATGGCAGGCATCCTCAGAGGTTGTGATGTCCCATAGATGCAGGCGAAACATCAGGAGAGAATGCTTCTAGAACATGGCCATCCAGCCCGGAATACCTACAACAACCCAGGACAACAGGTGCTTCATCCCAAGGAGAGGGGAAGAGTAAGGAACAAGAGCATGCAAATCTAACAAAGCCCTTCAGCACCTGCAGAAGGCAAGGGGTGTGCCTATACCAGGCATGGGCAAACTTGGGCCCTCCATGTGTTTTGGACTTTAACTCCCACGATTCCTAACAGCCCAAGTTTGCCCATGCCTGATGGACACTTTAGGACAGGGATCGGGAACCTATGGCTCGGGAGCCAGGTGTGGCTCTTTTGATGATTGCATCTGGCTCACAAAAGCCTAGGAACTGTGGGAGTGGAAGTCCAAAACACCTGAATGGAGGGCTGAAGTTGGCCCAGGCCATTACGTTCAGAGGTAGGCCAACTTCTAGAGGTGCCTGGTATTAAAACATACCACCTGACGGCCTTCTCAGTAATGGCTCCCACCCTCTGGAACGCACTGCCTTCCGGAGTCCGTGCCCTCACGGACTTAGTGGCATCCGGAAGACGTGCAAAACCATCCTGTTCCGGCAGGCCTTTGGGCACTAACGCTGAGATCCGTGGGCTACTCTGCCTCCTTGTGTTGCGTGTCCTGATGTAGTATACACACCTGTGCAATTGGCCTGTTGTGTATTTTAATTGTATTTTATTGTGTTTTATCGGTTTTTATGGTGTTTTATATCCTGTTTAATCTGAATGTATCGTGTAAGTCGCCCCGAACCACCCGGGAGTGGCGACTCACAAATTTGAACAATCAATAAATAAAATAAATAAATATATGTTGGGTTCAGAGAAGACAGACCTACACACGCAGCTCCCAACCCGCGAGGAGGCCTCTCACATGTTCACTCCCTCTCTCTCTCTCGCCGCCCGTATGCGCCTCTGCTCCCCGTCCCACACACAAGCTTGGCGGCGCCTGACAACCCAGCGCCGCATTGGTCAATGCACTCGCGAGGAAGCTGGCGGTCCCGGCCTCCAATTGGCCGGATGCTCTTTGTGTACATAGCAAGCGAGCACGCCCATTAGTCCATGCGCTCGCGAGAAAGCCACCCATTGGTCAAGCGGTCTGTGTGTACGCATCCGCCTGCTCGCCACTCTGAGGAGAAACGCAAGCCTAGAGGAAAGGGGCGTGGACTAAAGCTTAGTTTCGCCCCGCTCCTCCGTGAAGAGCCTTAAACATATAAACCAGGGACTATGAAAATAGTTAAAACTGCCAAAACCATTTGGATGCACAACCTGAAGGGTTGTTGTGAGTTTTCCAGGCTGTATAGCCATGTTCCAGAAGCATACTCTCCTGATGTTTCGCCTGCCTCTATACTCACATTGAGTTGAATTCAGTCTTAAAATATATATCATATATATTATATGGCTCTCACTGAAATAAATTTCCAAATATTTTGCTTTCATGGCTCTCTGAGTCAAAAAGGTTCCCGACCCCTGATTTAGGATGAATAGAGTTTGGCACCACTTGGACTGCCGCGCCTGTGCAGTACGTTTTGGCCTGGAAACCTCAAGGCCCGGAGGATCCTGAACTCACCATCTTATTTATGATTTATTTCTTTATTTTATTTATGGCATTTTTACCCCGCCCTCCTCAACCCCCGAGGGGGGATTCAGAGCGGCTAACAAGGCATCAATTCAATGCCGGAATCGACAAGACAATATAAAACCATAAATACAAGCAAAGTTAAAAACAGCAACAGTTAAACAATCAATTCAATTACAATAATATTCTGTCTACACCCAGTCAACACCCAACCAGTAGACAGTAAGCCGTATTCTCATGTCCGTCGTCATATCAGTCCATTCCAGTTAAAGTGCTGCATTGAGTTACTGTGCAAAGGCCCGGTCCCATAATCGTAGTCTTTTGTGCGTTGCCACAGCACTGGGTGCATTTAAAATGAATGCAGTTTGACACTGCTCTAACTACCATGGCTCAATGCTATGGAATTGTGGGAGTTGTGGTGTTACAAGGCCTTCCTAGCCAAAGAGTACAGATGCCTCACCAGACTACAACTCCCAGGATTCCATATTATTGAGCCATTAGTAAAGTCAAACTGCATGAAATCTACCTCTGTGGCACAGCAGGTTAAAGTGCTGAGCTGCTGAAATTGCTGACCAAAAGGTCAGAGGTTCAAATCCAGGGAGCAAGGTGTGCTCCTGCTGTTAGCGCCGTCTTCTGCCAACCTAGAATTTCGAAAACATGTAAATGTGAGCAGATTAATAGGTACCACTTTGGCGGGAAAGTAACGGTGCTCCATGCACTCATGCCGGCCACATGACCTTGGAGGTGTATATGGACAACACCGGCTCTTTGGCTTAGAAATGGAGATGAGCACCACCCCCCAGAGTCGGACACGACTAGATTTAATGTCAAAGGGGAAACCTCTACCTTTACTTTGATGTACCCAAACATTACACAATGGGAAATAGTACAATAGCCTGGATCTGGGAACAAGAAGGAGATCCCCAACAGAGAGTCTTGCATCCACAACCATACACTGATGCTTCCTTGTGTGTATAAGCAGGCACTATGCATGCATGCATGCACTCATACATGTGAACATTTTCCCTTTTCTCTGCAGGGCTTGAATGCGCTTTCCTGGAGAGTGTCAAAGCTGACAAAGAAAGGAAGCTGCCCTCCCTGTTTCTCACCGCGTCTTGTGATTACCGTCCTCTGGCATCTCAGCTCCATCTATGACGAGGGTGATAACAAGGGGGCGGAGGAATGGCATGTGTTCAAGGCCGAATGCGTCCTCCCTCCTCCCTCCCCCCAGCGCATCTCTGGCACAGGAAGATGGGTCCGTTATCTGTACAGGCACAGAGCCCGCAAGCAAGCCAAAAGGACACCGGACAGAACAAACGGTGTCCAATCAGTTGCCCCATCAATACCATGCAATCAATCATTCTCTGTGGCCCACAAAGCAGGGGTGAGGAAGACATAACTTTCCAGATGTTGCCACACTATTTTTTATTGTATCAGAAGAAAACCGAGGGTAAAGTTGTAATGTATTTAGAAAACACAAAGCTTAAAAAACTTGGCATTCACCTAAATTTCCTTTGGCCAGAAACTGGCCACTTGGAGTGCCTCTGGGGCCTCTGTAAGTCTGACCCCTGCCATATTGTGCACGTGGCAGGGGTCAGACTGCATTGTGGTAGGTGGCCTGTGGTTTGCTCTTCTCCACACTCGCAGGCCATGGACTCTACTTTGTGGCCCCATTTCTTAAGGCTGGCTCTGCATCTCGTGGTGCCCGGGTGCAGTCAGTGCAGTGCCTTCCAAGTCGCCCAGTCTTGTGTGCCCAGGGAAAACTATCATATCATAGGATAGTTTGGGGCCAATGGGATATCATGTGCCAAATTAAGGCAAATCTGGTCAAATCTGGCCCAACACGTCACTTTATGTGGCTTCCCAGATGCTGGACTATGACTTCTATATTGGGTTGGTGTGAGTTTTCCGGGCTGTCTGGCCATGTTCCAGAGGCATTCTCTCCAGACATTTCGGCCACATTTATGGCAGGCTTTCTCAGAGGTTGAGGGATCTATTGGAAACTAGTCCCGTGGGGGTTTTATATCTGTGGAATGTCCAGAGTGGGAGAAAGAACTCTTGTCTCCTTGACGCAAGTGTGAATGTTGCAATTGGCCACCTTGATCAGCATGTAATGGCCTTGCAGCTTCAAAGCCTGGCTTGTTGCTGCTTGGGTGAATCTTTTTTTGGGAGGAGTTAGCTGGCCATGAATGATTCTTGACTAGAATTTCCCTGCGTTTTGAGTATTGCTGTTTATTTACTGTCCTGATTTTAGAGTTTTTGTTAATACTGGGAGCCAGATTCTGTTCACTTTCATGGTTTCCTCCTTTCTGTTGAAATAGTCCACATGCTTGTGGATTTCAATGGCTTCTCTGTGTAGTCTGACATGGTGGTTGTGAGAGTGGTCCAGCATTTCTGTGTTCAAGCTGGATCATCAGGTGCTCTGCTATGGCCGATTTCTAAGGTTGGATTAGTCTGCAATGCCTTTCGTGTTTCGTAATTTGTGTCTGGGCAAAGCTGCTGCATTTGGTGGTCCCTACGTAGACTTGTGCACAGGTGCATGGTATACGGTAGACTCCTGCAGAGGTGAGAGGATCCCTCTTTGGTTTGCTGAACATAGCATTTGTTGGATCTTCTTAGTCAATCTGTAGATAGTCTGTAGGTTGTGTTCCTTCATCAGCTTCCCTCTGTGGCCAGTGGTTCCCTTGATGTATGGCAAGAACACTTTTCCTCTGGGTGGATCATTGTCTTGACACTCGTGGCTTGTTCTTGCTCTTGCAGCTCTTCTGGTGTCTGTGGTGGAATCTCCATTGGCCTGTAGAGCATGGTTTAGGTGGTTCAGTTCACCTTGGAGGAAGTGGGCTTCCCAGATTCTTTTTGCACAGTCTTCCAGGGCTTTAATGGTGCTTCTTTTTTGATTTGGGTGATGGTTGGAGTTTTTATATATGTATCTATCCATGTGTTTAGGTTTTCTATATTCCTCAACATTAGACATCATGACCGGAGCTGATGGGAGTTGTGAGTCAGTCGCGTCTGGAAGGCTACTGCCCAGTTTCAAATCTTCCATTCCTAGGCAAGGTAATTGAGAGGGCGGAAGCAGACCAGCTCCAGAAATTATTGGATGGCATAGACTGGCTGGACCCTTACCAGTCCAGCTTCCGTTCGGGACATGGGATCGAGACTGTGCTGGTTGCCATCTCGGATCAACTCCAACGCCAGCTTGACTGAGGCGGATCGGCACTGCTTGTATTGTTAGATCTTACAGCTGCCTTTGACACAGTTGATTACGATCTTTTGACCCGCCACCTCGGGGATCCAAGGGTCTGCCCTTAACTGGGTGGACTCCTTCCTCCGGAACCGATGGCAACGAGTGGAATGGAATGGGATGGCCTCTGAAAAAACACCACTTATGTGTGGGGTCCCTCAGGGGGCCATCCTATCTTCACTGTTATTTAACATCTATATGCGACCACTCACTCAGCTAGTTCAGAGTTATGGCCTGGAGTGTTATCAGTATGCTGATGACACCCAGCTCTTTCTGCGGATGGACGGCCAACCAGATTTGGTCACTGATAACTTCACATCTTGCCTTGAGGATGTAACAAGTTGGCTGCATTCCAGTAGACTGAGGGTGAATCCAGCATCTTGTGGCTGGGTTGTCCTAGATTAGATGAGGTTTGGTTGCCGACCTTAGACGGTGATCCTCTCTCTCCAGCTATCACCGTCAAAAACCCTGGTGTCATTTTTGACTCGTTATTGACAATGGAGGCCCAGGTCTCCGCCGTCAGTAAGTCGGCCTTTTTCCATCTTCAGCAGGCTAGGCAGCTGGCGCTCTACCTGTCCAGGGATGTCCTGGCCACAGTGGTTCATGCCATGGTAACCTCAAGACTTGACTATTGTAATGCCCTTTATGTTGGCCTTCCCTTGTCGGTGACCCAGAGACTTCGACTGGTGCAGAATGCGGCGGCCAGGCTCCTCACGGGAACCCCCGTGAGGAACGATATAACACCTGCTCTATACCGATTGCACTGACTTCCGGTCAGGTTCCACATTACTCACAAGGTGCTGTTATTAACCTTAAAGGCCTACGGGAACGCCTCTCTCCGTGTCG
The DNA here is from genome assembly GCA_030556195.1 of Anolis apletophallus. Lineage (NCBI taxonomy): Eukaryota > Metazoa > Chordata > Lepidosauria > Squamata > Anolidae > Anolis > Anolis apletophallus. The sequence continues at coordinate 2,482,292 of JARBWK010000001.1, forward strand.
ACCCTGGGGATCGCCTCGCTCAGACCATCAGAACTTATTACAGGTCCCAGGCCCCAAGGAAGCCCATCTGACATCAACCCAGCGTAGAGCTCTTTCGGTGAGCACTCTGGAACGCCCTCCCTCCCTACATCAGAGCTACCCGTGATCTAAAATACTTTCGCACGGCTTGTAAAACGTGGCTGTTTGAGAGGGCATTCGGCTGAGAACTCTTAGACTGTCAATTGTTTTTAGATGTTTATTGTTTTAGATGTTTTAAGATGTTTCAGGTACTTAGCGGTGTGTTTTTATGTACAGTAAATCGCCCAGAGCCATCTGGGATGGGCGATTAATAAATCCCTAAATAAATAAATAAATAATTGTTCTGCTCAGTCAGGAGAGTGGGTTTTGAATTTTGATAGAAGCCTTGTGGATGTGAAGTTTGACTTCAAAATGCCCTTTAACCTTTCCCCGACCTCAGAGCCACAAGGGCCGTGGGTCTGGAATTCCCATGAGTTCCAGTTCGCATGGCAGATAATCAAAAGTGATGGGAATGGTCATTGAGTAACATCTTGGGACCCAAACTGGGTAAAAGGGCACCTACCACTGTGTAAAAAATTATAGCTGACCCTCTGCACCCACGGGCTCTTTGTCCATGGATTTAATGGCCCTTTGAAGACAACCATATGGCTGATGTCACCGTCTATGAAAATTAGTGTGATGTCTTTGATCCAAAGCAGGCCTGGGCAAACTTCGGCCCTCCAGGTGTTTTGGACTACAACTCCCACAATTCCTAACAGCCGGTAGGCTGTTAGGAATTGTGGGAGTTGTAGTCCAAAACACCTGGAGGGCCGAAGTTTGCCCAGGCCTGATCTAAAGGGAGAGCAAGTCTTCATCAATGGTGCAACCTGCTACAAAGCAGGAAACTCTTGCCTTACCCGATCATTTCCATTGGCCATCTGCTTTTAATGGCCTAGGAAAATTAATCTAGAAGAAGATAAATGGCTAATAGTCACGCAGACGATCTGCTCCTGCCAAGATCAGAGGCTGTGTGTTGCTGAATAGCAGCTGCCAGGGAACAGGAAGGCACCAAGGCAACCGCCCTCGCCCGTTGCTTCCAGAGACCTCCGTCTTACCACGACGAGAAACAGGATTCTGGACTCAATAGGCTTTTGTTTGATCTGGCTGGCCTCTTGGGATTTGTTTTGTTTGTGAAAAGGAAAATGACAGCATTAAGAGTGGAGTCTTACACAACCTGTTATCTTGTTTGATGATCTCTTCTTACCGTTTGGGAATTAGGGTGTGCCTCTACCACACGGTAGAATTAGTGCCATGGATTCTGAAGAGGCACAACGAGAGGGCAAAAGGGAGAAACGGACCAAGAGGAAGAAGGCGCATCAAGCAAAGCCTTGTCGAGACCGCCTTCCTTCGTCTTCATTGTGAAAGACCATGTGGACCCAGAGGTCTCCACAGTCACTTACAGACCCTCTGCCAAGACTCCGCCCTTAGCAGACAATCAGCCTTGGCTACAAAGGCTCACCTATAATATTATCGTAGAGTCAGTGCAGTTTGTCACCATTTTACCTGCCATGCCTCAATGTTACGGTGCCCTGGGAATTCTAGTTTGGTGATTAACTATCATTTTTGACAGAGAAGTCTGCAGTAGGGTTGTGCATTTGAGGTAAACCTTGACCTGCTTTGTGTCCCGGCTTTTCGTGGGAGCCCAAGAATCATTGGGGAGGCAGATACCTGTTTTCGCTCTGAGGCACCAAACGAGCCATTTTCTATTGGACCATTGGGGGCGGGGGGGGGGGCAAGTCCCACCCAGCGTCCCCTTTCCGGCACATGCTTTAACGAGGGTTCTTTTTCCCTTCTGTTTCTACTCTAGAGGAGGTGCTCAGCTGCAGGCATTAGCAGGCACATGCTTTCTGGGCATGTATGCCACTAAGGCTGGATTTTACATTACACGAATTACGTGCCCGCGTGGGGCGCCATTTATTCAGGGGCGCATCCGACTGCCAAGCCCTCCTCCTTAGTTTCTGGCCCGGTGGATAGCAGACCGCCCACGCTGCACCAAATGTGCACGCGCGGAATGTCAGATTATTGCATTTTGAATAGCAATTCATGAGTCAGCACAAGATATATTTTCGCAGTTTGAGATGACCTGCAGTGTGACATGTTTGACACCAGATGGCGCTGTCTCAAGACTGCTAAATGGAACCTTGAGGAATGTCAGTTACAAAGTGACAGTTGGGATTTGTCAGTTGGGATTGAATATCTGTGAGGAAAGGATGTTTAGAAAGGTAGCTGTGATGGCTGTTGTTTTTCGATGTTTTGCCAGTTATTGTTAAATACAATTCAATACAAAGTTATATATTTACCTTGTGAATTGAATGAGAGTTTCATTATTCACTCGAACAGAGACTGGAGTTTTTGGGCCGATGGGGAATTAAACTTCTATATTTCTGTTGCCTATCCGCTGTGACATACATACTCAACGCCGAAGACGGAACCTGCTGGTTCCACACATGCGCATCCGGTGCGGCGCGAGCAGGCCAAAAAGACCCGCGGTGGCTCCACGAGGCCGGAGACCAAGGAGGAGCGCCCAGCAGCCGAAGACAGAGCCTCCGCCCCCGGCCACCAAACCCTCCTCCTCAGTTTCCAGCCCCATGCAAGGCGACCCGCCCGCGCAGCACCAAATGCGCACGCGGCGCGGAACCAGCTGGCTCCATGCATGCGCATCCGGTGCAGCGCGAACAGGCTAAAGCCACCTGCAGTGGCACCATGAGGCCCTCGTGCGGTGAACCTTCTCACGCTGCTGCTCTCGCCTTCTTGCGCCACACCAAATGCGCATTCACTGAGCCAGCTGGTTCCGTGCGTGCGCATTTGGTGCTGTGTAGGCGGGCCGCCTTCTATGGGGCCGGAAACTGAGGAGGGTTTGGCGCCAGGGTGGAGCCTCCGCCCCTGGCCGCCAAACCCTCCTCCTCAGTTTCCGGCCCCATAGAAGGCGGCCCGAGGAGGCGAGAGCAGCAGCATGAGGAGGCTCACCGCACGAGGCCGGGGAGGAGGAGGGGTAAGCATTTGGGGGGGGGGGACGCCAAAATAATGTTCGCTTACCATTGAAAATTACCCTGTATGCCACACATGCACTCTCTTTCCAAGGCAAGGAGGCAAGTTCTGTTTCTCACTTTAGGGCAGCATTTCTCAACCTGGGGGTCGGGACCCCTAGAGGGGTCGCGAGAGGGTGTCAAAGGGGTCGCCAAAGACCATCAGAAAACACAGTATTTTCTGTTAGTCATGGGGGGGGGTCTGTATGGGAAGTTTGGCCCAGTTCTATCATTTGTAGGGTTCAGAATGCTCTTTAATTGTAGGTAAACTGTAAATCCCAGCAACTACAACTCTCAGATGTCAAGGTCTATTTTCCCCAAACTCCACCAGTGTTTACATTTGGGCAGACTGAGTATTCCTGTCAAGTTTGGTCCACATCCATCACTGTTTAAGTCCACAGTGCTTTCTGGATGTAGGTGAACTACAACTCCTAAACTCAAGGTCAATGCCCACCAAACCCTTCCAGTTTTTTTCTGTTGGTTGTAGGAGTTCTGTGTGCCAAGTCTGGTTCAATTCCATCATTGGTGGAGTTCAGAATGCTCTTGGATTGTAGGTGAACTATAAATCCCTGCAACTACAACTCTCAAATTACAAAATCAATTACCCCCCCCCCCCAACCCCTCCAGTATTCAAATTGGGGTGTACCAGGTATTTGTACCCAACTTGGTCCAGTGAATGAAAATACATCCTGCGTATCAGATAATTATATTACGATTCATAACGGTAGCAAAATTACAATTGTGAAATAGAAACAAAAATAATTTTATGGTTGGGGGGTCACCACAACATGAGTGACTGGATTAAGGGGTCACGGCATTAAGAAGGTTGAGAATCACTGCTTTAGGGTAAGAGGCGCTCAGTTTTGGGCCTCTTTCTACACAAAACTGAAGAGTATAAATAACCTCAGGTAACACATGGGAATGAATAGATGCTGGATGGGTCTTGTTTCTCATCGCTTGAACTTAGATCCCACTAACATTATACTCCATAGTTTACCATACTATAAACTATATATTGATTTGATACTAATATTAAAATATAATAATTAAATAAAGCAAATTAAAAACAAAAATATATTTCTGTTAAAAAACTGATTTTAATTAATAGTTTTTTAAATAGGTTTTTTTTAGCAGAAATATAAGTTTGCCTTAATTTGCTTTTAATTATTATATTTTAATCTCCGTATCAAGTCAATGCAGAGTTTATTGTAAGGTAAACTGTGGAGTATAATGTTAGTTGTATATAACATTAATTAATAGTTATTATAGTTATTTAGGGCCCCTGGTGGCACAACAGGTTAAACTGATGAGCTTGCTGACTAAAAGGTTGGCGGTTCGAATCCAGAGAGCATGGTGAGCTCCCACTGTTAGTCCCAGCTTCTGCTAACCTAGAAGTTCAAAAACATGCAGATGCGAGTAGATCAATAGGTACCCCTGGTGGGAGGGTAACAACGCTTCATGCAGTCATGCTGGACACATGACCTTGGAGGCATCTACGGACAACACAGGCTCTTCGGGTTAGAAATGGAGATGAGCAGCACCCCCCAGAGTCGGACACAACTAGACTTAATGTCAAGGGGAAACCTTTACTTCATTATAGTTATTATTTATTTATTTATTTATTTGAAACGTTTATACCCCGGCCTTCTCACCTCCGAAGAGGGACTCAGACCGGCAAACAGCAAGTTAATACATTTAAAAAGCCTTTCGCCAAAGTAAAATCAAGTCCAACTTAACCAATATATTTGGTCCGTATCAAGTGGTTAGCGACTTTAGTCGCTTTGCGATCTCCTCCTTCACTCTGCAAAGGCCTCATTGCACAGCCACGTTTTCACCCGTTTCCTAAACGTCAGGAGGGAGGGGGCGGATCTGATTTCATTTGGGAGGGAATTCCACAGCTGGGGGGCCACCACAGAAAAGGCCCTGTCCCTCGTCCCCACCAGACGCGCCTGCGAAGGTGGTGGGGCCGAGAGCAGGGCTTCTCCAGACAATTTTAGCACTCTTGATGGTTCATAGGGGAGAATACGTTCGGACAGGTAAACTGGGCCGGAACTGTATAGGGTTTTGTAGGTCAACACCAGCACTTTGAATTGTGCTCGGAAGCTAATTGGCAGCCAGTGGAGCTGGCGCAACAGGGGAGTTGTGCGCTCTCTGTACCCCACTCCCGTTAGTAGTCTGGCTGCTGCACGCTGGACTAATTGCAGCTTCTGGGCAGTCTTCATAGTGTTAGTTTTTACTTTCAGGGCCTTATATGGTTTGGGGCCAGTGTACCTGAAGGAGCGGCTTACCCCATATGCGCCCAGAAGATCACTGCGCCCAGAGGGGCTTAACTTACTTGAAGTCCCGGGTATGAAGTCCTGCAGGCTCTCTACCACGCGGCAGAGAGCGTTTTCAGTGGCGGCGCCGGTTCTATGGAACCCGCTGCCGCTGGAAACACGAGCCTTGCAGGACCTGATGGCGTTCCGCAGGTCCTGCAAGACCTGGCTGTTTAGACAGGCGTTCGATGTCTGACAGCGCCTAATTAACGCTTGCCATCCTGCCATACCACTACCATTCTCCATGTACCAGCTATGTCTGGCTATGATTTTATGTGACTGTTTTAAGATGTAATTTTATGTGTTTTTAACCATGTGTTTTATATGCTGTTTTTATATGTTGTAAACCGCCCTGAGCCTCGGGAAGGGCGGTTTATCAAATCGAAATAAATAAATAATAATAATAATAACCCCACGTAGAGAGCATTGCAGTAGTCTATACGGGATGTAACCAGAGCGTGGACCACCGTGGCCAAGTCTGACTTCCCAAGATGATGATGATGATGATGATGATTATTATTATTATTTTATACACCACTTTATCTCTCCCAAAAGAGCCTCGAAGCGGCTTAACATAAAAGCATTAGTACCATGTTTCCACGAAAGTAAGACAGCGTCTTACTTTCTTTTGACCCCCAAAATCCCCACTACAGCTTACTTTCGGGGTACGTCTTATATTGGGCGACGGTACCCGAAAGTAAGACGAAAGTCAGACTTACTGCGGGCGGCATGGCGTGGCTTCCTGGCTGGGCGACGACGAGAGGCTCCCAGAGGGGCTCAAAAGGGGCCCAGAATCCTCCTCCTCTTCCTCCTCTTCCTTCCAGCGGCGCCTTCCATCCTCCTCCTCTTCCTCCCAGCGGCGCCTTTCCCTCTCGCCGGTTCCGCCCCCTCCCTTCAGTGAAGGGAGGAGGCGGAGCCACCGGCAGGCGGGAGGGAAGAAAGCCGGCGGAAGTCCCGCCCGCAGGGTGACTCAGGCGTCTTTCCCGCCGCCGCCCGCCGCCTGCTCTCAAACACGAGCGGGCGAGGGGGTGGCGGCGAAGCGCAGTAGTCGCCCTGGGGCGGGACTTCCGCGGCGCCTTCTTCCCTCTCACTGGCGGCGGCTCCGCCCCTCCTCCCTTCAGTGAAGGGAGGGGCGGAACCGGTGCGAAGGAGAAGGCGCCGGCGGTCCCGCCCCAGGGCGACTCAGGCGCTTTTAGCCGCCGCCGCCCCGCTCGTGTTTGGAGAGCAGGCGGCGGGGCGGCGCGGGGAAGACGCCTGAGTCACCCCTGCGGGCGGGACTTCCGCCGGCGCTCTTTCCCTCTCGCCGCCGGCGGCTCCGCCCCTCCTCCCTTCACTGAAGGGAGGGGGGCGGAACCGGCGAGAGGGAGAGGCGCCGCTGGGAGGAAGAGGAGGAAGAGGAGGAGGATTCCGGGCCCCTTTTGAGCCCCTCTGGGAGCCTCTCGTCGCCCAGCCAGGAAGCCACGCCATGCCGCCCGCAGTACGTCTTACTTTCGGGGTATGGCTTATATAAGCCGACCCCTCTGACACCCCCGATACGTCTTACAATCGGGGGTGTCATACTTTCGGGGAAACACGGTACACATTTTAAAATATGCAAATACACAAACATTAAAACAGAATTAAATATAAACATTAAAAAATCATAGTTAGAAAACATTCAAATATATTCAGTGCACGTTCTCTGAAAGCCTGCCTGAATAAAAAGTTTAAAGAATTAAGCTAGCCTGAGTCCCTTTTGGGAGATGATGGCAGGATATAAATAAACTTATTGTTGTTGTTGTTGTTGTTGTTTCTTTGGCTTTTCCCCCTGGCTGCTTGAGAGTTGTTTGAGATCCAGTTAGCTGAGAGTCTGTTGGGTAACAACAATTAATAATAACCCCCTCCTCCAGACTGGAGGGCAAATAGCATACAAGGAGTGAAAAGAAGCCAGGTGGGGGATCTCGGTCTATTTTGGATTCTTCTCCTAAAATTCAAGTGGACACCTTTTTAAAAAGCATGGGCGATACCAAATCTAGATTGGCCTTAAAAGGCATACGAAATAAACATAGCAACCAGTCAAAACAAAACCAAATTCTGACTAATCCACATTGCAAAACGAAGATTTTGGAATATTTTTATAACACTGGGCTATGGCCAAGAGACGCGCAGAGGCCACCACGTGCTCTCGCCCTCTAATCCTTTCTGTAATTAACACATTAATCCTGCCTAAGTGTATTAAACTGTCTCGTACCTGGCCTCCGTGCTCAAAACAAGGCCGTCTGGGCTACTTTGCGGTCAGCTGGCTCCTCCACGGGGGTCAAACATATCCCTTGACCTCAGGGCAGAGGAACAGTTGAGGACACCTTGAGGATTCTACCTTCAACCCAGAGTCCTTGGGGGATATTAGAATGCAATGCCCATCAACCCCTATTGAGCATGGCCTTTAAGAAATATGGGAGCTGTAGGTTAGTTGGCTTTCTTGAAGAAACAGGCACGGGCAAACTTCAGCCCTCCATGTGTTTTGGTTCTGGTAAGCTGTTAGGAATTGTGGGAAGTTAAATCCAAAACACCCGAAGGGCTGAAGTTTGTCCATGCCTGTTGTAGAATCAATACAGATAGCCACCCCTGCCCTGGCTCCATGCTACGAAATCCTAGGATCTGTAGTTTGTTGAGGCACCAGCACTCTTCGGCTGAGAAGGCTAAAAACCTTTGAAAACTACAACTCCCATGAGAGAGCACTGAGCCATTACAGTTCTCATTACTTCTAGGGCTGGGCTCTCAAAGTATTATTTGCAACTCCTGGAATGATAAGTGATCCGGTGATATGTAATCGGGAATTGTAGGGCAGAAGAGATTGCCCATACACTTCAGCAGAAGCCTTGATCACCTGTCAATATTGACTTATACCTGTGTTAATATTTGAGGCTACTTGAGGAGCACATTTACCACCTGTTGGCCCAGACTTGGCACCACATTTCCGACAATTTGAGAAGATGTCAAAAAGTATGTACTTATACTGGACTATGGGCTCCCCTGCCCCATAGCAACCTAAAGCAGCTGTCCCACTCCAGCACGCTCTAAATATGCTTTACAACACACCCATGGCAATTCACAGTGTTATCATCAAGGAGTGTGCAAGAGCCTCTAGAGCAAGCATGGGCAAACTTTGGCCCTTCAGGTGTTTTGGACTTCAACCCCCACAATTCCTAACATCCAGCAGGTCAAACATCTCTTCAAAAACTGGTAAATTAAACAGTACTGAGAATAACCATCTCTACCATACATCACAGTTCACAACCCCATGGCACACAACAACTTGTAAACAAAACAAATAATGAACAAGAAAGTACGACACTCAAACATCCTGGAATTACAATTTCATGTAGACAAGGACCTCTCTCTCGGCATTACTTCGCGAACAAAGATTCAGGAAGGACTCATCCCACGCTTTTAACAAGCGCGTTGATGACTCAGAAGGCCAATCTGAGATAGGCAAGTTCAGTTGCAGAAAGCACAGCAGAAAGTCTCCTTGGGTGATGTTGTTTCCAAGTTGCGGTTCTTTCTGCATTCTCGTTTCTTTTCGAGACCCATTCGGCGTGTCTTTTCAAAAGAGGCCGCAGCATTGTGGATAGTGCGTCTCCATGCCTCCCGATGTGAGGCCAGGGTGGACCATTGTTGGTGGTCAATCTGGCCGAGCCTGAGATGTTATTTCAGGGAGTCCTTGTATCTCTTTTTGGGGGCGCCTCTTTTGCGCTGACCCATAGCGAGTTCACCATAGAATAGTATCTTTGGGAGGTGGTGGTCCTCCATCCTAGAGACCTCGTGCCCTGCCCAGCGCAGCTGTGTTCTCAATAGCATGGCCTCAATGCTGGTGATCCCTGCTTGCTCGAGGGCAGCAACATTCGTCACATAGTCAGTCCAGTGTATATTTAGGATTGAGCTAAGACAGCGCTGATGAAAGCGTTCGAGGAGTTGCAGGTGTTGGCGATAGGTGACCCATGTTTCAGACCCATAGAGGAGAATAGACAGTACGATAGCTCTGTACACACTGATTTTGGTGCTTTGCCTCAGGCGCTTGTTGCTCCAGACTCTTTTGTGAAGCCTTCCGAATGCACTCTATGCCTTTGCTAATCTGTGATCTATCTCGGATTATCAAATCTAGCACGTCTTCACAATCTGGTGTCTTTGGATATGTTGGGCAAGGGTGGGGATGATGGGCACTAGAGTCCAAGAGGATGGCGGATTTGGGGAAGGCTGCTTTAGGTAAATATCCTTAGTATCCTTGATTATATAACCAAGTCCCGAGATCATAGATCGGAGAAAGATCTCTCTAGAAGCAACTCTCCGAAGATAAGCAAGAAGCTTCTCTCTCCCATTTAATAGCAAAATAAATATAATAAAATATTATAAATAAATTATAAATTAAAAATATATATAAAATAAATCTCTCTCTCTCCCACTTTCCATCACCGTTCTCTCTCACACATGTTCTGTATTGTGTTAATGAAACTAAAACAACTTTGGAAAAAGAAATCAAGTGCTGATTTTAATACAAAAGAAGCTGAAGGACATAAAGATGAACAAATGTTTGGTCGGAGTGCGTCCACACTGGGGAATTAATGCAATTTGACACCACTTTAGCTGCCATGACTCGATGCTATGAAATCATAGTAGTGATATTATTATTATTATTATTATTTAGTCTTCTCTGGCAAATAATGTTGGAGCCGCACCAATCTACAACTATCACAATTCCATAGCATTGAGTCACTGAGGTTAAAACGGTGTCAACCTGCAGTGTAGATGCACACTTTGATTCAAGTACAGTCAGTTCCCAAGTTATGAACAAGATAGGTTCTGTAGGTTTGCTCTTAAGTTGAATTTGTACGATATGATAATCAAAACAGGTACATTTTTAAGTGTAACTCCAGCCATATTATAGATCTCAATCAGTAGTTCCCAACCTTTTTTGACCAGGGACCACTCTGCAACATTAGTACCGAAAAGGTTACAAATCGGTTTTTGGTCAACTATGGGGTGTTGAATCAGAAAATTGCATTGGATAGACCAGGGCTGTCCAACTTCTACCGGCCCAGGGGCCTGAATTCCGGTCACTGATTACCTGGGGGGCCGTAGGGTCTGCCCCCGCCCCTGGCTCCGCCCCTCCCTGCCCCCGGCTCTACCCTCTCCCCCGGCTCCGCCCCTGCATGCATACAGTCAAATATAATCTTTTACTAACATTAAATGCAGGGTAGACATTCAAAAGGGGCATCCATACAGTCAAATATAATCTTTTACTGAGATAAAATGCAGGGATAAGATATTAAATTATTTTAATTTAATAATAAATATATTTAATTCCATCCTCCCCTCCCCCCTTATTTTTATTTAATATTAAATATATTTAATTCCATCCTCCCTCCCCCTTATTTTTTATTTAATATTAAATATATTTAATTCCATCCTCCCCTCCCCCCTTAATGTATCCCATCTTCCCTTATTACATCTTTAAATATATTTAATTTTATATTTAATACATGAGGGGAGATGGTGGGAGGGAATGAGGAGCCCCTGAGGAGCCCACTGCTTCGGCCTACCTTTTCCAAATGCGCAGGATCCAGGAGTACCCGGACGACGAGAGAGGCGACGACCGACTGAGTCAAAGAAGGTCCTAATCGCGTCTGTGGGCCTCAGCGATCCAGTAGTAGAGTAGCCGAAGAGTATCGCGAGAATACGCAATCCACACGGGATTTCGCTGTCAACGCCGGCGTGATCTCGCGTTGACAGCGAAATCCCGTGTGGATTGCGTATTCTCGCGATACTTGCTCCAAACCCGGAAGTAGGTATTTTTTAAAACATTTATTATTTATTTTATTTTTCATTTTTCATTTTTCATTAAAAAGCTTAGGGGGCCGGAGGGAAGGGGCTGGGGGCCGTATACGGCCCCAGGGCCGCCAGTTGGACAGCCCTGGGATAGACACATCAGCTCTAGTTTCTGATACACAACATACACCATCCAATAGTCACCATCTGCTCACATACAGAAAACCATATTTAATCATCTAGAGCTGATGTGGTAGTAGTAATCTTTTGTGGGTAGTCAGCCTCTCCCCTCCCAACATCCCCATTGTCTGAGCACTATAAGAGGATTTCCTCTCTGTTGGCGCCCCCTTGTCACGGGGGAGAGGCTTGCATACCCTAATGAAGTTGTGAGCTATGCCGGTAGGGCCTCCCACGCCAGACAGGTCACAACCGAAGGGTCTGACAAAGAGCGTCAACGGGCAGGATGGGCTCTCTAGCCTTTTGGCAACCATCCTAGGAGAAGGAAAACTCTGATTTCAAACACGGGCAGATGGTGCTCGTCTAACCCTGTAAGGTCAACCATCTAAGAGAAGGTAACTCAAACCAAACCTACGACCCGAGGACCTCGCTGCCACCGTCCAAGCTTGCTAGGCCCCGGCAGACGAACCTTTGGTTTAAAGGGTGAGGCCGGTTCTGTGCATGCTGCGCACCACCAGAAAGGTCCATTGCACAGGCTCGAAGGACACATCCAACTTCCTAGTCATCAACACGCATGTAGAAAGTGTGGGATGAGTCCTTCCTAAGAATCTTCGTTCATGAAGAAAAGTAAAGATAAGAGGATTTCACGAGAAAGTGTAGTAACATCGAGGCTGCGGACCATATTTTAGTTCTTGTGGACCACTGGTGGTCCATGGACCACAGGTTGGGGAACACACACACACACACACACATATATCCTTTGGATAGCATAGGGAAGGGTTGGTGTTTGTTTTGCTATCTGTGCCCTTGTTCAGAAGATTTTGCCTCTGTGATAATTGGATTTTCAAAAAAATGGGCTTGTTGAGGAAACAAGTTTTGGTGAGAAAGCTTCAGCGGAGACACCTTTGATCCACGATAACTTTTTCAGGAGTGAATTTCCCTTCCAAGAAGTAGATTTCTCTCACTTCTTGTGGTCTCACCCTTGTTCTTAACTGTGAGTCAGTTGGAAGTCAGATGTTTGTAACTCGGGAGATTGCATGTAGTCCTATGTCTTCTCCTGCACCACACCTGCTGCCACCACTGCTTTTCATGAATCTTGATCTGTTCAAACTTTTTGAACAGAAAAAGAGCCAAAATAATGGAACCCAGAAGCATGAAAGCCACCCAAACAATGCCAGAAGCTGGTACTCACGTGCCCAGCACCTCCCGGAATTCGTAGATCTCCCGTATGTCTTCCGCCCTCTTCTTCCAGCTGGGTCCATCGTCTTCCAAGGGCATGGTGCTTCCTGGGTCTCAGAGCTGTGCCACCCAGTCCCCAGCTGGTCTGGAGCAGAGGCAAGGCAAGTGTGGCAGACTCAGGGCCTGGAGAGGGAAGGAAGGAGAAAGAGGGTCAACACAAGAGAAACCGAAGGCAGGAAGCTCTGCCTAAGAGATAAGGAAAGCCTCTCTCTGAGTCTCTCTGTCCCTCTGTGTGTATGCATTTGACAAGAGCAGAAGAGTGATTGCGTATTCAAGCTCGGCTCATTGCATTTATTTATTTAAAACTTTTGTACTCTGACCTTCTCGCCTCCCTCGAGGGACTCAGACCGGCTTCCAGCAAGATTCAATGCTGTACAATTTAAAACACCTACAACGACATATTGAAATACATAAAAAGCCAAATACATAAAAACCAAATCGCCACTAAAAACAAATTTCACTCGGTCTGTAAACGTGGTCATTCATTGCAGACTATCATCAATCTCAGCCTATTCTGGGAAGGCTTGGTTCCACATCCAGGTCTTCACCAGCCTCCTAAAGGACAGCAGGAAGGGGGCAGACCTAGCATCACTTGGGAGAGAGTTCCACAGCCGAGGGGCCGCCACAAAGAAGGCCCTGTCTCTTGTCCCCACCAGACGCGTTTCTGAATATGGTGGAACCGAGAGCAGGGCCTCTCCGGAGGATCTTAATATGTCCTTGATGGTTCATAGGGGAGAATCCGTTCAGACAGGTAAACTGGTGCCACCGCCATTCTGGAAGCCGACTATTCAAAAAGGCCTGAAGCAGGGCTGGGGTGGAGAGGGTGGTTACTTGATTGTTGGAAAAAGCAACCTTCTTCAAGCCTCTAATTATCGTTATTTGTTGTGTATACTGTATACAATTGAGATTGCTTACTGCATTGTATATGTATTAGTACGCAGTTTTCCTTAACTCTATGTTGTGGGAGGGGTTACAGACCATGTGATCAGATCTGGGACTCTTCAGACTCAGACTTCATTTTAGAAACAGTGTGCTTTATAGAAGTCTGTAGCAAACATGATACTTTAGTAAGACAAACTCTATTAGACTCTCGGACCGGAGAGATGCTTTAGACCAGTGCTGTCCAACTTCTGCCGGCCCAAGGGCCGGACTTTCTGGGGGCTGATCACCTGGGGGCCGAGTGGCCATGCCCCCCAGCCACGCCCCCGGCCACGCGGCTCCGCCCCCTCTCCCAAAGCGTCACAATAGCCTCGGAAGCGGGCGATTCGCCCACTTCCGAGGCTGTTGTGACGCTCTGGGAGAAGGAGGAGGGGGGAGCCTTCCGCGGCTCGGCTCCTCACCCAAAGCATCACAACAGCTGTTGTGACACTTTGGGGAGAGGCGGCCGCGAGGAAGCTTCCGCGGCTCCGCCCCTCGCCCGCAGGCTTGGATGGCTCGCGGGGGGAAGCGCCCAGTTCTCGCTTTCCCCGAGCCATCCAGGCTTGCGGGAGGTTTCGCCCTCTCGTGTCCCTCTGGTCAGAGGGACGCGAGAGCCGGGGGAAACTCTCCCGCAGGCCTGGATGGCTCGCGGGGCGAGAACCGGCGCTCGCTTCCCCCGCGAGCCATCCAGGCTTGTGGGAGGATTTTCCGCCCGGCTCTCGCGTCCCTCTGACCTGGTCAGAGGGACGTGAGAGTCGGGCGAATACTCTCCCGCAGGCCTCCCTGGAACTCTCCCGCAGGCCCCCTCGCTCCCTCCCGCCCTTCCCGACGCCGCTGGTGTCCCAATCGCCGGGGCTCCGGGGAAGGAGAAGGAGGGCGGGAGGATTTCTCCTCCTTCCCCAGCGCCACTGCGATCGGGACCCCAGCGGCGCCGGTAAGGAGAGAAGAAGGAGGAGGAAGGAAGGATTCCTCCTCCCCTCCCTCCCCCCCCCCGTTGCTGCGAACCGGATCGCAGCGGCGGAGCGGAGAGAGAGACGGAGGGGGCAAGGCCAGGAGGAGGGAGCTGGCTCCCTTCCATCTCCCCCCACCTCCTCCTCCTCCCTCCCCTCCCGCCTGTCGCTGCGATCTCGCAGCGGCGGCGCGAGAGAGGACGGAGGCGGTGCAGGGAGGAGGAGCTAGCTCTCTTCCTCCCCTGCACCGCCTCCCCCTCCCCCCCCCCGGCCACAATTTTTTTTAAAAAATTAGATTTTTTTTTTAAAAAATTAAAAATGGCGACCGGGGGCATAGCGGGGGCCGTGTCCAACAGGCTGGGGGGCCGTGTATGGGCCCCCGGGCTGCCAGTTGGACAGCCCTGCTTTAGACTTTGGATTTTTGATGATAAGAAAGATGCCTTGTGTTATCTGCACAGAGAAACTACTTCAAATCCTATCTGTCACTGGACTGATAAGCAATATACCTGTACGCCAAATGCATGAAGTTTGTGAGTAAACTAACTAGGTTATTTTAATGAAGCCTACTTATTTTTGTCTCTTGAGAGCATGATCTAAACCAGGGGTGCTCACACTTTTTCAGCATGTGAGTTACTTTTAAAACAACCAAGTCAAAAAGATCTACCTTCCGCGCAGCCACAAGACCATCCGTCGGCGCACCTTTCCGTGTGGTGCACCATCCACCGCCCTCTGGAGGCCCCGCCTCGCGCTCCGCCCTGCTTATCTCTCGTCTGGAAGCAACAGTGGATGGTGCGCTGCGCGGAAGGTGTGCCGTGCAGAAGGTGCGTTGCGCGGATGGTGTGCTGTGCGCAGGGCAGAAGCGCCCCATCCGCCTGCAATCGACCTCATTTGGGCTCGCGATCGACTGGTCGATCGCGATCGACTTCGTGGGCAGCCCTGATCTAAACCAAGAGGTTTTAAGAGAGAGTAGATGGTTTTGGGCAGCTGAAAAGAACACCTCTGAAACTCTGCTATATGTTTTTTGTGCATTGGCATATCTTTGTCCCTAACCGTTCAAAGAGACATCTAGGCATATCAGTCTAACAGTTGAGAAACCTAACTGCCTAAGGAGAAGGTTGGCTTAAGCAAGTTTTTTAACTCTTCTCGGGAAGATTCCTGATTTTCCCAAATGGTAATGAATGCCATTTTCAAAAAAGTTATGGAGATTTCCATTTCCTAAAAGGTTATGGCGTCATGATCCAAATATAGATGGAAATCCACCTGAATTCTTAATAGGTATATATAGGCCAATCTGAGATGCTCTCTCACACAGTGAACATGAAGTGACATCCTCCAATTCTCATAGACACAAACACAGGCAATGGGATCTGTATATACGAGAAGCTCTATAAAAAAGTATTAATGCTAACTTTTAATATAATGACTTTCATCCCAAAACCGAGTACACCTAATGTTGCCTGAAAACCCAGACCCTAAAAGTCAGAGGTCCTGTTCCTAACCGTTCAAAGAGATATCTAGGTCTATCAGTCTAACAGCTGAGAAAGCTAATTGCTTGGCATGAATAATAGTGGATATTTACCACTAAGGAGAAGGTCGACTCAAGCGAGTTCTTAACTCTTCTAAGGATGATTATACTTTACGAAAGGACGATCTCTAACAAGGTCATGCCTTTCCAAAAGATTCCACGCTTTCCCAAAATGTTCTGAATAGCCATTTTCCAAAAGGTGATGGAGATTTCCATTTTCCAAAACGATTCACCTTTCAGAAAACGGGACGGCGAGGTATAGTAGTCACATCAACTCGTGGATAAGAAGACCCAGGATTTTGAATAAAACTTCTAATCTCATAGAGCAGTCTTTCTCAACCAGTGTGCCGTGGCACACTAGTGTGGCGTGACGGACCTCCTGCTGTGCCGCGAGAAAGCTCTCTGCCCCCTTCCTCCCCCTCCTGCCGAACTCCTGCTGCTTGGGGGAGGAGGAAGGGCCGGGCAGTGGCAAAGAAAAGAAGAAGGGACCGGGGCGCTGCCTCCTTCAGCCGTTTCCCAGCCAGCCTCCAATCCACCATGACTCCCACCATGACTCTCGCCCCTCGCTCGCTGAAGCCGCGTGGAGGAGGAGCCCTGCCCACTGAAGCTCATGCTCCTCCTCTGTAGGAGAGCTGAAGCTGGGGGAGGGGGCCGGGCATGGTGCGGCCTGTAGGAGAGCTGAAGCTGGGGGGAGTGGGCAGGGCATGGTGCGGCCTGGCTCTGCCCCCTCTCCCGGCATCGGCACTCCCAGCAGCTGCTCCAGCCTTGAGGGGCCAGTGCTCTGGCACCGCTGGCTTGGCATTTCCCCTCAAGGCTGGAGCAGCTGCTGGGAGAGGTGAAGCCGGGGTAGGAGGGTGGCATGGTGCAGCCTGGCTCCGCCCCTCCCGGCTTGGCACTCCCAGCAGCTGCTCCCAGCAGGCCACCAACCCCAGCCGTTCTTTACTGTGTTAGAGTGTCATTTTGGTTGGTGGTGTGCCCCCCAAATTTTTTTAATGTTAAAAGTGTGCCGCGGCTCAAAAAAGGTTGGGAAACAGTGTCATAGAGTACATGAGTATAATGGGCCTAGGAAGAAAGAGCGCCTTCCAGTAGAAGAAGGGCTGGCCTATTCAGCAGACCTGCCTTTGGAGAAACAACCTGCGTGAACATGCAGCTGAGCAGGACTCGGATTGTTGCTGGTCCTGTTCCTGGAGTGACCCTGGTTAACCCCTTCAGGCAGTGGTTCTCAACCTTCCTAATGCCGTGACCCCTTAATACAGTTCCTCATGTTGTGGTGACCCCCAACCATAAAATTATTTTTGTTTCTACTTCACAATTGTAATTTTGCTACTGTTATGAATTTTCATTCACTGGACCAAGTTGGGTACAAATACCTGGTACACCCCATTTGAATAATGGAGAGGTTGGGGGGTTGATTTTGTAATTTGGGAGTTGTAGTTGCAGGGATTTATAGTTCACCTACTATCAAAGAGCATTCTGAACTCCACCAATGATGGAATTGAACCAGACTTGGCACACAGAACACCCACAACCAACAGAAAATACTGGAAGGGTTTGGTGGGCATTGACTTTGAGTTTTGGAGTTGTAGTTCACCTACATCCAGAGAGCACTGTGGACTCAAACAGTGATGGATCTGAACCAAACTTGGCAGGAATACTCAATCTGCCCAAATGTAAACACTGGTGGAGTTTGGGGAAAATAGACCTTGACATTTGAGAGTTGTAGTTGCTGGGATTTACAGTTTACCTACAATCAAAGAGCATTCTGAACCCTACAAATGATAGAACTGGGCCAAACTTCCCACACAGAACCCCCCGCCCCCAATGACCAACAGAAAACACTGTGTTTTCTGATGGTCTTTGGCGACCCCTTTGGCACCCCCTCGCGACCCCTCTGGGGGTCCTGACCCTCAGGTTGAGAAACGCTGCCTTAAGGCAAAGGTCGGGAACCCTTTTGACTCAGAGAGAGCCATGGAAGCAAAATATTTGGAAATGTATTTCAGTGATATTTATTTATGCATTCACTATGCTTCTTGACCCCCCTCTCTGCCCGAAGGCAACTTGAGGCAGAGAACAAACGGCAGCAAGTGCCCACAGACAAAATACATCACAATATGATAAAAACAGCCATATAAAAACTATACAAATTAACAGTTAAAACTATAAAATACAAATCTCAGCATCTCATTCTTAAAATCGGTTTCCGTTGCATCGTCATATTCCGTTGGTCTCGATTAATTAAAGTTCATCTGCGAATGCCCGCTCGAACAGCCAAGTCTTGACTTTCTTACGAAATGTCAGGAGGGGAAGGGGCTGACCTGATGTCACTAGGAAGGGAGTTCCAAAGCCGAGGAGCCGCCACTGAGAAGGCCCTGTCTCTTGTCCCCGCCAGATGAGCCTGCGAAGCAGGCAGGACCGAAAGCAGGGACTCTCCGGATGATCTTAAACATCTTGATGGTTCATAGGGAGAGATGTGTTTGGACAGGTAAGTTGGGCCAAAACCAGCACTTTGAATTGTGCCCAGTAACAAACTGGCAGCCAGTGGAGCTGGAGGAACCAGAGGGGTTGTGCGCTCCCTGAGTGCCGCTCCTGTTATCAACCTGGCTGCTGTCCGTTGGACCATTTGAAACTTCCGAACAGTCTTCAGAGGCAGCCCTACGTTGCAGTAATCTATACGGGATGTAACCAGAGAGTGGACTACCGTGGCTAAGTCAGATATATATAATATATTTTAAGACTGAATTCAACTAAATGTGAGTGTATACGTACATACTATGAGAACAGGATTCCCCCGGCAGAATGACGGGACACTTCAGACCTGGCTTTGCAAAAGGCATGCTCAGGACTCTGGGAAGGAAGAGAAGACGGAAGGAAGGAAGGAAGGAAGGAAGGAAGGAAGGAAGGAAGGAAGGAAGACAGAGGAAATAAAGGAGGGATGGGGAGAGGAAGAAAGAAAAGAAGAACGAACTATGGAAAAGGAAGAAAAGAAAAGCAGGAGTGAGACAAAGAGGGGAAAAGAAAGAAGGAAATAGGAAAGGGAGGAAAGGAAAGGGTAAGGAAAAGAAAGGAAATTGAGTGAGGGAAAAGTAAATGAAGGGAAAAGAAAAGAAAGAACGGGAGAGAGGGGGAAGTGAAAGGAAAGGAAGGAGAAGGAAAGGAAGACTTGGGGAAAAGAATAGAAGAAGGAAGGAAGGAAGGAAGGAAGGAAGGAAGGAAGGAAGGAAGGAAGGAAGGAAGGAAGGGGGAGGAAGGGAGAATGGAGGAACGAAGGAAGGGGAGAGAGGGAGGGAGAAGGAAGGAGAGGAGAAGGAAAGGGTGAAGAGGAGAAAGAAAGGAAGAGGAAGGAAGAGGAAGAATGGAGAATGCGTCACTCCTCCCTGCTGCATGCTGGGAAACCGAGGCCTGGGCAGCTCTGGAGAGCCAGATGCAGCCATGAAAAGAGCCACACTTGGCTCCTGAGCCATAGGTTCCCGACCCCTGCCTTAAAGGTTGCTTTGAGCCACGGGCCCCCAGCAAAAGCCTCTGAGGCACCAACAATAGAAACCATAGACTCGTCCAAAGCAAATGTCACAATGGGCTTTAAGGTTGGGGGAGATGGGTGGAATAGGCTTCACGGACCTCTGTTGTTTGGGCTCAGCTCCCCTCTCCACTTTGCAATTTCTCCCCACCCATCTGGAAGCATACTGCTCAGACTTTATCCTGTTTGGTAATACTACGGCTGTCCCTATGGCAACAGCTCTGGCTCCTGCAACACAGAGGAACACCGCTCCTTCCTCTGCTGGGGTCAGGGAGACCTGCTCATCATATGTACATTTCCACAGGTGGGCCATTGCACTCCCCTCCCTTCTTCTACAGAGATTTAGGATGCATCTACACTATAGAGTGAATGCCACTTAAATAGGTATGGCTCAATGCTATAGAATACTGGGATCTCAAGTTTGATGAGGCATCACCACTCTTCGAAGGCTTCTGCAAAACGACAGCCCCCAGGACTCCATAGCCTTGCGCCATGTCAGTTAAAGAGGAGTCAAGCTGCAGTAATTCTATAGCCGGCATGAGCAAACTTCAACCCTCCATGTGTTTTGGAATTCAACTCCCACAATTCCTAACAGCCATGTTTTCAGGTCTTTCTTAAAGGTCTCCAGAGTGGTTTCCGGGCTGTCTTCAAGGGTAGCCCCACGTAGAGTGCATTGCAGTAATCCAGTCTAGAGGTAACCAAGGCATGGACCACCGTGGTCAGGTCAGACTTCACAGGTATGGTCACAGTTGGCGCACAAGTTTTAACTGTGCGAAGGCCCTCCCGGCCACCTCCCACACTTGAGCATCAAGTGTCAGCGCCAAATCCAGGAGGACCCCCAAACTGCGGACCTGTGACTTCAGGGGGAGTGTAACTCCGTCCAGCACAAGTTGCCACCCAAATACCCCGGTCAGATGAACGACTGACCTGGAGGACCTCTGCCTTATCGGGATTGATCCTCAGCTTGTTCCTCCTCATCCAGACCGTCACAACTTCAAGAGTAGTGGAGTTGGGTGTCATCTGCGTAGAGGTGGCACCGTACTCCAAAACTCCGGATGACCTCAGCCAGCGGTTTCATGTAGATGTTGAATAGCATGGGGGGCAGAATAGATCCTTGCGGGACCCCACAGGTCAATGGCCAGGGGTCCGAGCATGAATCCCCCAGCTTCACCAACTGGGAACGTCCCTCCAGGAAGGACCGGAGCCACGGCAGAACCGTATCCCCGAGTCCCATCCCAGCAAGTCTCCCCAGAAGGATACCGTGACTGATGGTATCGAAAGCCGCTGAGATGTCCAAGAGAACCAGCAGGGTCACACTCCTCTTGTCCAGTTCCCTGCGGAGGTCATCCACCAAGGCGACCAAAGCCATCTCGGAACTGTGCCCAAGCCTGAAGCCAGACTGCGAACGATCCTGAAAATAGATGTTATCGAGGCAACCACCCGCTCCAGAACCTTGCCCAGAAAGGGGAGGGTGGAGATACAGGTAGGTCTGTAGTTGTTACAATTTGTTGGGTCAAATTTGTATGCCCAAATTTAAATATTGGTGGAGGTGGAGGGGGGATTGATTTTGTGTTTTGGGAGTTGTAGTTGCTGGGATTTATAGTTCACCTACAATCAAAGAGCATTATGAACTCCACCAAAACGATGGTCTTGAACCATGGTTGGCACAGAGAACTCCCATGCCCAACAGAAAATACTGGAAGGGTTCAGTGGGCATCAACCTTGAGTTTTGGAGTTGTAGTTTACCTAAATCCAAAGAGAACTGTGGATTCAAGCAATGATGGATTTGGACAAACATGGCACGAATACTCAATATACCCAAATGTGAACACTGGTGGAGTTTGGAGAAAATAGGCCTTGACATTTGGGAGTTGTGGTTGCTGGGATTTATAGTTCACCTGCAACCAAAGAGCATTCTGAGCCCCACCAACGATGGAATTGAACCAATCTTGGTACACAGAACTCCCACGACCAACAGAAAATACTCCAACAGACCTCACAACTTCTGAGGATGCTTGCCGAGGATGCAGGCGAAACGTCAGGAGAGAATGCTTCTAGAATATGGCCATAAAAACCTATAACAACCCAGCCATTCCAGCAATGAAAGCCTTCAACAATACAGAAAATACTGTGTTTTGTGATGGTCTTAAGCAACCCTTTTGACCCCCCCCTCACGACCCCCCCAGGGGTCCCGACCCTCAGTTTGAGAAACGTTGGTGTAGACGGACACACCGTCAGTGTTCCTTCCCTTGGACATAAGCAAGCGCTGACTCTGGTTTGCAGGATGAATGCATTTCTATCTCGAGAACCCGGCTTCTGCATGAACTGCGTTGCGATGCCCAAGGCTGAAAACCCAACGAACCGTTTTTCTGAAATGCTGACGTCATAAAACATTATCTTTGGAAGGATTTTGACAGTAGAGTTACATAATGCCGTTCCTCTCCCGCTTCGCCCCATAGACAAATAAAGATCCGCTTTCAGCGAAGTTCTTGGAGGGCAACCCCAGTTTGTTTATTTATTTATTTACGGCATTTTACCCCGCTCTTCTCAACCCCCGAGGGGGGACTCAGAGCGGCTTCCAAAAGGCACAATTTGATGCCTACATCACAATCGCAGTATAAAAACACAATAATAATTTCGACACTAAAATACATTAAAATACAATTATATCCACACATCCCATGCATTCACCTATGTTAAAAACAGTGTTCCGTCCATAAAAGCATTGAGCCCTATTCACCAACTTTCCATTAAACTACTAAAGTGCTGTCCTGTGCTACTATGCGAACGCCTGGTCCCACATCCAGGCTTTCACTTTTTTCCTGAATGTCAGGAGGGATGGAATTGATCGTATGTCGCTAGGGAGCGCATTCCACAGACGGGGAGCCACCACCGAGAAGGCCCTCTCCCTCGTCCCCACCAGCCGCACCTGGGAAGCCGGCGGGAGCGAGAGCAGGGCCTCCCCGGATGATCTTAAAGTACGAAGTGGGACGTAGCGGCAGATGCGTTCGGACAAGTGAGCTGGGCCAGAACCGTATAGAGCTTTAAAGGTCAAAACCAGCACTTGGAATTGGACCGGCAGCCAGTGGAGCCGACATAACAGGGTGGTGGTATGCTCCCTGTATGTACTGTAGCTCCTGTTAGTAGTCTGGCTGCCGCCCGTTGGACTAGTTGTAATTTCCGAACTGTCTTCAAAGAGCGCATTGCAGTAATCTATTCGCATTGCAGTAATCTATTCGGGATGTGACCAGAGCGTGGACGACCGTAGCCAGTTCCACTAGGCTCAGGTTCCTGCCATACAAGCAGCTGTGCTCAATGTGCAGGACAGGGGTGCCTTGTAAGATTCAGCCAGACAAATGGGACCAAAAGGGTGTTTGCCTTCTGGAAAGAGAAGTCAGCATTGCTTCCTTCCCAGTAAAATGTACAGTCAAGGGATACACTTCCATCCCCGATAAAACTTAGCATTTAGAAAGGAAGGATTTCGTCTGACCGGGGTGTTGGGTGGCAACCTGTGCTGGACGGGGTTACACTCCCCCTGAAGTCACAGGTCCGCAGTTTGGGGGTCCTCCTGGATTCAGCGCTGACGCTTGATGCTCAGGTGTCAGCGCTGGCCGGGAGGGCCTTCGTGCAGTTAAAACCCGTGCGCCAACTGCAACCATACCTCGTGAAGTCTGACTTGACCATGGTGGTCCACGCCTTGGTTACCTATAGACTGGATTACTGCAATGCACTCTACGTGGAGCTACCCTTGAAGACAGCCCGGAAACTTCAACTTGTCCAGCGATCAGCAGCCAGATTAATAACTGGGGCAAGTTACAGGGAGCGGTCAACCCCCCTGTTTAAAGAACTGCACTGGCTGCCATTTATTTTCCGGTCCCAATTCAAGGTACAGGTGATCACCTACAAAGCCCTAAATGGTTCGGGGCCCACCTACCTTCGTGACTGGATCTCCCTCCATGAACCAGCTCGAACCCTCCGCTCCTCGAGGAAGGCCCTCCTGTCACCCCTGCCAGTCTCGCAGACTCATCCGGTGGGCACAAGGGAGAGGGCCTTTTCTGCTGTGGCCCCCTGACTCTGGAATTCCTTGCCCGGAGAGATTAGGAAAGCCCCCACTCTGGAGATGTTCAAAAGACACCTGAAAACCGGGCTTTCCCGCTGTGCCTTCAGAGAGTAGTTATTTAATTTCTACCATTGCTCTCCTCAATGCCCCCATTCTTGGAGTCCACCCCCCCCCATAAAGGATGTCCCCCTGTAAAGGATGCTATTCAGCTTATCTCACCCTGAGTTTTTAACACTTTATACGTATGCCTGCGGCCTGCCCTGTCTTTGTGATTTTAGATATTTAGATGTATATTTGTTTTTTTATTTATATGTATGTATTTTTATTGTGTTTATTACTGATGTTTTGATTTTATTTTATTGTAATTTGTTGTTTGGGCTTGGCCTCATGTGAGCCGCCCCGAGTCCCCACTGGGGAGATGGGGGGCGGGGTATAAATAAAGATTATTATTATTATTATTATGGATTTGTACCTGTTTCCTTTCCAGCCACATTATACGGGAAAGAATTGGAAGAGACCCCAAGGGTTTTTTAGTCCAACTCTATTCTGCCATGTACACCTTATTATTATTATTATTAATAATAATAATATTCTGCCCCTCTCTACAGCATTTACATGCGTAGGCAAGCTTTCAATGCATTTACAATCATATACAATGAGAGACACAAACACAAACAACGGCAGATGCTTCTCCTTTAATTTCCAGCTTCGGGAGGTGGTGCTCATCTCTGGCTTTGAGGAGGTGATTTCCCCATTTTCAAGCCGAGGAGCCTGTGTTGTCATCTCCTGATTGTGTGCCCAGCGAGATTACTTGGAGCATCTTTTTGCCTTTTCCTGCTGAAGCAGTATCTATTTATCTACTTACATCTGCACGTTTTTAAACTGCTAGGTTGGCAGGAGCTGGAGCTGACAGATGGAAGCTCACCCCATCTCATAGATTCAAACTGCCAACCTTGTCTTGCTGTGTTTAAAATAATTCTATAAAATTATTTATTTAAATAAGTAATTTTATTTTGTTTAAATAAATAATTTTATTTATTATTTTATATATTAATATAATATAATATGATAATAATATAATATGATATAATATAATGTTATATTACATTATAATATAATATATTACAATGTCAATATATTGTATTATGTTATAGTATAATAATTGTAATTTAATGTAATGTATTATTTATTATAATAATATACGATATAACATTATGTTATATTATAATATCAATCTTATATATATAAAGGAAGAGTCATCATGGAAAGACCGTCCCAAACAGAGAAACCTTACAACGCAGAAACACCAAACTTGCCAACAGAAATAGGCCTCAGACAAGGTACGTTTGTAGCAAGAAACTTCCCCCCCAAAACCGAAAAGTTCCCCAAAACAACGAGTAAAAAAACTACATTTCCCAGCATCCTCCGGGGCTGCCAATGACTCTCCCAGCCTCTACATTCTGACAACATGATTGGCTGCCAATAAGGGCGGATTTGCATAACTCCTGTACTGGCCAGCCAACATGAACATTCCGACCCCTAATAAACTGTCAGAGGAGGATAAGGCAAAGGGCTGAGGCACAAACACAAACACCCAATTCACTTCCCACAGAAAATCACAGACCACGCCCAAAATTGACAGTAGGCTTCATTAACTTAATTTCCCTGACTAGGCCTCACTTAATGGAATGCTGTTTACGCTCTGAATTGACAGTAAGGCTTCATTAACTTGATTCTCCTGACTAGCCCTCAGCTCATTGGACATTGTGTCTGGCCTGAATTGACAGTAAGGCTTCATTAACTTGCTGTTCCTGACTAGGCCTCAGCTCATGGGACATTGTGTATGGCCTGAATTTACAGTAACCTACCTTGGCACACAGAGCCCCTATGACCCACGCTACATTCTACTACAGTTTGGAGGAGGGTGGACCATGGATTATGGGACTTGAAGCACCTCCATGGATAATGGGATTTGTAGTACTTCAAAACCCATCATTCCCCACAGACCACTGTATCCCAGAACCAAGACCGATAAAGACCAAACTTGGCAAACAATGCACCCCATGACCCACACTCCATCTGACTGCAGATTAGAGGAGGACACACCATGGATAATGGGATTTCAAGTACCTCCACTCACTTCCAAAGTACCCCACCCACACACGCATCAACCTCTACATCAACACAGCGACGGAAAGACAAAAAACATTGTATATCCACAAGCTATGCAGAACGCCAGCAACACCACACAACAACAACTCCACAGGACTCCAACATCCCACCCACTAAAACAACCCACAACAACACAGCCATGACCCCAACAACACCATAACTAACAACAACTCCAACCCTTACATACTCAGACTTCCTCGCATCTCCAAAATAGGGCACAGCAACGCGTGCCGGGTACAGCTAGTATATTATAATATAATAATTATAATGTAATGTAGTAAGTATAGTTATGATATAATATGTTATAATATGAGTTTGGTATAATATATTGTATATACATTGATATAATGTAATACTAGTAATGATATTGTGATATTATAATTGTATATTTGTTTTACATGCAATATTACTAATGATATTGCGATATAATGTTATAGTGCAATGTGATGTGTAGTAGTGATATTGTTGTAATTGAGCCTTCGGCTTCTACTACTAGTAGTGTTGGGGAAGATGCTGGGTCATTAGCATCAAGCAGTATTATGGAATGGGGTGAGGCTCTGTGTAACTAAGACTCTACAGCTGGGAGAAAAGGGCTGCTAGTGATTCTAGTCTTGAAGGGTTGGAACAGAGAAAAAGGATCCGGCAGAGACTTAGAGCTCCTTCTGATTCAGAAACCTTTGAAGATTTTCCTGGGGAAGAAGAATTGTGGTCAGAGGAAAGTGATACGGATCTAGAATCAACATTAGTTCAGGAAGTGAGGGATGTGTGTAATGAAGAGTCTAATTCTGATACCTTCCTCGGCTTCGACAGTGATTTAGACTGGCCTTCTGAGGCTTCAGGAACAGATTGGGATACTTTGAGTTTCCAACAGCGTTGGCAAGATTGGAGGTCTTGCACAGAGCACAACAGCTGCAGGAGATGAAGCAGCTGGTGCTCATGATCAAGGAGGGTCTTCAGGCGACAGTGATGTTTAAGTGCTATATAAGGAATGGGTTTTTGGGGCTGCATTTGCGGCGGTCAAAGAGTTGATGTCTGGTTCTTGTCTCTGGCATTCCTGTGATTGTGTGCCTTGTTCCTGGTTCCAGTTACTCGTGAGTTATGGACTACTTCTCCACCTTGTTCTTGGGGTGAGCTGCTGTGGCAGCTCTAGCTGATGTTTGGGAAACGGTGGGGGGTTTGGGATTCAATATCTGCTTTTCTGTTTAGTTGCTGCCGTGTATTCCTGTGGCGGGGCTTGTTCTCCGCTGAGTCTACCGTGAATTCCTGCTACAGAGTTTGTTTGGTATTGTATGAAATGGAGGGAGGCTGACACTGTGTTTTATGGGGACTATGATTTGTGTTATTCCTGTATACTCAGCTCCTGATTATCTTGGACTGCCTCCTCCTTTCATCTGTCATTCTCCTGACCTTGACCTTTGGACCGGCTTTCAACTACTCATCTGGATCATCCCACATCAGACGTTGCAGACAGACGTCCTGAGTTTGTTTTGCATCGTGCTTCGGGGGTTTTGTTAGGTTTCCTGGGATTTTTGAGGGTTTTTAGCTGAGTTGGCTGCTTTTTTTCGTCCCCATTCCATTTGATTGTTCAATAAACTTTTTGTTACCCCCTTTTACATTTGATCCTGAAGAGATTCTTTTACCTTTTGAACTGTTTGCTTTTAAACCACGCATCCCAGCCTTCTTGCTTCGGCTGGGGTTCATAGAAACTTTGCATCCGGCTTGAGTTCCCGTTTTGCCGCTTGTGCTCCTTCATACTGCGGAGCACTCCTGTCTTGCTGTTTCCTGGTTGCTGCTAGTTGAAGGCACCGCAAGGATTGCCTCCAACCCTTTCCTATACTTACCTATTCTCAATAAAAACCCGTTGTACCTCAGCTGCTGTGTGGTTTATCCAGGGGGGTCAGGTTGCCAAGGCCTCAGAGGGCGATAGAAGGGCGGCATATAAATATCGTTAAATAAATAAATAAATAAAACCTTCAGGTCAGCAGTTAAGCAGCACAAGGGTTAACCCATTACGCCCACCACGCCTCCATATAGGAACACCCAATCAAAGCATTGCCAACAGATGACCATCCATCCTCTGTTTAAAAAACCTCCAGAGAAGGAGGCTCCACTGCGCTTCCAGGTAGCCTATTCCACTGCGGGCGTGCACTTCTCATCAGGATGTTCTTCCTAATGTTGAAATCAAATCTTTTTTCCTGCTGTTTGAATTGGCAGGGACAAAGGGAAAGGACTCAAACAGGCTATTTCACTGATCCGAAGGGCTGCAAGCAGACGCTTTGGCTAAATGGGTTGTTTGGTGCTGTTTTAATGCGCATGACATGCTTCTAACTCATCGGGGACAATCTCTTATTCAGGATTGTTTACTTATTTATAATCGAATAACCTGCTTTTCTCCAGAAAATCGTATTCAGCGCAGCTCACAACAATACGCTTAAAAAAAAAAAAGGAAATTAAATGCATTATCACAAGAAGATGAACGTGGTTTAAAAGCACAAACAAAAAATATGTATCAGCAGAAGAGAAACAATCGCTCCCTTTGAAAAGTCTATTTAAATGTGAATATCAGTTGATTGATGGTAAAATGACAACAGAAAAGAGGCTGGTTTATTCTCCACCCAAAGGTCATTCTCAGGTCTGAGAGCAACCATCCAAAAGCCATCTAAACCACTCAAGGCATATCTATATCCATAGTAAAGTGAATATATATATATATATATATATATATATATATATTTATGCGTAACTTTCAAGATCTGGGAAAGAGACAAACCACAATTCTACACAAAAATCGCCCCTATGGATCTCCCCATTATTTATTTATTTATTTATTTATTTATTTATTTATTTATTCGGTCTTATATTCCGCTCCTCCCTGCAGGCTCGGGGCGGATCACAACATATAATAAAACAAGCTGCGTATAACAAAACATGCAGCCATACAATAAAATATAAAACACGAAAACGGTTACAGGTAAAATTCAAGGTTACAAAGTGCGCTAAACAAGCCAGACTAATTAAAAGCCAATCTGAAAAGGGCGGTCTTGCAGGCCCTTCTAAAGGGGGCAAGCTCCGGGATCGCTCGGGTGTCATCGGGAAGGGAGTTCCATAACACTGGAGCCGCCACAGAGAAAGCTCTCTGCCTGGTTGTGGACAGGTGGCAGGAGCGGATTGATGGCACAAGTAGCAAATTCTGTTCCTCAGAACGGAGTGATCTCGGGGGAACATACGGGGTAAGGCGGTCCCTCAGGTACGCAGGCCCTAGACCATGTAAGGCCTTAAAAGTTAAAACTAACACCTTGAAGGCAATCCGGTACTCAATAGGAAGCCAGTGCAGTTGCCGGAGGATGGGAGTGATGTGCTCCCTCACTGGTGCTCCCACCAGCAAGCGAGCGGCGGCATTCTGCACTAGCTTGAGTTTCCGGATTGTCGACAAGGGAAGGCCAACGTAGAGGCGTTACAGTAATCCAGCCTCGAGATGACCGTCGCTTGGATCACCGTGGCCAGGTCGTCCCTGGACAGGTAGGGTGCCAGTCGCCTAGCCTGTCGTAGATGGAAAAACGACGTTTTGCTAACCATGGAGACCCGAGTCTCCATTAGAAGCGCCACAAAGGAGAGAACTAGGTTGGGAGAAATGGCCTCAAAATAAAGAAATCGTACGAAAGACCAACGAAAACTATAATATAAAGACACCCGAGGAGATAAGAACTTCATTTGGGGAGATTTCCTGGTACCAATGTAGACCGCTCAAAGAAGCTTTTAATAAAGACAGAAACCTACGATTTCAGACAAAGGAAACAACATGGGATCTGATTATGACCAACGATGGCCTTGGATGGCACGCTGGACCTCTATGACCAACAAAAAATGCAGGGGGGCTTTGGTGGGGATTAACCTTCACTATAATTCCTATATATCCAGGTTAATTCCCTCCAAAGCCCTCCTGCATTTTTGTTGGTCGTGGAAGTCCTGTGTACCAAGTTAGATCCAGGGCCATCGTTGGCGGGGGTCCAGAGTGCTCTTTAATTGCAAGTGGATTATAAATCCCAGTACCTGCAATGGCTATACATCAAGGTGAATTCCCCCAAGCTTCTCCAGTATTTTTCTTTGGTCATGTGGGTTCTGTGGGCCAAATGTGGTCCGGGTCCTCTGTGTCCATTGTCCTCTGTGAAGAGCTTGGGAGTCCTGCTGGACCCTCAACTTTCAATGGAGGCTCAGATCTCCCATGCCAGCAAAGTGGCTTTCTTCCATCTCCGGCAGGCTAGGCGACCGGCTCCTTATCTGACCAGGGAGGATCTGGCCACGGTGATCCAGGCTACGGTCACCTCGAGAACTGAGGCTGAAGCTGGTATAAAATGCAGCCGCTAGGCTTCTCACTGGTACGCTGGTGAGAGCTCATATAACATCGCTGAGCCTGGAACCCCAGGTCTCAGCGGTGGCCGGGGGAGCTTTTGCACAGTTAAGACTCGTGCGCCAGCTGCGCCCGTACCTTGGGAAGTCTGATCTGGCTACGGTCGTCCACGCTCTGGTCACATCCCGAATAGATTACTGCAACGTGCTCTACGTGGGGCTGCCTTTGAAGACAGTTCGGAAATTACAACTAGTCCAACGGGCAGCAGCCTGACTACTAACTGGAGCTACATACAGGGAGCATACCACCACCCCGTTGTGTCGGCTCCACTGGCTGCCGGTCCAATTCCGGGCTGCAGGAGGTTGGACTGGGTGGCTCACGAGGTCTCTTCCAAGAGGTTGCTTGTTTAGGGAGTGGAGGACTCGGGGCCAAAAAGAGGCCGGAAGAGAGCTGTGTGGACCCAGGGCTGTGCTGCTTCCACCCTAGACTGGACACTGCCATTGTCTGCGTCAACCGCCTGCATTTGTGTTTGTGTCTGTGCTTATAAACAAAGAAAACCATTTTCCATTTCACACACAGCTGGGATTCCAACTTGGCAGACAGGTTCAGAGCCGTCTTTTAAGAGCATTGAATGGTACGTACCATTGGAAACACGATTTAGATGATTTAATAGAAGCTTTTGAAGTATAGCGGAAGACGGCACGACGGGGGGTCAGGAGCCGGCTAGCATGGAATTATCCAGTTTAGACCCCTAATTGCTCAATGCCTCTCTGGTCTCCAAGCCGAGCGCAGCAACCGCTAAATCAAGCAAGACGCACGAGGGGCTCGAAGCAAAGAGGAGCTCTGGAGATCACAGCAGGGCGGTCCCAACTTGATGCTCATGAGTCAATGTGATTTATATAATGGGCAAATTTGATAGCCAAACTGGATAAGAAATCGACATCCTTGGAGAGCGCGTGATTAACTAGGGTCCTCTTTGGACTTGATCGGTTTGCTAGTTTTTATTTATTTTGGATAGTCTGCTCTCCACATTCGCTAGGGTTAGGACCACGGGGACCCATGAGCATGAAAAAGGCAATGAAACGCTTATTTATTTATTTATTATTTGGACTTGTACTCCGCCACTCCCCGAGGGCTCGGAGCGGCTTACAGTCAAGTAAAAGCAAACATATTAAACTGGCTTAAAGAAAGATTTCCGGCCTAGCAATCAAAGGCCAGCCGGAAAAGGTGAGTCTTGCAGGCCTTGCGGAAGGAGAGAAGGTCCTGCATGGCCCGTACATTGCTTGGAAGAATGTTCCATGTTGACGGCGCCACTACAGAAAAGGCTCTGCGCCAGGTCGATGTGAGACAGATTGCTTTAAAGGTCGGTACTTCAAGGAGGTTCATTTGTTCGAAACGAAGTGACTTCTGGGGTTGGTAGGGGAGGAGACGGTCCCTCAGATACAGCGGCCTCAGACCATGCAAGGCCTTGAAGGTTAACACCATCACCTTGAAGGTGATCCGGTGCTCGACCGGAAGCCAATGGAGCTGCTGGAGGATAGGAGTTATGTGACATCTCACTGGAGCCCCAGTGAGAAGTCGTGCAGCGGCATTCTGGACGAGCTTAAGTTTCCGGATCATTGACAAGGGCAGGCCGATGTAAAGGCCGTTACAGTAGTCCAGTCTCGAGATGACCGTGGCTTGGAGCACCGTGGTCAGGTCGTCTCTGGATAGGTAGGGGGCCAGACGCCTAGCTTACCGCAGATGGAAAAAGGCGGCTTTGCTGATGCTGGAGGCCTGGGCCTCCATCGACAGCAACGAATCAAAAACAACCCCAAGGCTCTTTACTGAGGATGTCGGGCATAATGCCTCGCCATCCAAGCTAGGCAGTCGGACCTCCTCACCAACCAGGCGGCCCAGCCACAGTATCTCTGTCTTTGCTGGATTCACCCTCAATCTACTGGCACTTGGTAGCTTCGTTCTCATTGGGGATCTTGTGATCTATGATCAATATCAGAAGCCTATTTGTCTTAACCAATTTTTTATACTGATACCAACGATAGGCTGATATCAGTATAAGCAGAGAAATCATAATGAGGAATAAAAAGCATATGTAATTTTCCATTTCCTGTGACTTCCATTTCTCCCTCCCCATTCCAGACCATTCCATCCCTTGAGAGCTTTTCCGGGGGAAGAAGGGAAGCGAGCAAATGCAGGCACATGTGAAGGTCTGCACTCCCTCTCTGCATTGTCTTTCTTGCCACTAATGTGGAAGAAAAGGTCATCCATTACTCTGGATGGTTTTCAGCACAAAGAAGCCGCCGTGTCTTTTCTCTCATTAAATAAATATACCTGCTTTTATCCACAACAATAGGAACACAAAGATGCAAAGAAGAGATACTATATATCACATTAAGTAATAGTGGTGAGTACCCAAATATACAGTAATAACCACCTTCACCCGTTTCCAAAAGCTGGACGCAGCAGCTGTTGATAAGTTACTGGCTGCAGCTAGACAAACTACCTGCTCCCTCGACCCGTGCCCCTCCTGGCTTATTAGATCTTGCCGGGAGGGGCTACGTGGCACCCTGGTCTCGATCTTAAATAGCTACCTTGAGAAAGGAGTCTTCCCGGGGGACTGAAAGAGGCTATGGTAAGACCGCTGCTGAAGAAGCCGAATTTAGATCCTTCGGCTCCCTCAATTACAGGCCTGTGTCCAACTTGCCCTTTTTGGGCAAAGTAATTGAGAGGGCAGCAGCGGATCAGCTGCAGCGGTTCTTAGATGACACAGCTGGACTTGATCCCTACCAGTCCTGCTTCCGCATTGGGCATGGGACGGAGACCGTGCTTGTCGCCATTACAGACCAACTTCGCCGCCAGCTGGACCAGGGCGGGTCAGCCCTGCTTGTCTTGTTAGATCTGACAGCAGCGTTTGATACGGTAGATCATGCACTGTTGACCCACCGTTTAGCCGGCACCGGAGTCGGGGGGACTGCACTTCAATGGCTGGCCTCCTTTCTCCGGGGCCGGGGACAACGTGTGGAGGGGGCGGGGGGGGGGGTCTCCGGGAGATCCCCACTTAATGTGGGGGTCCCCAGGGGCCATCCTCTCCCCCTTATTATTCAACGTTTATATGCGCCCCCTGGCCCAGCTGGCCCACGACTTTGGTCTGGAGTGTTATCAGTATGCGGATGACACCCAGCTTTTGCTGAGAATGGACGGCAGGCCGGATACCATACCCGATTGTTTCCATCGATGCCTGGAAGCCGTGACTGGTTGGCTGCGTGCCAGCCGGCTGAAGGTGAATCCGTCGAAGACGGAGATCCTGTGGCCCGGTCGCCCCGGGCTGGGTGGGTGCCGGTTGCCTACCCTGGATGGCGAGCAGCTTAGCCCGTCATCGTCGGTTAAGAGCTTGGGTGTTCAGTTGGACTCCCTGCTGACCATGGAGGCCCAGGTCTCCGCGGTCTGCAGGGGGTCCTTCTATCACCTGCGACAGGCTAGGCGACTGGCACCCTACCTGTCCGGGAATGACCTGGCGACGGTAATCCAAGCGACGGTCATCTCGAGACTAGACTACTGTAATGCCCTCTACGTTGGCCTTCCCTTGTCGACACTCCGGAAACTCAAGCTAGTGCAGAATGCCGCCGCTCGCTTACTGACGGGTTCGTCAGTGAGGGAGCACATTACGCCCATTCTCCGGCAACTGCACTGGCTCCCCATCGAGTACCGAATTGTCTTCAAGGTGTTGGTACTGACCTTTAAGGCCTTACATGGCCTAGGGCCTGCGTACCTGAGGGACCGCCTTACCCGTATTTGCCCGAGATCACTGCGGTCAGGCGAACAGAATCTGCTGACTATACCATCTGTCCGCGCCTGCCATCTATCCGCGACTCGCCAGAGAGCTTTCTCAGCGGTAGCTCCAGTGCTGTGGAACTCTTTGCCGGACAGTGCTCGAGCCATCTCGGAACCAGCCCCTTTCAGAAGGGCCTGTAAGACCGCCCTTTTTGAACTAGCGTTCAACTAAACCCTAACGGATGGTATGTCGTATACTCTCTGTATATTCCCTGCACCTCGTGATATGTCAAATCGTGTTTTAACCTGTTTTATGTTTTATTGTAGGGCTGCATGTCTGCGACATGCTGCCCATGTGTATTTTATTGTCACCCGCCCCGAGCCTTTAGGGAGGAGCGGAATATAAAATTGAAGAAATAAATAAATAAATAAATAAATAAAATTTACATACAAAGATATATCCACACAAGACACTACAATTCCCAATCCTACCGCCAGTTCAAAGTTCCAGGATCAAGTTCAAGGAATATCTTTCCAACATGGAACCTAGCTAAAATCCAGGAGGGTGCTGGGGTATTTGTAATCCAAAGTAGGAGTGTTGGCAGAGGAGGTAAACCCGCAATCGGGGGGAAAAGAAGGTCTGGAAGTGCCTGAGTAGGAGTCGGTTGAGGAGGAAAGAGAGGTCACCCCTCCTATACAGGAATGGGGTTATGCTCGTGGTTCTACTTAGTATGAAGTTGGCTGTTATTTATCCTCATCTCTCGCCTTGAAAAAACCCAGATTATGGGAGAAACGGACCCATTACGGCCTGGGGATTACCAGCATTAGTATACCGCCGGCGTCTTTCAACGGAGCATTCGCATTGAGGAAAACTACATCTCTTTCCTCCTCAACCGACTCCTACACAGGTACTTCCAGACCTTCTTTTCCCCAAGATTGCGGGTTTACCTCCTCTGCCAACACTCCTACTTTGGATTACAAATACCCCAGCACCCTCCTGGATTTTAGCTGGGTTCCACGTTGGAAAGATATTCCTTGAACTTGATCCTGGAACTTTGAACTGGCGGTAGGATTGGGAATTGTAGTGTCTTGTGTGGATATATCTTTGTATGTAAACGATTATTACTGTATATTTGGGTACTCACCACTATTACTAAATGTGATATATAGTATCTCTTCTTTGCACCTTTGTATTCCTATTGTTCTATATGATAGAAGGTAGCATTCTCGGAAATGCTACCTGTTCCACGCGCAGGGACAGCCAGACAGGCAGAGCTCAGGAGCTTCAATGCGTGGATGAGGCAGTGGTGTCGAGAGGAAGGATTTAGATTTGTTAGGAACTGGGGAACATTTTCAGGAAAGCCAGACCTGTACAAAAGGGACGGGTTACACTTGAACGAAAATGGAACCAGACTGCTGGCAAATAATATTAAAAAAGGCTTCAGAGCAGCTTTTAAACTGATTCCTAGGGGAAAGTCGACAGGAGCTGAGCAGCTTCCGGTTCGAGAGGGTGAAACGCCAAGTATGGAGGATGAAATTTACGCACAAATGGCTGAGTCAACAGAAAAGATAGAAAGTAGTCAAGAGGTAGGACATGGTAGGCCTTCTACAAATTCTCATAAACAGCCAAAGTTGAAAGGGCACCAGAGCAATAAATATAAATGTCTGTACACAAACGCTAGAAGCCTTCGAACAAAAATAGGGGAGTTGGAATGTTTGGCAAAAGAAAAAATATTGATATTATTGGCATAACAGAAACCTGGTGGACAGAGGAAAACAATTGGGACACAAAAATTCCAGGTTATAAACTGTACAGGAAAGACAGGAGAGGGAAAAACGGTGGCGGTGTGGCCTTGTACATAAATGAAGAGCTAGAATCTCATGAATTAGAATTTCAAGAAAATTCAAACTCACCTACAGAAACATTGTGGGTAAAAATCCCAGGACAAAAACTAATCTAGCATTAGGGATCTGCTATCGCCCTCCCAACCAAACTCCAGAGGCAGACTGCTATCTGGAAAATGAAATTAAACAGGCCTCAAAAGCAATAAAATAGTCATAATGGGGGACTTCAACTATCCCCGAATAGATTGGCTAAATTCTTGTTCTACGCATGAAAGAGACAAGGTTCCTCGACATGCTAGCTGATTATTCCCTTGAGCAGATGGTCATGGAACCAACCAGGGGAAAGGGGATCCTGGACTTGGTGCTAACAAATGAACAAGATCTCGTTCAAGATGTCCTTGTAACTGAGCCCATAGGTACCAGTGACCACAACACAATAACCTTCAACTTAAGTTTGATAGCAAACTGTCAGTGAAAACTAACACAGAGACCTTAAATTTTCACAAAGGAATTTCACCAAAATGAGAAAAATAGTAAAGAACAAACTAAAAGGAACAGTAAAAAAATCAAATCCCTCCAAAATGCTTGGAAACTGTTTAAAAATACTATAAAACAAGCCGAACTAAAATGCATTCCTAAAATAAGAAAGAGGCCGGAAAGTCCAAGAGGACATCTGTATGGCTTACAAATGAAGTAAAAGATGTGATTGGAAAGAAGAAAAACTCATTTAAGAAATGGAAGGCTCTTCCTACTGAGGAGAACAGAAAGGAACACAAGCTCTGGCAAACTAAATGCAAAGCAACCGTCAGGAAAGCCAAGAGAGATTTTGAGGCACATATAGCTAAGAACATTAAAAAAATAGCAAAAACTTCTTTAAGTACATCAGAAGCAGGAACCCAACTAGAAAAGCAGTTGGGCCACTTGACGAAAAATGGTAAGAAAGGGACGATAAGTGAAGACAAGGAGATTGCTGAGCGGCTAAACGACTTCTTTGCCTCCGTTTTCACACAGGAGGACAGACAACATATGCCTGCAGCTGAGTCAGTTTTTTCAGGGAGGGAATTAAATGAATTAAACCAGATAGAGATAAACAAGGAAGATGTTCTCACATGCCTTACTAAACTAAATGTCAACAAATCACCAGGGCCAGATGGCATCCACCCCAGAGTTCTTAAGGAACTCAAGTGTGAAATTGCTGAAATTCTAGCCAAAATATATAACCTTTCTCTAAGATCAGGCACTGTACCCGAGGACTGGAGGGAGGCAAATGTAACTCCGATCTTCAAGAAAGGATCCAGGGGTGATCCAGGAAATTATAGGCCAGTTAGTCTAACCTCAGTTCCAGGCAAAGTGATGGAAACCATTATTAAAGAAAAATTACTAAGCACATAGAAGAACAGGCATTGCTGAAGGAAAATCAACATGGTTTCTGCAAAGGCAAATCATGTCTTACTAACTTGATAGAATTCTTTGAGGGTGTAAATAAACACATAGATAAAGGGGACCCAGTCGATATTGTTTACCTTGACTTTCAAAAGGCTTTTGACAAAGTCCCTCACCAAAGGCTCTAAATAAGCTCTTTAGCCATGGAATCAGGGGACAGGTCTTGTCCTGGATTGGAACCTGGCTAAACTGTAGGAAACAAAGGGTGGTAATAAATGGACACTTCTCTGGGTGGAAAGAGGTGAGAAGTGGCGTACCCCAAGTTCAGTTTTAGGACCGTTACTTTTTAATTTATTCATAAACGATCTGGATGTAGACGTAAATTGTGAGGTAGCAAAGTTTGCAGATGACACTAAACTGTTCAGGGTAGTTAAAAATGAAACTGACTGTAAAGAGCTCCAGAAAGATCTCTCGAAATTGAGTGAATGGGCAACAAAGTGGCAAATGCATTTTAACCTAAACAAGTGTAAAGTCATGCACATCGGGGCAAAGAACCCCAAATACACTTATCAACTGATGGGATCAAAGCTTTCTGAGACAAACCAGGAAAGGGATCTTGGGGTTTTGGTGGACAGCTCAATGAAGATGTCAACCCAGTGCGCTGCAGCAGTGAAAAAAGCAAATTCTATGCTTGGCATGATCAGGAAGGGAATCGAAAATAGGTCGGCAAATGTTGTATTGCCTCTCTACAAATCTATGGTGAGGCCACATCTGGATTACTGTGTACAATTCTGGTCACCGCACCTCAAAAAGGATATAACGGAACTGGAAAAGGTACAAAGAAGGGCAACAAATATGATCCAAGGGATGGAGCAGCTCCCTTATGAAATCAGGTTGCAACGCCTTGGTCTTTTCAGCCTTGAAAGACGGCGTTTAAGAGGTGACTTGATCGAAGTGTATAAAATCATGCATGGGATAGAAAAGGTGAACAAAGAAAAAATATTTTCTCTGTCACACAACACTAGGACTAGGGGCACTCCTAAAGCTCCAAGGTAGGAAAGTTAGGACTAATAAAGGGAAATATTTCTTCACCCAGAGGGTCATTGGGTTATGGAACTCACTTCCAGAGGAGGTTGTGACAGCTGTCAGCCTGGACAGCTTCAAGGCAGGATTAGACAGATTCATGGAGACCAAGGGAATCAGTAGCTACTGAAATGGACATCCAAGTGCCACCTCTGTGTTGATGGAGGCAGGCAGGATTTTCCCCGGGTACTGGTTGTGGGGGTCGGGAGCAGGTGAGGGTTTTGCCCTCCTTTCTGCTAGAGATCCCCGTGTACAACTAGTGGGCCACTGTGTGACACAGAATGCTGGACTAGATGGGCTGAGGCCCGATTCAGCATGGCTCTTCTTATGTTCTTATGTTCTTATAACCAGGCTTGTTGATCCTTTATCCACAACAAGACAGCGAGTGGCTCTAGATTCCTCTATCACAGGAAAACACCCTAGCCTTCTGTACCTGTGGATGGTGGAATCTAGAATCTGTAGACTACTTGACCATACATTTATTATTATTTATTTGCATCATTTATACCACGTCCATATCAGCCCAAGGGCGACTCAGGGCGGTGAACAATCGGTACAATTCGATGCCATCACTAAAACACACATCAATCGAATAAAAACATAGCATACCAACATCTAAAACAGTGATTCCCAAACTTTTTGGCCTACCGCCCCCTTTCCAGAATTTTTTTTACTCACCACGCCCTAGAAATTATTTTTTTAAAAAATGTAATAGCAATTAAACAGAAAGATATATGTATTAATGCAGTGGTTCTCAACCT
The DNA here is from genome assembly GCA_030556195.1 of Anolis apletophallus. Taxonomy (NCBI): domain Eukaryota; kingdom Metazoa; phylum Chordata; class Lepidosauria; order Squamata; family Anolidae; genus Anolis; species Anolis apletophallus. The sequence continues at coordinate 2,521,238 of JARBWK010000001.1, forward strand.
TTCTAATGCCGTGACCCCTAAATAAGGTTCCTCATGTTGTGGTGACCCCCAACCATATTTTCGTTGCTACTTCATAAATAATTTTGCTACTCTTATGAATTCTAATGCAAATCTCTAATATGCAGGATGTATTTTCATTGTTACAAATTGAACATCATTAAAGCATAGTGATTAATCACAAAAACAATATGTTTGGGGGAGTATGGACAACGGATGATGGGATTGGCAGTACCTTCAATCAATTCAGCTCTGACTTCCACAGACCACTGAGACCACCACAAATGACAGAACTGGACCAAACTTGGCACAGAGAACCCACATGGCCAACAGAAAATACTGGAGGGGTTTGGGAGGAATTGGCAGTGATTTAGGAGACATGTAGTTCACCTACATTTGGAGAGCACTATGTACCCAAACAACTATGGATTTGGATGAAATTTGGCACAAATACTCAATATGCCCAAATTTGAACACTGGTGGAGTTTTGAGACACTAGCCTTTTTTCATTTGGGAGTTGTGGATGCTGGGATTTATAGTTCACCTGCAATCAAAGAGCATTTTGAACTCCACCAACAATGGAATTGAGCCAAATTTGGCACACCGAACCCGGGGGGGTCTCCGGGAGGTCCCCACTTAATTGTGGGGTCCCCCCAGGGGCCATCCTCTCCCCCTTATTATTCAACATTTACATGCGCCCCCTGGCCCAGCTGGCCCGCGACTTTGGTCTGGAGTGTTACCAGTACGCTGATGACACCCAGCTTCTGCTGAGAATGGACGGCAGGCCGGACACCGTACCCGATTGTTTCCATCGATGCCTCGAAGACGTGACTGGATGGCTGCGTGCCAGCCGGCTGAAGGTGAATCCGTCGAAGACGGAGATCCTGTGGCCCGGTCGCCCTGGGCTGGGTGGGTGCCGGTTGCCTACCCTGGATGGCGAGCGGCTTAGCCCGTCATCTTCGGTTAAGAGCTTGGGTGTTCAGTTGGACTCCCTGCTGACCATGGAGTCCCAGGTCTCTGCGGTCGGCAGGGCGTCCTTCTTTCACCTACGACAGGCTAGGCGACTGGCACCCTACCTGTCCAGGAGCGACCTGGCGACGGTAATCCAAGCGACGGTCATCTCGAGACTGGACTACTGTAACGCCCTCACGCTGGCCTTCCCTTGTCGACACCGGAAACTCAAGCTAGTGCAGAATGCCGCTGCTCACTTGCTGACGGGTTCGTCGGTGAGGGAGCACATCACGCCCATCCTTCGGCAGCTGCACTGGCTCCCTATCGAACCGAATTGCCTTCAAGGTGTTGGTATTGACCTTTAAGGCCTTACACGGCCTAGGGCCTGCGTACTTGAGGGACCGCCTTACCCCGTATCTACCCCCGAGATCACTGCGGTCTGACGAACAGAATCTGCTGACGGTACCATCAGTCCGCTCCTGCTACCTATCTGCGACTAGACAGAGAGCCTTTTCTGCAGCAGCTCCAGTGCTGTGGAACTCTTTGCCGGACAGTGCTCGAGCCATCTCAGAGCTAGCTCCATTCAGAAGGGCTTGTAAGACCGCCCTCTTTGGACTAGCCTTTAATTAGGCATAGAGGGATTGTACCTCAAGAACTATGTATGTCACCCTGCACCTCGAAATGTGTCAAATTGTGTTTTTAATGTGTTTTATGCTTTTATTGTAGGGCTCCATGTCTGCGACATGATGCCCATTTATATTGTTGTTATCCGCCCCGAGCCTGTGGGGAGGAGCGGAATACAAGACCGAAGAAATAAAATAAAATAAAATCATTCACCGCCCCCTTAAAGGGGTTCACCACCCCCCAAAGTCCCCTGAGCCTCCCACCGCCCCCTTGGATCGCCTCACCGCCCACTTTGAGAATCAGTGGTGTAGATGTTGGAGTCCGTGCTGGCCTGAGGGCTCCGGTGTTTCCCAATCAAGACACGCAGAGATGGGGGCAGAACCAGAGGCTTATTATAAATGAATTTCAACAAAGACAAATGTAAGATATTACACTTTGGCATAAAACATGAAATGCAAAGATACAGGGTGGGTGATGCCTGGCTCGACAACAGTCTACTATGGGTCCCCCAGATGTTTTGCCTCCAACTCCCAGAAACCCTAACAGCTGGTAAACTGGCTTGGAATTCTGGGAGTTGTAGGCCAAAACACCTGGGGACCCACAGGTTGAGAACCACTGGTCTATGGTATTTGAAAAAGATCTTGGAGTCTTAGTGGGCAGCAGCTTGAACCTGAGTCAACAGTGTGATGCAGCAGCTGAAAAAACCCATGGGATTTTCGGCTTCATTAAAAGGAATCCAATGTCTAGATCGAGGGGAGACCTGGTGCTTCTCTATTCTGCTTTGGTTAAGCCTCACCTGGAATCACACTGTGTCCAATCCTGGGGAACCACAGTTTAAAGAGATATTGACAAGCTGGAAGGTGTCCAGAAAAGGGCAACTAAGGTGATCAAAAGTCCGGAGACCATGAATCCCTATGAGGAACATCTTAAAGAGCTGGGAATCTCTAGCCTGCAGATGAGAAGGTTGAGAGGAGAGATGATATGTGGGGTTGCCTTTGAAGACTGCTCGGAAGCGTCAAATGGTCCAGCGTGCGGCAGCCAGGTTGCTAACAAGAGTGGCACTCAGGGAACACACAACTCTGCTGTTGCGCCAGCTCCACTGGCTGCCAGTTTGCTACCGAGCAGAATTCAAAGTGCTGGCCATAGATGGTTCCAGCCCAGCTTATCTATCCAAACGGATCTCTCCCTATGAACCCACCAGGGAATTGAGATCATCAGGGGAGGTCCTGCTCTCGATCCCGCCGGCTTCACAAGCATGTTTGGCGGGGACGAGGGACAGGGCCTTCTCAATGGTGGCCCCGCAGCTGTGGAACTCTCTGCCCATGGATATCAGATCGACTCCCTCCCTCCTTACCTTTCCAAAAAAATGAAAACTTGGCTCTTCAAGCAAGTGTTTGGAGCTTCAGCTTAATTAGTCAACGGAATTGGAAATGACCTTGGAACGACAAAGACCACGGACAACGGACTGAATATGACAACACAGTTTCTTTTAAAAATTATTAATTTATGGTTCATTATTTTAATGTTTTGATGTTTTAGACAGTGTAGTATTTAATGCAGATTGACACCTCTTTAATTGCCATGTCTCAATACTATGGAATCCTGGGAGTTGTTGTTTGATGAGGCAGCGACATTATTTAGTAGAGAATCCTGCTTTGCAACAGCTGCAGAGCTGTTTGGGCTGGAAGTCAGCCTGAAGAAAAGGGAAGTCCTATACCAGCCCACACCACAGGAAGAACACCATCATCCCCACGTCAGTATAGGCAAAGCTGTACTTAAGTCCGTTCAGCAGTTCACCTCCCTAGGAAGCATCATCTCTTCAGGCGCCAAGATTGAGAAAGAGTTAGATCACAGATTAGCAAAGGCATAGAGTGCATTCAGAAGGCTTCACAAAAGAGTCTGGAGCAACAAGCACCTGAGGCAAAGCACCAAAATCAGTGTGTGTGCTACAAGTACCTATTCTCCTATATGGGTCTGAAACACCTATGACTCCTCAAAACGCTTTCATCAGCGCTGTCTTCGCACAATCCTAAATATACACTGGACCGACTATGTGACGAATGTTGCTGTCCTTGAGCAAGCAGGGATCACCAGCGTTGAGGCCATGCTATTGAGAACACAGCTGCGCTGGGCAGGGCACAAGGTCTCTAGGATGGAGGACCACTGCCTCCCAAAGATACTACTCTATGGTGAACGGGTCAGCGCAAGAGAGGCGCCCCCAAAAAGAGATACAAGGACTCCCTGAAACAACATCTCAGGCTCGGCCAGATTGATCACCAACAATGGTCCACCCTGGCCTCACATCGGGAGGCATGGAGATGCACTATCCACAATGCTGCGGCCTCTTTCGAGAAGACACGCCAAATGGGTCTCGAAGAGAAATGACAGCGCAGAAAGAACCGCAACTTGGAAACAACATCACCCAAGGAGACTTTCTGCTGTGCTTTCTGCAACCGGACTTGCCTATCTCGGATTGGCCTTCTGAGTCATCAACGCGCTTGTAGGAAGCGTGGGAGGAGTCCTTCCTAAGAATCTTCGTTCGCGAAGTAATGCCAGAGACCAAAGACCTTGTAATACTCTTTGAGATTTCTACCTCCAACAAAGGAGAATTAGAACATTTAATGTGTACAGCACTTAAAAGATTTTTCCAGATGCAACACTGCAAAAGCTTCCTGAGAAAATACACGTTCTCTGCCTAAGAATGGAGCGAATGGCCTCACTGATATCGGAACGTGGGCCTCAAAGGTAGTTATCTTCTCTTGCTAATGCAGTTGAAATTTTATTGCCTGGATTTTACGACCCTTTAGTCTCCCTGCGGCCACTTGACCAACAAACGCAATGACCTCTGCCTGTACTTAGATCATCTTTACTGACCACCTTTGAATCGTAGAGCTGGAAGAGACCACCAGGCCCACCCAGTCTAAGCCCATTCTGCCATAAAGGCATCCACAATCAAATCACTCTCAATAGATGGTCATTCAGTTTGTCATGTAGGGCAAGTCTGCTCTAGAGGTGCATCATTGGTGGGGTTCAGTGTGATCTCTGGCTGCAGGATAAACTACAGCTCCCACCAAGGAGGGTCAGTCCCCTCAAAACCCTTCAGTAGGTTCAGTTGGCCAAAGAGGTTCTGTGTGCCAAGTTTGCCCAGATCCGTCATCAGTGGTGGTCACAGTGTCTCTGCATGTAAATGAACTACAACTTCCAGAAATGAAGGTCAGTTCCCTCCATATCCCTCCAGCATGGTGATTCTGCGTGCCAAGTTAGGTCCAGGGCCATCATTGATGGGACTCAGGGTGCCCCATGATTGCAAGTGGACTATAAATCCCAGTACCTACAATGACTATAAATCAAGGTGAATTTCCCACAAAACTCTCCAGTATTTTGATTTGGTTGTGTGTGCCAAATGTGGTCCAGGTCTATTGTCAGTGGGGGTCACAGTGCTCTGACTTGATGCAGGGTGAACTACAACTTCCAACATGTGGAGTCAATCCGCCAAACTCCTCCAGTCATGCTCTGTTTGTTATGCAGACAGAGTTGTAAAAGGTAGGAAAGGGTTGAGAGCAGGGGTCAGGAACCTTTTTGACTCGGAGAGCCATGAAAGCAAAGTATTTGGAAATTTGTTTCAGTGAGAGCCATATAATCGATATCTCTATACATAATAAAAGAGAAAAAGATGTATGTATGTATGTGGAGGAAGTGTCCACTTACACAGACAGCCTGGGGCCTCCACAAGCAGGCTATAATTCCAAGTGCTGAGAGGCCTCCCAAGGCATTCCCTCATCTGACATTGCAGGTCACAGTGAGCGCCATGAACATGGAGCCCAAACACTGCCAATGTCCTCCCCAAACACTACGGCTCACCACCCAAGGAATGCTTTCATTTAGGGTAGGGGTGCTCAGAATGGTGATCGTGATCACCAGGGTGATCTTTGGGCCTCATCCTGGTGATCTTCAGGCCCCTGACCAGGTTTTTTGCTGTTGGTCCTCTTCACGCGCCCCTGCACGCTGCAAAGAAGTCCTCCGTCATTGCTCCTCCCGCTCCCCTGCTCGCGCTGCCTCCAAAAGCTGCAGAGTCCACGAGGCAGAATGGGCCCCCTCTGTAGGATTCCTCCTCCTCCCCCCGTCCTACTCCAGCCACGCAGCGGCGTAGGAGACCCAAGGGGCGGGCCTGGATGCCGCGATGCATGGCTGGTCCCGCGCGCATGCGCAGAAGCGCCCATTCTGCCTCTCGGACTTCTCGTGAGCTCTTGGAGGCGGCACGCATGCTGGCGGCGTGGAAATAGGAGCAACGACGGAGGAGAAGAAGAAGGACACTTTGGGGTCATTTCCTTACCGCATCTCAAAGGTCGGTCTTTTTACTTTGGGGTGGGTGCTTGATTGTTCTGTGGCATGTCCTTTGTGTTATTTTTAATGTTTAAAAATGGCCTTTTAGCTCCAAAGCCTCTCTGCTTGCTTTGTTCCTTGAGAAATATATGTTGGGGAATATGGAAATGTGGGAGAAATGGGGTGGTTGGATGTATTTTTGCATGCCCCTTTGTTTACCTTGCTGAGCATTAAATGGCCTTGCAGTTCAAAAGCCTCTCTTCTTACTTTCTGGCTGATAATATGTGTATAAATATAAATAAATAAATAAGAAAATAGTTACTGTATATGTTTTACATTTCTGGGTAGGTGATCTTTGGGACTTGGTTTTTTAATCAGTAGCTCCCATGCTGAAAAAGTGTGAGGGCCCGCCACGTGACATTTTCTGTGGCCCAGGGCTGCTTTCCGGCAACTCTTTGGGCGGGGAGAGGCCGGACGCTAGGCCTGCCGCACCTGGGAGCCATAAAGAATTGCCAAAAGAGCCATATGTGGCTCGTGAGCCATAGGTTTAGAGAAAGGCAGTGGGCGGGGCCATGCAAATTCCACACCAACGGAAAGAGTCAGAAACACTGGGATGTCTGTGGTGGAGAAAACACGTAAAATCTAGGATGAAATTGTCCCCGAATGAAAGCATTTCTTGGGTGGTGGGCGGTATGGTGTTTGGGGAGGACATTGGCAGGGGTTTGGCTACATGTTCATGGCACTCGCTATTATGTATATACAGTAGATAATTAATTAATTAAATTGATTAATTTATTTGGATTTGTAGACCGCCACTCCCAAGGCTCGGAGCGGTTTACAACACATGGATGATAGATGATTATCATGTCCCCTCTTGACTTTCTTTTCACCAAACTAAACATACCCGGGAGCCCCCAGTGGTGCAATGGGTTAAACCGCTGAGCTGTTGAACTTGCTGACCGAAAGGTTGGTGGTTCGAAACCAGCGAGCAGGGTGAGCTCCCACTGTTAGCCCCAGCTTCTGCCAACCTAGCAGTTCGAAAACATGCAAATGTAGATCAATAGGTACCTCTCTGGCAGGAAGGTAACGGCGCTCCATGCAGTCATGGTGGCCACATGACCTTGGAGGTGTCTATGGACAATGCCGGCTCTTCAGCTTAGAAATGGAGATGAGTACCACCCCCAGAGACACCCCCCAGACTTAATGTCAAGGGGAAACCTTTGCCTGTATTAAACATACCCAGTTCTCTTCCTAATTGTCCAAGCTCTGTTTTGTGGCTTTTTGATGGTTCATATTTTGCTGGATGGCCAACCCAGCAGTCCCTAGATATCCTCACTGTCTACCCATGTGGATAACTTCTCCACTGGTTCTCTTTAATTGGCGTACACTGGCGTCGTCTTCTCTCTTAATGAGAATCCAGCTTGCCATCTGCTCTCAAGCAACATCCGTCCAAAACCGGGGACAGTTCCTTCATTCTGCCTTAATGGTAGGACACCAGCGTTAGGGTTGTAAGACAACAACTCATTAAAAACAGGGTTTTCTCCTCAATTACTATGAATGACAGCCACCGCTCAGAGGCCGCAGTCGACAGGCAGGCCTTTTAATGACAGGCTTAGAGAAGGGGATTATAACGCTGTTCTACAATCCACAGAGCACCGGGCCCCAGTTATTAGATCTCGGAGTTCAAATGTGAGAAAGAAAGGACGTTGTGAAAGTCCATCCCTGCTCGGCTACGTCTTATCAGATCCCGAGTATTGTCACCGCCTGCAGTGGCCGAAAGGTCAAGAAACTCTCCATGTGACCTGTAGTGCGGAGTCAGGTTGAGACCTTATATAGAGACACAGCAAAACCGATGAGGACTGAGAGCATATATAGGAGTGGCAAGCATTAGAACAGTGTTTCTCAACCTTCCTAATGCCGCGACCCCCTTAGTACAGTTCCTCATGTTGTGGTGACCTCCAACCGTAATAATGTTTTCGTTGCTACTTCATAACTCTAATTTTGCTCCTGTCATGAATTGTGATGTAAATATCTGATATGCAGGGTGTGTTTTCATTCACTGGACCAAATTTGGCACAAATGCCAGATACGCCCAAATTTGAATACTGGTGGGGTTGGGGGGGGGGAATTGATTTTGTCATTTGGGAGTTGTAGTTGTAGGGATTTATAGTTCACCTACTACCAAAGAGCATTCCGAACTCCACCAATGATGGAATTGAACCAAACTTGGTACACAGAACTCCCATGACCAACAGAAAATACTCAAAGGGTTTGGTGGGCATTGACCTTGAGTCCACAGTGCTCTCTGGGTGTGGGTGAACTACAACTCTGGAGAGTTGTAGTTCACCCACATCCAGAGAGCACTGTGGACACAAACAATGATGGATCTGGACCAAACTTGGCACGAATACTCCATATGCCCAAATACGAAAAAACTGGTGAAGTTTGGGGAAAATAGACCTTGACATTTGAGAGATGTAATTGCTGGGATTTATAGTTCACCTACAACCAAAGAGCATTCTGAATCCCACCAACAATGGAATTGAACCAATCTTGGTACACAAAACTCCCACGACCAACAGAAAACACTCCAACAGACCTCACAACCTCTGAGGATGCCTGCCGAAGATGGAGGCGAAACATCAGGAGAGAATGCTTCTAGAATATGGCCATAAAACCTACAACCCAGCCATTCCAGCAATGAAAGCTTTCGACAATACAGAAAATACTGTAGAACTGGGCCAAACTTCTCACACAGGACACCCATGTCTTGAAAGGATTCTCTGGCACGAGCCTCACTCGAGCCTTGCACGCTCTCCCTCGCCCACACATTCGCACCACGCCGCCATGCGCCAAGCACACCTGCTCTCCGCTCCTTGCTTGGAGTCTCAGAAACAGCCTTCCTCTTGGCTGAGAGGTTGACCAATCACAGGAGAGGAGGATCTGGTGGGAGGATTCCAAAAAGGAAGAGAGGGACAGGCAGAGAGATCTTCAGCCTTCTCTGCCAAAGGGGTTCCCAAGACAAGCCAAAATATGTGTTTACTTTGGAGTCCCCTCTGAGACTGCCTCGCAGCCCCCAGGGGTCCCAACTTCCAGGTTGAGAAACACTGCACTAAAAAGACAGGTGGGGACTTGCTTAGAAACTGACGGGAGGATCTACACTGTAGAATTAATGCAGTTTGACTTTACTTTGACTGCAATGGCTCAGTGCTATGGAATCATAGCAGTTGCATCTTTAAGGTCTTTATCCTTCTCCACCTAAGAGTGCTGGTGCCTTACCAAACTACAACCCCTGGGATTCTATAGCATTGAACCAGGGCACTGAAAGTGGTATACAATTGCATTAAATCTACAGGGTAGATGCACCCAGTGGCAGCACAATAAGCACCAGCACAAGGACATGAACATGCAAATAGCTCCATTCCTACAACTGCCATGTCCACGCCTAGGGTTGCCACCTGTGCCAGGCATGTAGCCAGGGGGGGCGCTTAGGGGGCTTCAGCCCGCCCCCCCCCAAATTCTCAGGGTGGTCCACGAGAAGGCCTTACTGGCACATTATTTAAACTGTTATGTTTATTCATATCATGATCTGATCACCATGATCTGCTCATTATATCCCACATTCATGGGGTTTTTGAGGTAACAATACAAAAGGTTTGCTAGGGTAGACCCTCTCTCACTCAGTCTCAGCCCCCCCAATCAAACTCAGCCCCTCCCGAATCAAAATCCTGGCTACGGCCCTGACCTGTGCCGTATTATACGGGATGTCCCGTATTTTTGCTCTGAATTTCGTGTCCTTATTTTCAGCTCCTGTCCCGTATTGACAGGACAGGACAGGTGGCAACAGGAGGCGAGGCCGGGCCAGCAGTGAGCGCCACCACACTGCCAGCAGCTTCTCTGCGGCGCTTGCGCTCGCTTGCCTCGCCCTCACAGCAGGCAGCAGAGTAGCCCCAGCAGCAGCACACCTACCTGGCCACAGGCGGCACCTTGCTGCGCCGCCAGGCCAGCATCCACCATCTTCCTGGCCTGCCCCCTGCCCTATGGCAGGCTCTGCTCAGGTCAGCCGATGAGGGCAGGCCACCATCCGTGTGCACGGAAAAGAGGCGAGAGCAGCAGAGACACCACAAGGCTGTTCAGAGGGTGTAAGTCGGTTTCTTTTATGAATGTCAATCATTATCTTATTCTGTTAATAAAACTATTTATACCTAACATTGTCCCTTATTTTTGTGAAAAATCCCGTATTTTTAGGTAAATGTCCCTTATTTCTTATGTCAAAAACTGGCAACCCTACCCATGCCCCTCTGAATGAGGCATAGCAAAAATGTCACAACACACATGCACAAAATTAGTCAGTGCTGACATAACCTTCTCAGCAGCAAAGTGACGGCATTTCTTCTCTTATTCACACCAGCGACAAGAGCCGGGCTGCATCACATGACACCCCGTTGCGGGTGGGCTGCACGACTACGGGACAATGCCAGGGGAAAGCCATCCGAGCATTTGCCTGGAAGCACACAGTGCCTGGTGCTAACAGAGAAGGAAGGTCCGCCGCCTACCTCCGAAAGAGACCATCTGACGAAATGGAGCCATTTGAACCTGTCACAGCTTGTTCTTTTACACAACATTTTGTATTCATTGTGGCCCTTAAAAATCTTTTGGATTGAAACACACACAATCACTTATACGTATTTTCTGGTTGATGGTAACTGCAAGAGAAAAGCATCTACAGGACTAGGGATGCCTGTCTTTGTGTTTGATCGGGCCTGGGCAAACTTGGGGCCTCCAGGTGTTTTGGACTTCAACTCCCACCATTCCGAACAGCCGGTTTGCCCATGCCTATGTCAGATGAATGCAAGTAGTTAAACACGAGAGGCTTCCGTAGAATGAATGTAGTTTGGCACAACTTTAACTTTAATCGTTCATTGCTATGAAATCCTGGGAGTTGTAGTTTTACAAGGTATTTAGCCAGAGAGTACGGATGCCTCACCAGACGATAAATCCCCAGATCCTATAGCATCCAGGCATTACATTTAAAGTGGTGTCAAGCTGCACAAATTCTACATTTGCCTTCAGTCTCTAAGGGCCCCTCCACACGGCCATATAAACCAGAATATCAAGGCAGAAAACCTCACAATATCTTCTTTGAACTGGGTTATTTGAGTCCACACAGCCATATATTCCAGTTCAAAGCAAATCATATGGGATTTTATTCAACTGTGTCAAAGGGTCCAAAGACCTCTTCCACACTGCCATATAAAACCCAGATTATCTGCTTTGAACTGTGTAAAACCCAGTTATCTGCTTCAAAGCAGAAAATGAACTGTGTAATCTGGATTATACGGCAGCCTATATTAAAGGTCATCCTTTACAAAGGCCCCTTTCTAACTGTCCCATAATCCAGATTATCAAAGCAGAAAATCTGCTCTGAACTGGATTGTATGAGTCTCTAATCCAGTTCAGAAAGGTTAATTATCTGCTTTGATAATCTGGATTATACGGCAGTGTAGAAGGGGCCTATATTAAAAGGTCATCCTTTACAAAGGCCCCTTTCTACACTGTCCCATAATCCAGATTATCAAAGACGACAGTCCACATTATCTGCTCTGAACTGGATTGTATGAGTCTACACTCCCATATAATCCAGTTCAAAGCCGATAATCTGGATTTTTATGGCAGTGTAAAAAGGGCAAAAATGGGGGGAAATTCAATTATATATCGAATGCCCATGTATTCATAATGACACATGCACAATCCCCTAAATTCACAGGGCAATTAAATTAGCAATGATAATGCTACTGAGCAGGAATGTCTCATTTCCATCTCTCACCCCGACTGTGCAACTTGAGTGTTGAGATTGTATAGCAAAAGGAGCACCAATTGGTTGACAATACTTAAATCTAGCATCGCAAGAACAGGGCAGCTTACAACGTAACACCATACGTGTTTCTTGCTGTTGTGTGCCTTCTCAGCATCTCCATCTTCTGACAGGTTTAAGGCGAACCCATCTCTGGGTTCCCTGTTCAACTGACGAAATCCATACACAAGTCACAGTTCTTGAGCCTCAGAGGAAGGGAAGACCAAGCCGACTATAAATACATATCTGGCATTACTTCGCAAACGAAGATTCTTAGGAAGGACTCATCCCATGCTTTCTACAAGCGCGTTGATAACTAAGAAGGCCAATCTGAGATAGGCAAGTCCGGTTGCAGAAAGCACAGCGGAAAGTCTCCTTGGGGGATGTTGTTTCCAAGTTGCGGTTCTCTCTGCGTTGTCGTTTCTCTTCGAGACCCATTCGGCGTGTCTTCTCGAAAGAGGCCGCAGCATTGTGGATAGTGCGTGTCCACGCCTCCCGATGGACCATTGCTGGTGATCAATCTGGCCGAGCCTGAGATGTTGTTTCAAGGAGTCCTTATATCTCTTTTGGGGGCGCCTCTCTTGCGCTGACCCATGGCGAGTTCACCATAGAGTAGTATCTGTGGGAGGCGGTGGTCCTCCATCCTAGAGTCGTGCCCCGCCCAGCGCAGCTATGTTCTCAATAGCATGGCCTCAATGCTGGTGATCCCTGTTTGCTCAAGGACAGCGACATTCGTCACAAAGTCAGTCCAGTGTACATTTAGGATTGTGCAAAGACAGCGCTGATGAAAGCATTCTAGGAGTCCTAAGTGTTGGCAATAGGTGACCCATGTTTCAGACCCATAAAGGAGAATAGACAGTACGACACACTGATTTTGGTGCTTTGCCTCAGGTGCTTGTTGCTCCAGGCTCTTTTGTGAATGCACTATATGCCTTTGCTAATCTGTGATCGAACTCTGAAGAGATGATTCTTCCCAGGTAGGTGAACTGCTGGACGGACTTAAGGACAGATGTGCCTGTGCTGACGTGGGGAATATGGTGTTCTTCCTGTGGTGCGGGCTGGTAGAGGACTTCCGTTTTCTTCAGGCTGACTTCCAGCCCAAACAGCTCTGCAGCTGTTGCAAAGCAGGATGTTGCAAAGCTGCCCTTGTTGCCCATTCAGTGATTCGAGTCCAGCGAGTGGGGTGAGCTCCTGCCTGTCAGCTCCAGCTCCTCGTGTGGGGATATGAGAAAAGCCTCCCACAGGATGGTAAAACATTCAGGCGTCCCCTGGGCAACTTCCTTGCAGACAGCCAATTCTCTCACACCAGAAGCGACTTGCAGTTTCTCAAGTTGCTCCTGACACACACACGCACAAATGTTCCACAGTAGTGATAAGGGAATCAGGGAAAGGTATATATTAACAGGGAAAAGAAGGGAATCGGCTTTGTTAATTTATGGTGTTGAAGGGTCATTTTAAGCACACAATCAAATGAATTTCCATTGCATCCTGCAGAGATGAGAAGGTAAAAGGCACAGCACGGCAACAGGCAGGCTTCACAGAAAGCCACACGTGCCTTCTGTGAGGTATATATATAAAAAGATGCCATGCTTACTGTCACACAATGGCAACAACCAAGTGTTTGGGGGTTCAAATCAACAAAAGAATTGCATAAACCAGGGCTGTCCAACTTCTACCGGCCCAGGGGCCTGTATTCCGGTCACTGATGAACTGGGGGGGCGAAGGGTCTGCCCCCCCCCGGCCCGCCCCCGGCCCGCCCGGCTCAGCTCCGCCCTGGCTCTGCCCCGCCCCTGGCTCCACCCCGCCCCGCCCCCACCCTCCCCCGGCTCCAATTTACTTACAATTCATAAGGGGCATCCATACAATCAAATATAATCTTTTACTAAGGGGACATGCAGGAGCCATAAGGGGCATCCATACACAATTACATAATAATAACATAAAGGCTAGCCTACCTTCCCAAACGCCAGGATCCAGGAGTAGCCGGACCACGAGCAGAGGCGACGACCGACCGAGGCAGCAGCCGAGAAGGTCCAAATCGCGCTGCGCTGCGCAGGGATTAAGTAGCCGAGATTTCGGCAACAGGAGTATCGCGAGACTACGGAAGCCACACGGGATTTCGCTCCCAAACGCAGGCGTGATCTCGCGTTGAGAGCGAAATCCCGTGTGGCTTCCGTAGTCTCGCGATACTTGCTCCGGAACCCGGAAGTGGGTAATTTTTTAAAATATTATTATTTAATTTATTTTTAATTTTTATTTTTATTTAAAAGCTTAGGGGGCTGCAGGGAAGGGGCTGGGGGCCGTATACGGCCCCGGGCCAGCAGTTGGACAGCCCTGGCATAAACCACATTGAGATGCAGATCAGTGCGATGGCAATCAGGGGCGCACCTCTACGCTCTCGTTCCTTCTCTCACACAAGCATATGCAGTTGCGTATCTAGTAAAAAATCTGCATTTGTAAGGGAGATGATCAGGCATCGAAATCAGTGGTGCCTGTGCCATTCGACACACTCAGACCAGTCTCATTTGCTTATGTAAAAAAAAAGGGGGGGAGCCCATGGCTCAGACACCTGCACAGAGACAGGTGTTCTCAATACAGAGAGAGGTTTCTAGAGCAGAGCTCTCCCCTCTTTTTGTTTGAGCAGTAACTTGAAAAACTGCAAGTCGCTTGTGATGCGAGAGAATTCGCTGTCCGGATGTGTTACCATCCTGTGAGTAGGCACATAGAAGAACAGGCATTGCTGAAGGAAAATCAACATGGTTTCTGCAAAGGCAAATCATGTCTTACTAACTTGTTAGAATTCTTTGAGGGTGTAAATAAACACATAGATAAAGGGACCCAGTCGATATTGTTTACCTTGACTTTCAAAAGGCTTTTGACAAAGTCCCTCACCAAAGGCTCCTAAATAAGCTCTTCAGCCATGGAATCAGGGGACAGGTCTTGTCCTGGATTGGAACCTGGCTAAACTGCAGGAAACAAAGGGTGGTAATAAACGGACACTTCTCTGGGTGGAAAGAGGTGAGAAGTGGCGTACCCCAAGGTTCAGTTTTGGGTCCGTTACTTTTTAATTTATTCATTAATGACCTGGATGTAGAGTGAATTCTGAGGTAGCAAAGTTTGCAGACGACACTAAATTGTTCAGGGGTAGTTAAAAATGAAACTGACTGTAAAGAGCTCCAGAAAGATCTCTCGAAATTGAGTGAATGGGCAACAAAGTGGCAAATGCATTTTAACCTAAACAAGTGTAAAGTCATGCACATCGGGGCAAAGAACCCCAAATACACTTATCAACTGATGGGATCAAAGCTTTCTGAGACAAACCAGGAAGGGATCTTGGGGTCTTGGTGGACAGCTCAATGAAGATGTCAACCCAGTGCGCTGCAGCAGCGAAAAAAGCAAATTCTATGCTTGGCATGATCAGAAAGGGAATCGAAAATAGGTCGGCAAATGTTGTATTGCCTCTCTACAAATCGATGGTGAGGCCACATTTGGAGTACTGTGTACAATTCTGGTCTCCGCACCTTAAGAAGGATATAACGGAACTGGAAAAGGTACAGAAAAGGGCAACAAGAATGATCCAAGGGATGGGCGGCTCCCTTATGAAACCAGGTTGCAACGCCTTGGTCTTTTCAGCCTTGAAAAGACGAGGCGTTTAAGAGGTGACTTGATCGAAGTGTATAAAATCATGCATGGGATAGAAAAGGTGAATAAAGAAAAATTATTTTCTTTGTCACAAAACACTAGGACTAGGGGGCACTCCCTGAAGCTCCAAGGTAGGAAAGTTAGGACTAATAAAGGGAAATATTTCTTCACCCAGAGGGTCATTGGGTTATGGAGCTCACTTCCAGAGGAGGTTGTGACAGCGGTCAGCCTGGACAGCTTCAAGGCAGGATTAGACAGATTCATGGATACCAAGGGAATCAGTAGTTACTGAAATGGACATCCAAGTGCCACCTCGGAGTTGGTTGAGGTAGGCAGGATTTCCCTGGGTACTGGTTGTGGGGGTCGGGAGCAGGTCAGGGTTTTGCCCTCCCTTCTGCTCGAGATCCCCGTCTACAACTGGTGGGCCACTGTGTGATACAGAATGCTGGACTAGATGGGCTGAGGCCCAATTCAGCATGGCTCTTCTTATGTTCTTATGTTCTTATGTTCTCTCATGTCCCCACATGAGAAGCTGGAGCTGACATGCGGGAGCTCACCCTGCTCCCCGGATTTGAACCTCCAACCTTTCGGTCAGTGGTCAGGCTGGCACAAGAGTTTATTCATCCTCATCTAATAATAATAATAATAATAACTTTATTATTTGTGAGTCGCCCTCCACCACTGGTGCTCCGGGCGACTTACATCATTTAAAAACAAAAATACAACAGTTTAAAACATAGGTACACACGCCAGAAAGGCTCAGTCTCAGGCGTCCGATCAAACCCCAAATGCCTGGCAGAAGAGCCAGGTTTTCAGGTCGATAGGAATCTGATTTGGGCCGATGTGGCCCTGAGGGCAGGCGGGAGGGTGTTCCAGATCATGGGAGCCACCACGGAGAAGGCTCTCCGTCGGGTCTCCATCAGCCAAGCCTCTCTCACCCCAGGGATGGCTATACGATCACCAGGCACTGGTCCAGTATCCGAAGGGCTTCCTTGGAAGTAGGTGGAAAGGAGTAGTAGAGTTGGGTGTCATCTACGCCCGACCACTTGCTCGGTTGGCACGCAGCTTCGGGCTGGAGTGTCACCAATATGCGGATGACACCCAGCTCATTCTGGGGATGGAAGGCCAGCCTGACTCCGTACCCCATAATTTCCATCGTTGCCTTGAAGCCGTCACTGGATGGCTGCAAGCCAGTAGGTTGAAGGTGAATCCGGCTAAGCGGAGATCCTGTGGCTGGTTGTCGGGTACAGGAGAGATCCGGCTTCGACCTGGACGGGGCGACACCGCCCGTCTCCATCTGTTAAAAGCTTGGGAGTCACTTTTGACTCCGAGCTGTCAATGGAGAAACATATCTCCATCGTCAGCGGAGTGGCCTTCCACCACCTCCGACAGGCGAGGAGGCTGGCTCCCCTACCTGTCCTGGCATGACCTAGCCACAGTGGTCCAAGCCACGGTCATCTCAAGATTGGACTACTGTAATGTCCTCTACATTGGCCTTCCCTTGTCGATGATCTGGAAGCTTAAGCTGGTGCAGAATGCTGCAGCCAGGCTGGTGGCAGGCCTTCCATCTCGCTGCCACATCACGCCTGTGCTGCGCGGACTGCACTGGCTCCCAATAGAGCACCGGATCACCTTCAAAGTGCTGGTTCTGACCCTCAAGGCCTTGAATGGTCTGGGGCCAGTGTACTTAAGGGACCGCCTCTCCCATTACAGCCCTCCGCGACCGTTGCGTTCGAAATCCAGAATCTGTTGGTAGTGCCTAGCCACCATTCTATCCGCCTGAGTTCCACACGAAGGAGGGCATTTTATGCCGTCGCGCCGGTTTTGTGGAATTCCCTTCATTCCACGATCCGAGCCCTGACGTATTTGCTGTCTTTCAGTAGGTCCTTTAAGACCCTCCTCTTCACTCAGGCGTTTGGACCATAGGCACTGGAACATGTATACTGTAGTGGTAATTGTAGTTTAAATACTGATATTTTAACATGTTGTGATTTGAATAGGTGGATCTGCCACTGTGTTTTTAACTGTTTTTTAAACTGTTTTATTGTGTTTTGTGGTTCTTATGTGTGTGAGTCGCCCTGAGCCTGTGGGAAAGGGCGACTAAGAAGTCCAATCAATCAATCAATAAATAAATAAATCTGTGTAGAGATTTTAGTCAACTGCTTGGAAGGGGACACAAAGCTTGGGCAAATGGAGGCTGAGAGGGTGGTGCAGTCTCCTTATTTTCCAGAGGTTTTTAAGCAGAGGGTGGATGGCCATCTGTCGGGGGTGCTTTGATTGTGCTTCTCCTTCCTAGGGGCTGCAGTGGCGCAACAGGTTAAACTGTTGAGCTGCTGAACTGCTGACCTGCAGGTTGGCAGTTCGAATCCGCGGGACGGAGTGAGCTCCCACTGTTAGCCCTAGCTCCTATCAACCTAGCAGTTCGAAAACATGCAAATGTAAGTACATCAATAGGTATTGCTTCGGTGGGAAGGTAAAAGGCGCTCCTTGCAGTCATGTCGGCCACGTGACCAGGAGCGTCTACGGACAATGCCGGCTGTTTGGCTTGGAAATAATAATAATAATAATAATAATAATAATAATCTTTATTTATACCCGCCACCATCTCCCCAATGGGGACTCGGTGCGGCTAACATCGCGCCAAGCCCTTCTAAAATACAATTGGAGAGGATCGGAGAGGTCGTGCAGGTTGGTGGCAGGAGATGCGGTCACGGAGGTAGGCGGGTCCCAAACCGTTCAGGGCTTTATACGTCAGGGCTGTCCAACTGGCGGCCCAGGGGGGGTATATGGCCCCCCAGCCCCTTCCCTACGGCCCCCTAAGCTTTTTAATAAAAAATAAAAATTGAAAAATAAAATAAATAATAATTGTTTAAAAAAAATACCTACGTCCGGGTTCGGAGCAAGTATCGAGAAATACGCAATCCACACGAGTTTCGCTGTCAACACGAGATCACGCCGGCTTTGACAGCGAAATCCCGTGTGGATTGCGTATTCTCGCGATACTCTTTGGCTACTCTACTACTGGATCGCTGAGGCCCACAGACGCGATTAGGACCTTCTTCGACTCAGTCAGTCATCGCCTCTCTCGTCGTCCGGGTACTCCTGGATCCTGCGCGTTTGGAAAAGGTAGGCCGAAGCAGGGGGCTCCTCAGGGGGCTCCTCATTCCCTCCCCCCATCTCCCCTCATGTATTAAATATAAAATTAAATATATAGAAAGATGAAATAAGGGGAGATGGGATACATTAAAATAAGGGGAGGGAGGATGGAATTAAATATATTTAATATTAAATTAAAATAAGGGGATGGGGAGGATGGAATTAAATATATTTAATATTAAATTAAAATAAGGGGGAGGGGAGGATGGAATTAAATATATTTAATATTAAATTAAAATAAGGGGGAGGGAGGATTGAATTAAATATATTTAGTATTAAATTAAAATAAGGGGGGAGGATGGAATGAAATATATTTAATATTAAATTAAAAATAAGGGGGAGGAGGATGGAATTAAATATATTTAATATTAAATTAAAATAAGGGGGAGGGAGGATGGAATTAAATATATTTAATATTAAATTAAAATAAGGGGAGAGGGCGCCGGGGAGGGGGCGGAGCCGGGGACAGGGGCAGACCCTTCGGGCCCTCAGGTGATCAGTGACCGGAATTCCGGCCCTTGGGCCCGTAGAAGTTGGACAGCCCTGTTATAGGTGATTACCTGAACCTTGAAATGTAGATGAGCACCGCCTCCAGAAGCCAGAGGTGAAAGGAGAAGCCATTGCCTTTGCCTGGGTATTTGTGTCTCATTGTATTTCATTGTAACGAGGCATTAGCTGTTTGCCCGTGTCTGTTTCTATGCTGTAATAATCCATTCTGAGTCCCCTCGAGAAGACGGGCAGAATTTAAATAAAGCGTTTACATTAAATATAAATACACACCAATTGCCTGGACCCAAATAATGCGCGTTGAGAGAATGAGATTGTTTATGTCCATTGGACAAAAGGCATCTCGAGCTAGCGGAGCACGAATAGAGCCGTAATACTATATCTGCTTGTCATACTATACACCTTTGCAATGCTCTCTCTCTCTCTCTCTCTATATATATATATATACACACACACACACACACACACACACGTTTTACTATATCTATCGTGGCAGATCTTGGAACGACTCGGATGCCCCCAAATTTCTCAAAATGATGATCCTGCTCCATGAGGGTCAGCGCGGTCAAGTCAGAGACTGCGATGCCCTCTCGGAGCCCTTTCTCATAACTAATGGAGTGAAGCAAGGTTGTGTTCTTGCACCAACCAGTATTTACAATCTTCTTCAGCATGATGTTCCAAAGGGCTACGGCAGACCTCAAAGAAGACAGCACACATATATATATATACGCTATCGTACTGATGGTAGCTTGTTCAACTTAAACCGCCTGAGGGCTCGCACTAAGACTCTAAACCAGTGTTTCTCAACCTGGGGGTCGGGACCCCTGTGGGGGTCACGAGGGGGTGTCAGAGGGGTCGCCAAAGACCATAAGAAAACACAGTATTTTCTGTTAGTCATGGGGGGGTTATGTGTGGGAAGTTTGGCCATTATATCATTGGTGGGGTTCAAGAGGCTCTTTGATTGTAGAACTATAAATCTCACCAACTACAACTTCCAAATGTCAAGGAATACTCCACTAGTATTCACATTTGGGCACATTGAGTAGTCATGCCAAGTTTGGTCTAGATCCATCATTGATTCCACAGTGCTCTCTGGATGTAGGTGAACTACAACTCCAAAACTCAAGGTCAGTGCTCACCAAACCCTTCCAGTATTTCCTGTTGGTCATGGGAGTTCTATGTGCCAAGTTTGGTTCAATTCCACCACTGGTGGAGTTCAGAATGCTCTTTAATTGTAGGTGAACTATAAATCCCAGCAACTATGACTCCCAGATGACAAAATCAACCCCCCACCCCCAACTCTACCAGCATTCAAATGTGGGCATATTGGGTATTTGTGCCAAATTTAGTCCAGTGAATGAAAATACATCCAGCTGCTCCGTTTGTATTAGTGCCTGTCCTGCTATTGTTTTAATTGCTCAATTGTTTTATGTTTTAATCCTGTTTTATGCCCCTGGCTTTGTGAGCCGCCGCGAGCCCCTGGGAGTCGGCGGCATAGAAGCCTCAATAATAAATAAATAAATAAATAAATATTTACATTACAGTTCATAACTGTAGTAAAATTACAGTTATGAAGTAGCAACAAAAAAAAATTATTGTTGGGGGTCACCACAACATGAAGAACTAGATTAAAGGGTCGCGGCATTGGGAAGGTTGAGAACCACTGCTCTAAACTATCTAGTCCGTGAGCTGCTTTTTGCTGACGATGCTGCCCTTGTCGCCCATTCAGAAGCAGCCCTGCAGCGCCTCACATCCGGCTTTGCAACAGCTGCAGAGCTGTTTGGGCTGGAAGTCAGCCTGAAGAAAACGGAAGTCCTCTACCAGCCTGCACCACAGGAACAACACCATCATCCTCACATCAGCATAGGCACATCTGTGCTTAAGTTCGTCCAGCAGTTCGCCTCCCTGGGAAGCATCATCTCTTCAGGCGCCAAGATTGATAAAGAGATAGATCACAGATTAGCAAAGGCATAGAGTGCATTCGGAAGGCTTCACAAAAGAGTCTGGAGCAACAAGCACCTGAGGCAAAGCACCAAAATCAGTGTGTACAGAGCTATCGTACTGTCTATTCTCCTCTATTGGTCTGAAACATGGGTCACTTATCTCCAACACCAACGACTCCTCGAACGCTTCCATCAGCGCTGTCTTCGCTCAATCCTAAATGTACACTGGACTGACTATGTGACAAATGTTGCTGACCCTGAGCAAGCAGGGATCACCAGCGTTGAGGCCATGCTACTGAGAACACAGCTGCACTGGGCAGGACACGAGGTCTCTAGGATGGAGGACCACCGCCTCCCAAAGATACTACTCTATGGTGAACTCGCCACGGGTCAGCGCAAGAGAGGCGCCCCCAAAAAGAGATACAAGGACTCCCTGAAACAATGGTCCACCCTGGCCTCACATGGGGAGGCATGGAGACGCACTCTCCACAATGCTGCGGCCTCTTTCGAGAAGACATGCCGAATGGGTCTTGAGAGGAAACGACAACGGAGAGAGAACCGCAACTTGGAAACAACATCACCCAAAGAGACTTTCCGCTGTGCTTTCTGCCACCGGACTTGCCTATGTCAGATTGGCCTGTTTATTTATTTATTATAATAAATATATTAAATAAATAAATAGGCCTTTTTAGTCATCGACGCGCTTCCTAAGAACCTTTGTTTGCGAAGAGAAGCCAAGAAGAGATCTCTCGTTGTCGTGTCCAAGTGGGGAGGGTCCTAGACATACCCAAACTGAGGTCTGCCAATTGGACCGCTCTCTTTTGCGCCTATGGAATGAGAAAGGCCGGAGATCTCCCCCTTCCCAAGCGGGCAAGGGTCAAGGGGGAGGCCATGCCACAGGACCCTTCCACACAGCCACGTCACCCAGAAGATCAAGGCAGACAAGGCTCGGAAGGGGGTTATTTGGGTCCACACTGCGATATATTCCACTTCAGAGCAGAGAACGTGGGATGTTATGCAGCTGCGTGGAAGGGGCCCTAGAGAAAGGACCCACGGCCCACTCTGGTGCTGGAGGGGAGGGCCACTCACGCTCCCAACCCATCTCACCTGCCCTCAAGGGGAGAGGCAGGGAGAGTCGCCCGAAGGGAGGGAATGCAACCCAAGCAGACCTGAAGCCTGATCCACGCGCGATCAAAAATAGATGGAGAGATCCGCCCTTGTGATGGGGGTCATCATGCCCAATGGCTCCCCCCCCCCTTTTGTGTGCAGAAAGGGAAGGGAGGGGAGAGAAAAACCTCACCTGCTCTGGTGGGGAAGGCAACCCACGGCGCCCACCCAAGATCCCGAACTATTCTTGACTTACTAACTTACATGAGGAGATGAAAGCAGAGAGGCGGGGGTTTTCCCTCCTTGCGAGTGGGTTGCCCACTCGAGACACAGGCGGGCAGGTCTCTTCGCAGAGCAGCAGCAGCAGCGGCGGCGGCGCCCTCTCTCCTCCGAGGCGCCAGCTCGGCTTCCACTCCCCACCCCACGCGTGATGTCACCCACGCGTGGGCGGGGCTTGGGACCTAGAGGGAGCCAATGGGCGGCCGCGCGAGGAGGGGCATTCAGCTGGAATTAACCGGGGCTGGGGCGAGCAGCAGCCGGGCTCCATTCATAAATATCCACGCACACGGACACTCGGGGGGCAGGGCGTCAGGGCGAGGGGCCTGGGCAAACCCTTGGGCTGGGGGTAGGAATGGTGGGAGTTGGAGTCCAAAACCCCTGGAGGGTTGCCCACGCCTGATCCTCACTGTGGAATGAATGCTAGGGAGGAAGAGGGAAGGCAGCATTCCCCGTGGGTGGAGAGACTCAGCCAAGGAAGCCGGCAGCCTGGATCTGAGCAGGACTCCGTGGCAGGGGGGCATGGCTCTTGTTGTTGTTGTCTATTTGTACCCCTGACATTCAGTCCACTCGTGGGGGTTGCTACTCAACTCCCATTTCCAAGCCCAAGAGTCGGCATTGTCCATAGACACCTCCAAGGTCATGTGGCCAGCATGGCTGTTACCTTCCCGTTCCCGCCGACTCCCTATTTATGCTTAAGATCATCCGGAGAGGCCCTGCTCTCGGTCCCGCCTTCTTCGCAGGCGCGATTGGTGGGGACGAGAGACAGGGCCTTTTCAGTGGTGGCTCCTCGGCTTTGGAACGCCCTTCCTAGTGACATCAGATCAGCCCCCTCCCTCCTGACATTTCGCAAGACCTGGCTCTTTGACCGGGCATTTGCAGATGTGGTATGATTACCATATTGAGGCCTACGGAATGACGACGACGCCATTGGAAACCGATTTAATAATGAGACGCTGATATTGTGTTTTTAACATTAAGTGCTAATTTGTATATGGTGGAATTGTGTTGATAATTGTTGATATGTTCTCTTGGGCAGTTCTGCCATTTGTACGCCGCCTCGAGTCGCCTTCGGGCTGAGAGAGAGAGGCGGTCTAGAAGCAAAGTAAATAAATACATAAATTTATTTATTATTTCGATTTGTATACCGTCCTTTCCAATTGGCTCAGGACGGTTTACAATATATCGAACTACAACAAGAAGCCTAAAAACAGTAAAACTATACGACAAATTCCATATAAAACTGTACTAGGACAATTTCACAATAATCCGCCAACCCAGGATAGTTATAGGCTGAATGCCTGCCGGAACAAAACAGTTTTGCACACTTTCCAGAAAGCTGGCAGCTCACTGATTGCACACTTCTGGTGGGAAACTATTCCACAAGCATGGTGCAGCCACGGAGAAGGTTCTCTGTCTAGTTGACTGTCAAGAGTCATAGGCCAGAGCCATCCGGAGCTCTGGCCTTGGAGACTCCGCCATGTGTATCACAGCAGAAACCAGGGGCGGTCCGATGTATACACGAAGTAAGCGGCTGCTTAGGGCGGCATCTTCTGGGAAGGGTGCCGCCATGCCGGCCGCGCCGCCGTAGCAAACCTCCCTGCTGCTGCGTCGGCTTCAGCGCCTGGCCTACAGGAGCTTCTGGTCATGCGTGGAGATTTTCGCGCATGCGCAGTGGCTCCAGAGCTGAAGTTGAGCTCCGGAGCCACTGCGCATGCCCAGAAGCTCCTGTAGGCGCTGAAGCCGAAGCCTGTAAACACGTCAGCACTCCGTCCGATTCGGCATGCAGGGGGCGAAGGCAAAGGGAGAGGCTTAACCTCTCCCTTTGCCTCTGCCCCCTGCGTGCCGAATACGGACGGAGTGCTGACGTGACGTGTTTACAGGCTTCGGCTTCTGCGCCTGCAGGAGCTTTTGGGCATGTGCAGAAACTCCTGCAGGCGCAGAAGCCTGTAAACACGTCACATGATGAAATTTGGGCAGGCAGGGGGTGGAGGCAAAGGGAGAGGTGGCGGAGACAAAGGGAAAGGGGGCGGAGACAAGGGGGCGCCAAAGTAATGTTCGCTTACCATATAAAATAACCTTAGACCGCCCCTGGCAGAGGCCGGCAGGATCCGGATTCAGACCCAGACTAAACAAAGCACAGCTGACAGCAGGGGACATTACAGACCCAAGGCTCCCTAGGATGATGCAAGGGGCCCCCAGGGTGACGTCAGCTGGCTGGGTGATGCAAGGGGCCCAGGATGTAAGAACATAAGAACATAAGAAGAGCCATGCTGAATCGGACCTCAGCCCATCTAGTCCAGCATTCTGTGTCACACAGTGGCCCACTAGTTGTACACGGGGATCTCGAGCAGAAGGGAGGGCAACACCCTGACCTGCTCCCGACCCCCCACAACCAGTACCCAGGGAAATCCTGCCTACCTCAACCAACTCCGAGGTGGCACTTGAATATGACATCAGTCAGGGGGTATAAATATAGGGTGTCGGGTGGTGGAGAGCACTCTTGGCTTCAAATGTTTTGTGACCTAGAGGGCACTCCCTGAAGCTCCAAGGTAGGAAAATTAGGACTAATAAAGGGAAATATTTCTTCACCCAGAGGGTCATTGGGTTATGGAACTCACTTCCAGAAGAGGTTGTGACAGCTGTCAGCCTGGACAGCTTCAAGGCAGGATTAGACAGATTCATGGATACCAAGTGTATCGGTGGTTGCTGAAAGGGACATTCAAGTGCCACCTCGGAGTTGGTTGAGGTAGGCAGGATTTCCCTGGGTACTGGTTGTGGGGGGGTCGGGAGCAGGTCAGGGTTTTGCCCTCCCTTCTGCTCGAGATCCCCGTGTACAACTGGTGGGCCACTGTGTGATACAGAATGCTGGACTAGATGGGCTGAGGTCCGATTCAGCATGGCTCTTCCTTTGTTCTTATGTTCTTATGACCTCCAATACAGCTGCCTGAGTGAACCTGGAGCGGCCTGACAGTTGACCACAGATGAATAGTTCATAGGGGCGGAATCTGTAAGAGATCGAGGTCTTCTGAACGGAGGGATCTCTGGGGTACATATGGGAGTAGACGGTACCTTAAGTCAGTGTTTCCCAACCTTTTTTGAGCTGCGGCACACTTTTAACATTAAAAAAATCCGAGGCCACACCACCAACCAAAATGACACAAAATGACACTGTAACACAGTAAAGAACGGCTGGGGGATGGTGAGCTGCTGGGAGCAGCTGCTGGGAATGCCGAAGCCAGGGGAGGAGCCAGGCCACACCATGCCCCTCCCCCTCCCCCTGGCTCCAGTTCTCCCACAGCTTCACCAGCCTTGACGGGGCAGTGCCAAGCCCCTCAAGGCTGGCGAAGCTGTGAGGGCGCTTAAGCTGGGGGAGGGGGCAGAGCCAGGCCATGCCATGCCCCGCCCCTCCCCAGCTTCAGTTCTCCCACAGCTTCACCAGCTTTGAGGGGCAAGCCAGCATTGTGCTGGCTCTGTCATCGCTGACTTGGCACTGCCCCTCAAGGCTGGCGAGGCTGTGGGAGCGCTGAAGCTGGAGGGAGGGGGCGGAGCCAGGCTGCGTCATGCCCCCCCCCCCGGCTTCAGCTCTCTCACAGAGGAGGAGCATGAACGGTGGACGGGCTTCAGTAGGCGGGGCTCCTCCTCCGCGCGGCTTCAACAAACAAGGGGCGGGAGTCATGGCGGGAGGCCTGGCAGATTGGAGGGGGGTTGGGAAAACGGCCGAAGGAGACGGTGCCCCGTCCCTTCTTCTTTTTCTTTTTGGGCCGCCCGTCCCTTCCTCCTCCTCTCCCAAGCAGCAGGAGTTCGGCAGGAGGAGGGGGGAAGGAAGGGGGCAGAGAGCTTTTCTCGCGGCACACCTGATGATCGCTCACGGCACACTAGTGTGCCACGGCACACTGGTTGAGAAACACTGCCTTAAGTACCCCGGCCCCAGACCATGCAAGGCCTTAAAGGTCAAAACCAACACTTTGAAGATGACCCGGTGCTCAATTGGTAACCAGTGCAGTCGCTGCAGGGTTGGAGTGATATGAGCCCTGGCCGGCACCCTGGCCAGGAGCCTCACTGCAGCGTTCTGCACCAGTTTGAGCTTCCGGATAACCAACAAAGGAAGACCAATGTAAAGGGCGTTACAGTAGTCTAGCCAGGCCCGGATTAGCCTCTTCGGCTGCCAGAGGCCAATACGCCCCGCGTCACCCCCCAGGGCGCAGAAAGCCATGCCCCCAGGGCACTGCTGTGCATGTGCGGCAGCAGCCTCGGCCGTGCGGCTTCCGTCACCTCCTCCTCCCGCGACCGGAAGGAGGGCCTGAGGAGGTGGACGGCAGCCCCGACGGTGCCCCACGGCTTCTGTCCACCTCGCGCCTTCCTTTCGGTCACGGGAGGAGGTGGACGGAAGCCACGCGACACTGCTCGTGGGGCTTCCGTCCGCCTTCCGCCTCCTCCCACCTCCCGACTGAAAGGAAGGCACGAGAGGAGGAGGCGGGACTTCCTTCATCCTCCTCGCGCCTTCCTTTCAGTCGCGGGAGGAGGAGGTGGTGGCGGACGGAAGCCCCACGAGCAGTGCCGCATGGCTTCCGTCCAGCTCCTCCTCCTCCTCCCCCGAGCGAAAGGAAGGCATGAGGAGGATGAAGGGAAGTCCCGCCCTCCTCCTGGCCGCCTGGGCCGCCCCCTTGCATAGGGAGGAGGAGGAGGAGGAAGGGAAGCCCGCTGGCGGGCATGTGTGCGCATGCAGGCAGAGCTCCCTTCCTCTTCCTCGCTGCCTCCTTCCTTTGCAAGGGGGCGGCCTAGGTGAGGGGAGGGCACCATTCCCTCCTCCCTGCCCCCTCGCAGCGCTCTCCCCCCGCCCTCTCCCGAGGTATGATGACTCTCTCTGGAGAGGGCGGGGGGAAAGCTCTGCGAGGGGGCGGTTTAAATTTTTTAAAATGTTTTCAGGGGGTCGAATCCGCTGCCCCCCAAAACCTGCCGCCCAAGGCCATGGCTTAGTCTGGCCTTATGGGTAATCCGGGCCTGAGTCTAGCCTCGAGATGACCGTTGCCTGGATTACCGTGGCTAGGTCATTTCCGGAGAGGTAGGGCACCAGCCGCCTCGCTTGCCGCAGATGGTAGAAGGCAGATCTGCTGACCATGGAGACCTGAGCCTCCATTGTCAGCAGCGGGTCCAACTGGACCCCCAGGCTCTTTACTATAGGCGATGGGCGTAGTGCCTCGCCGTCCAGAGCAGGCAGCCGGAGCTCACACCCGCCCAGGCGACCCAGCCAAAGGATCTCCATCTTCGAGGGATTCACCCTCAACCAACCGGCTCATAGCCAACCAGTCACAGCTTCGAGGCATTGTTGGAAACAATCGGGTACAGAGTCCGGTCGGCCGTCCATCCTCAGCACCAGCTGGGTGTCATCAGCGTACTAATGACACTCCAGACCAAAACTCCGCACCAACTTAGCAAGGGGTCAAATGTAGATGTTAAACAATAAAGGGGAGAGAATGGCTCCCTGAGGCACCCCACAACTTAAGGGGAGCCTCTCAGAAACCTTACCCTCCCCCCTCTCCACTTGCTGGCCCCAATCAAGGAGGAAGGAGGACACCCATTGAAGGACTGTCCCCCTAACCCCCGTCACGGCCAGGCGGTGGGTTAACAATGCGTGGTCGACTGCATCAAAAGCTGCCGTGAGGTCTAATAACATGAGCAGCACTGATCCCCCTTGATCCAGTTGGCAACAGAGCTGGTCCGTGATGGCGACCAACACAGTCTCTGTCCCATGCCCGATACGGAAACTGGACTGGTAGGGATCTAATCCGGCTGTGTCGTCTAGGAACTGCTGCAGCTGGTCTGCTACCATCGTGTAGATTAAGATCCTCCGGGGAGGCCCTGCTCTCTGTTCCGCCATTTATTTATTTATTTATTATTCGATTTTATACACCGCCACCCCCAAAGGCTCGGAGCGGTTTACAAATAGAATAACACAATTCACGCTAAAACAATAAAACCAGCATTAAAACATTCAGATACATTAACCCTAGTTCATAGGCTAGCCGGAAAAGGTGGGTGTTACAAGCCCTCCGAAAAGCTGTTCGATCCCGCAATGCCCGGGCTTCGGCAGGTAGAGCATTCCAGAGTGTCGGAGCTACAATTGAAAAGGCTCTGCGCCTAGTAGCTGTTAGGCGATAGGTCTTGAAATTGGGGATTTCAAGCAGACTTTGGTCCTCGGAACGGCGTGATCTCTGGGTCACAGGCGTGATTGGTGGGGACGAGAGACAGGGCCTTCTCGGTGATTGCCCCCTGTGACGATCTCGGTCACCAAAATTGACTAATTGACACTCTCGGAAGTCTGCCACCAACCTAATGGGTCATTAGGATTTGCTTTACTAATTAAATACTAATTAAATGAAGTGTCTGTAGCGTTGGCCTTTACAACAACCCACCCACCAAGAATGTAAACTGAGGAGACCGAAAGATGACAGAGGCTTCTATTAAAGTTAATAAGAAAAGTATTTATTAACTACAACAAGGCTATTAATTCTTCTTCAGATGGTACGTTCAGTTCCACAGACAGTACTACGACTTGTCTCCCAACTCCCAAATAATAGTTCCACTAGATGGTTGTTGTTCCTAAATTCTGGAACATCTAATCACTTAGATCGTTCCCTGAGTCTGGCTACTCCTGGGTTACTCGTAACCCACACAGTCTAAGAGTCCACTACCTGTCACTCTATCTCCAGAGATGACCAGGTATCACAACTGCCTATCACAAGAACAGCACTCTTCCACAAGCGTTCCCACTAGAATGACTACTGGCCCTAAGGGCGGTCAGAACTGAGTCGTGACTCCCACTAGTCCAGCCTATTCCTACGTGGTGAATTGCTTAGGACAGACTGTCAGTCTCTGTTGCCAAGGCTCTGGTGATACTCCCCCAGAAACCTTGCTCAAGACTGCCTCAA
The DNA here is from genome assembly GCA_030556195.1 of Anolis apletophallus. Lineage (NCBI taxonomy): Eukaryota > Metazoa > Chordata > Lepidosauria > Squamata > Anolidae > Anolis > Anolis apletophallus. The sequence goes on from JARBWK010000001.1 coordinate 2,550,550, forward strand.
TGCTGAATCCAGCCTGACTCTAAACAGCAGAGGCTGGAGATGTGCGTCTGCACAGCCTCGCTCTAAACTCCAAACTCCAGACTGAAACTTTCTCTGACAGGACTTCTACTCTGTCAGCTCCAACTCCTCCCCTTCTACTCTAGCCAATCACAGCCTCTACACTGTAGCTAGGCACAAGCCTGCAAGGCCACACCCCCTTGCTCTGGCTTCCCTTCCCTTAATGGTTGCTGGCTGCAGCCACCTCTCCAAGATGGATGCCAGCCCGACCAAAACAGGATTTCTAAACCCCTTCTAAGCAGGCCTCGGCCCTGCTTAAGGCAGGTGAGTCCTTACACCCTCCAGCTATGGAACTCCTTTCCTGCCGAGATCAGGACAGGGCAATAAAGCAGCCATAGGAACGATTGCCAGGACAATTAGATTAGACGCAGATGACCAAGACGGTTTTAAATTGACTTCTGGCAAATAATAATAATAATAATAATAACAACAACAACACACTTTATTTATATTCCGCTCTTCTCACCCCAAAGGGGACTCAGAGCGGATTACAGGTACACATACTTAGCAGACAATCCCTGCCGTTTCCACATACAACACACATAGACGGACAGAGGCAAACTCTGGCCACCAGGGGAAGCTGACGCACTCCTCATCTCTCAGTGTTCCCAGCGCCCCTGGTTGTTCCTTCTGCATTCCTCAGCGTTCCTGGAGTTCTTTAATGGCCTCATAATTCAGTCAAAATGTGCCTCCCCACTTAATGTGGTACCTTTATCACCTACTTGACAGATGCAGCTGTCTTTCGGGCTGCAAAGGTCAACAGCAGGGTACACTTAAGGTCAAGCACCCACCTCGACCCGGGCAGGCCTTGAACTCATGACCTACTGGTCAGAGAGATCTTATGCAGCTGACACTTAGCCAGCTGCGCCACATTCCCGGTGAAGAATGGCAACCTTCCAAGAGAGCTTGTGAACAGTCCTGCTCAGGTCTTGCCTGGGTGGGCTTATCTGCCCCTATAATTGTGGTCTTTTCCTGTTGCCTTCTACCTAATCGAGCACCATCTTTTTTTCGTTGTGAGCCACCTCTCCGCGTGGTATGACCAAACTACGACAGCCCCGGTTGATTAATCTTGGCTGCTCGGGAGAGTTCAGGCATGACTCCTTCGCTCTCTGTGGTATTTGCAGAACTCTTTCCCCATTTTATCCTCATCAGTCATGAAAACGTGGTGACTGAAATAACAAATAGGCCAAGATGACTCACGGGAGTGGGTGAAGAGAGATACCTCCAGGCCGACAGTTTAACTACCAGATACAGTGCGTTTCGTCCTTTGTTACGAGGTACAGCAACATTGATTTCAGGAGGAGAGACAGAAGGAAGGCAACAGTCTGGGAAGCAGAGAGATTACTCGTGATCATCACTAGACCCGACACTTCCAAGGCAATCATACTCGGCCATGAGTGATCGCCTATGGCAGTGGTGCTCAACCTTCCTAATGCCATGACCAAGTAATATACCGTGTTTCCCCGATAGTAAGACACCCCCGATTGTAAGACGTATCGGGGGTGTCAGGGGGGTCGGCTAATGTAAGCCGTACCCCGAAAGTCCATGCGAAGGGAGGGGGAAAGAAGGAGCAAGAGGCGGGGCGAAGCGGCGTCGCGTCAGAGGCCTGGCTGTGACGCGGCGCCCCTTAGCGCCGCCTCTTGCTCCTTCTCCTTTCCCCCTCCCTTCCTTCGTTCACTCGAATGGACGAAGGGAGGGCGAAGGGAGGGCGAAAGAAGGAGCAAGAGGCCTGGCGTGACGCGCCCCCTAGCGTCCTCGTCAGAGGCCAGGCAAGGGCGTGCAAGAGGCGCGCAAGCGCGCGTGAGGCCTGGCTGTGACGCGGCGCCCCTTACGGCCTCGTTCACTGTGGCAAGAGGCGGGGCGAGGCGGCGTGCGTCAGAGCTGGCGTGGCGCAGAGGCGTGCACCCTCACAGGTATCACAGGTACCCCCCTCACAGGTACCGTCGCCCTACTGGGTGAAGAATTCTTTCGGGGTATGTCCAATATAAGACGTACCCCGAAAGTAAGACGTAGTGGGGCTTTTGGGGGTAAAAAGAAAGTAAGACATCGTCTTACTTTCGGGGAAACACGGTAGTTCCTCCTGTTGTGGTGACCCCCAACCATAACATTGTTTCCATTGCTACTTCATAACTGTAATGTTGCTACTGTTATGAATCATAATGTAAATATCTGATATGCAGGATGTATGTCATTCACTGGACCAAATTTGGCACAAATACCCAATACGCCCAAATTTTAACACTGGTGGGGTTGGGGAGGGAGTTGATTTTGTCATTTGGGAGTTGTAGTTGCTGGGATTTGTAGTTCACCTACAATGAAAGAACATTCTGAACTCCACCAATGATGGAATCAAACCAAACTTGGCACACAGATCTCCCATGACCAACAGAAAATACTGGAAGGGTTTGGTGGGCATTGCCCTTGAGTTTGGGAGTTGTAGTTCACTGACATCCAGATTGCACTGTAGACTCAAACAATGATGGATCTGGACCAAACTTGGCACAAATACTCAATATGCTCAAACATGAACACTGGTGGAGTTTGGGGAAAATAGACCTTAACATTTGGGAGTTGTAGTTGCTGGGGTGTATAGTTCACCTACAATCAAAGAGCATTCTGAACGTGCCTCTCCCCCTATCAACCCCAGTGGTCACCTAGATCCTCCCAAGAGAATCTCCTCCATATACCGGGCCGCAGAGAAATCTGCCCGGAGGTCGCTAGGTGGAGAACTTTCTCAGCCTCCGCCCCAAAGCTGTGGACATCTCTGCCGCCCGACATCCGAGCCATGCGTGAGCTGAGATGCTTTGCTGTTGCACTGAAGACTTGGCTCTTTGGCAGAGTGTTTGATTAGTTGTTTTAATTGTAATTCTTTTAAAGTGTCTTATTGGTTTTTTTGTTGTAAGTCACCGAGAGCACCGCGGGTGGAGGGCGACTAAGTAAGTAATAAAAATTGATTAATATGCGAGAGGAAGTCATAGGGAGGAGGGAGCAGGCTTGTTTTCTGGAGACTAGGATGCGGAACAATGTCTTCAAACTACAGGAAAGGAGATTCCATCCGAACATGAGACGAACTTCCTGACTGTGGGAGCTGTTCAGCGGTGGAACTCTCTGTCCCGGACTATAGTGGAGGCTCTTTCTTTGGAGGTTTTTAAGCAGAGACCATCTGTCAGGGGTGTTTTGCATACAATTTTCATGCTTCTTGGCAGGAGGTTGGACTGGATGGCCCACGAGGTCTCTTCCAACGCTTATGCTTCTATGAGTCTATGACCATGATGGTATAGGCACACTGTCCAGGTCTCAAATTCTCCTCCTACTGCCTTTCAACTTCAACAGTGCACACAGGGAATGTGGCGCAGCTGGCTGGGTGTCAGCTGCAGAAGATCTCTACTGACCAAAAGGTCATGAGTTTGAAGCCTGCCCAGGTCGGGGTGAGTTCTCGACCAATTGTGTAGCTCGTTGTTGACCTTTGCAACCCGAAAGACAGTTGCATCTGTAAAGTAAGAAATTTAGGTACCACTTGTGTGGGGAGGCTAAATTTAACTGATTTACGAGGCCATAAAATCTCCAGGAAATACACAAAAAAGAATGAAAGAACGCGACAGCTCCCCCTGGTGGTCAGAAACTGGAATGTTAAATTGCCTCTGAGTGTCTGTCTATATATGTTGTATGTCAAATGGCATTGAATGTTTGCCTGTATATGTGCATTGTGATCCGCCCTGAGTCCCCTGCGGGGTGAGAAGGGCGGAATATAAATGACGTAAATAAATAAATAAATAAATGCACAAGCCATTCCGTATTCATGGTCTGGTCACAGCAATTGATTCCCGGAACATGTCCTTCCTTGCACAATGTAGATAACCTATTGCTTTATGATCCGTTGTAGAATGTTCTGCTCCTTCTTAATCCCCATTCCCTGTTTCATTCATGCAAAACACCTCCCGTTCAGCGGTGTGTCCCCCCCCCGTCCCCCCCTTCGTCTCACCTCTGGCCCAAATCCAGAGCTTGACAAGCAGTGGTTTGTTCTCAAATTCTGCTTGGCAGGAAGGCACAAGGTGAGCCTCTTTGTGCCTTTTCAATCCCTAATTTCAAGTTAGCTGTAGCAAAGGGAATGCAATCTGAGCATATTCGGAAAGCGTGTGATACACCTACCCTTCTCACAGTGTTTACAAAAAAGCCACAATTACAACCAGTCAAGGGTTTACTGACACTTTGGGGAGCATTGCAGTGAAACTCTACATTAGGGGTGCTCATTAGGTAGCTCGGGAGCTACCAGTAGATCTTCGGCCCTCTTCCGGGTGATCTTCAGGCCTCACCAGCCGGATGGGGCACTCCTGCCATGCACGCGCACACCCTGCGCGCACTCCTGCTCCTTCCACTCTCGCGGTGCTTCTTTCGCCTGCGGGGCATTGCAGGAAGAAGGAAGCACGAGGCTGGGCCTCTGGAGGGATCCGGCAGGCGGAAGAAGCACTGCGCGGGCGGAAAACAGCAGCAGGAGCATGTGCGGTGGCAAGAGCGGGAGCGCACAGCAGCGGGGGCAGGTAGATCTTTTGGACTTAGTTGCTTTAAGAGTAGCTCGCAAGCTGAAAAAGTGTGAGCACCCCTGCTCTACATTGACAGCAATTTGCACCTGAAGATCTCATTTGATCCACCCACAAAAGCATGTCTTCTCCCTCTCCCCCCCCACCCTTCCTTCCTTCTTTCTAGATGTCCCAAATACATTTTATGCCATGTAGAGATCCAATTGGTTCAAAACTTTCCAAACATAGCAGCACATTTTTGAAATCTCCTGTTGTCTGAGGGAGAAGAAAGAATCAGTGGTCGACAGTATTGAAAGCTGCTGAGATGTCCAAGAGAACGAGCAGAGTCACACTCCCCCTGTCCAGCTCTCTGTGGAAGTGTCACACCTCAAGGGCCTCAGGCGTCACTTCTGCTTGAGCGAAGTTCCAGCCAAGGTAACCAGAGTGTAATTTCCAAACCAGCCTGCTTTGCTCTTCGACCCTGTTTGGGCCTCCCGTGCCTTCCCCGTGAGAAGCCTAGGGATGCAAGCATAACATAGGCTTTTCAAGGCCGTACCATCTCACCTCCTTGATAATGGAAGCGGGCCGCGGGAGTAGAAAGCCTGACTCCCCGGCCCAGATGGCACTGGCTAACGAGCTCCGCATTCCAAGAGGACTGAGTTCCCTAAACATTCAAGGGATCATCAATCTTAGCTTTTGACGTGCGACGCAACTTGGGAATACTATAACTGCCCTGGAGACCCCTAAGCTGATGTCTTGTACCAAAAATGCGATCGGGAGAAGATCCTGTGGGTTAGGCTAATCGGGCCTTCCATCAAGCCTTGCCAGCCAGCCTGCTTCGGGCTGACTTGTTCCAGTGTTGCCTTGTTCCAGTTCGTCGTCGAGACCCAGTGATTGATCCTGAAAGACTCTTTTACCTTTTGAACCCTTTGCTTTAAAATCAACGCGTCCCAGCCTCATTTGTTTCGGCTGGGAATCCAAAAGACTCTTTGCATCTGGCTTGTGTTCCTCGCTCGTGCTCCTTTTGCTTTGGAGCACACACACCTGTGCTGATTCCTGTTTGGCTGCTAGTTGAAGGCACTATAAGGATTGCCTTCAACCTCTTTCCTATAAAAGAGGCCAACTACTTGCTCCCTCGACCCGTGCCCCTCCTGGCTGATTAGATCCTGCCGGGAGGGCTCACGAGGCCCTGGGCTCGATCATAAATAGCTCCCTTGAGCAAGGAGTCTTCCCAGGGGGGTTAAAAGAGGCAATGGTAAGACCGCTGCTGAAGAAGCCGAACTTAGACCTTTCGGCTCCCTCCAATTACAGGCCAGTTTCCAACTTGCCTTTTTTTAGGCAAGGTGATTGAGAGGGCAGCAGCGGATCAGCTGCAGGGGTTCTTAGAAGACACAGCTGGACTTGATCCCTTCCAGTCCGGCTTCCGTATTGGGCATGGGACGGAAACCGTGCTTGTCGCCATTACAGACCAACTTCGCGCCAGCTTGACCAGGGCGGGTCAGCCCTGCTTGTCTTGTTAGATCTGACAGCAGCGTTTGACACTGTAGATCATACCTTGTTAACCCACCGTTTAGCCGGTTCTGGGGTTAGGGGGACTGCCCTTAAATGGGTGGCCTCCTTCCTCCAGGGCCGGGGACAGCGTGTGGAGGGGACGGGAGGTCTCTGGGAGACTACCACTTAATTGTGGGGTCCCCAGGGTGCCATCCTTTCCCCTTATTATTCAACGTTTATATGCCCCCTGGCCCAGCTGGTTCGCGACCTTGGTCTGGAGTGTTATCAGTATGCGGATGACACCCAGCTTTTTTGCTGAGAATGGACGGCAGGCCGGACACCGTACCCGATTGTTTCCATCAATGCCTGGAGGCCGTGACTGGTTGGCTGCGTGCCAGCCGGCTGAAGGTGAACCGGCCAAAGACGGAGATCTTGTGGCCCGGTCGGCCTGGGCTGGATGAGTGCTGGTTGCCTACCCTGGATGGCGAGCATTTAAGCCCGTCACCCCTTGTTAAGAGCCTAGGTGTTCGGCTCGACCCCCTGCTGACCATGGAGACTCAGGTCTCCTCGGTCAGCAGGGTGGCGTTCTTTCACCTACAACAGGCTAGGCGACTGGCCCCCTACTTGTCCAGGGACGACCTGGCCACGGTGATCCAAGCGACGGTCATCTCGAGGCTGGATTACTGTAACGCCCTCTACATTGGCCTTCCCTTGGCGACGCTCCGGAAACTCAAGCTAGTGCAGAATGCCGCTGCTCGCCTGCTGGCCGGAACGCCAGTAAGGGAGCACATTACTCCCATTCTCCAGCAACTGCACTGGCTCCCTATTGAGTGCCGAATCGCCTTCAAGGTGTTGGTGCTGACCTTTAAGGCCTTGCACGGCCTAGGGCCTGCGTACCTGAGGGACCGCCTTGCTCCATATATTCCCCGAGACCACTCCGCTCAGAAGAACAAAATCTGCTTTTGATTCCATCAATCCGCTCCTGCCATCTGTCCTCAACTAGGCAACGGGCCTTTTCGGTGGTAGCTCCAGGGCTCTGGAATTCCCTTCCAGGGGAGATTCGAGCCATCTCAGAGCTGATTCCCTTTCGGAGGGCCTGTAAAACTGCTTTATTTAGATTAGCCTTCGGCTAGGTCCCAGACCGGCCGATGATAGCATAACTTCAGACCCAAGCCACCTTCTGTGTTTCCTCTTTACTACGCTGTGACATGTAATTTTTAAAATGTTTTAATTGTTTTATTGTAGGGCTGCATGTTTGTCCATGCTGCCCGTTTTATATGTTGTAACCCGCCCCGAGCTTGCAGGGAGGGGCGGAATATAAGACCAAATAATAAATAAATAAATAATAAATAATAAATAAATATAATTACCTATTCTTAATCAAACCCGTTGTACCTCAGCTGCCGTGTGGTTTATCCAGGGGGGTCAGGTTGCCAAGGCCTCGGGGGGGATAGCAGGTCATCCACCAAGGCGACCAAAGCCAGCTCGGTACTGTGCCCAGGCCTGAAGTCAGACTGCGATTCGTCCAGATAATTGGTGTCATCGAGGAAACCCTGGAGCTGCGAGGCAACCACCCGCTCCAGAACCTTGCCCAGAAAGGGGAGGTTGGAAATGGGTTTGTAGTTGTTACGGTTTGTTGGACCAAGAGAGGTCTTCTTTAACAGAGGCCTCACCACCGCCTGCTTAAGGCAGGAAGGGAAAATCCCCTGGCTCAGTGAGGCATTTATTATCACAACAAACCACTCCAACAACCCCTCTCTAGCCGGCTTCACCAGCCAGAAGGGGCAAGGATCCAGAGCGCAAGTGATCGCCCTCACAGTCCCAAGGATCCCCTCCACGTCATCAGGAAGAACAAGCCGGAAAGAATCCCACAAGATGGAACAGACAGATGCCTTGGCAGGAGCGGACCTACCTGTTCCCGGGGGGTAAGCGAATAAAAAATTTTGCGCCCCCCCATTGCTCCCGAGGGGAGGCCAGTGCGCATGTGCCAATCTGTGCGCACACGCACTGGCTCCAGAGTGTGCCTCCCGCTTTGGAGCCCAGTGCGCATGTGCGAAACTGCACACACGTGCACTGGCTCCAAAGCGGGAGATGCGCTCTAGAGCCAGTACGCATGCGCAGAGTTTTGCGCATGCGTAAAAGCTTCTACAGGCGCTGTGGCACCTGTAGAAGCTTCTACGCATGCGGAGGCGTGGCCGGCCTAACAAAGGCCTGGCCAGCGCAGCGGCGCGGCGAGGCTGCGGAGCCAGCTGCGGAGGCCTGGCCGGCGCAATGGCGCGGCTGAGGCCGCGGAGCCGCTGCGGAGGCCTGGCCAGCGCAACGGCAGGGCGGGGCAGTGCCGTGCAGGCGGCGGGGCAGAGCCGGCGCGGCGGCGCCCCTCCCAGGTGGCGACGCCCCTCCCAGCTGGCGTCGCCCTACACGCCTGCGTAGTCCGCCTAATGGACGAACCGGCCCTGTGCCTCGGGTACCTCAACTGGCACTGCGGTAAAATTGGAGTCCAGCTCAAGACATATCTGAGCAACTTTATCTGCAAAATGGTGCGCGAAATCACTGCACCAAGCTGCCGAGTTGTTGGGGGGGGGGGGGGGCTGGCCTCAGGAGGCCGGAGGAGCTCCCCCACAACTCGAAACAGCTCCGATGGCCTATTGGCTGCAGACGCGATGCGGGCAGTCGAGAACACAGTCGAGAACAGTTGGTATGTCTCCAAATTAAAAGCCTATGAATTGGGCCTTTCCACTTGTTCTAACTAGCTGTAATGGCCACTCATGATCAAAGACCTTTGTGCAGCAATGTGTTATGAACAGCCACAGCAGGCATTGTGGGAGTTGACATCCAAAACACCCGTAAGGCCAATGTTTGCCCATGCTTGAGCTACAGCAACATATGGCCCTCCTATAGTTATGTACCTCAGCTCCCATCAGATCTAGGCAACGGAACTAAGAGTTGAGGGACAGCAAGAACCGCAATATTGACAACATCTGGAGGACCACAGCCAAAGGAACCAATACATCCTAAGGTGAATCTAAGGCAAGCCTAGGAGAACAGACAGAATCCCTGACATCATTTCTCAGAACCATTCCCTGACGGTATGTCCTCTACTTAAAATAAATTGGCCACATATGTAGCTGGCAAGACCGGCAGTCTTCTTGACAAGTTCTGCCCACTCACAATCTGCAGGAAACAGCCTTGGGCCACTCACCTAATTTCTGTGAGGCAGGTTCATTTTCCTCATGCTGTAGATACATAACATTCTTCTTGTTGCTCTTTCCACAGGTGATCTATTTTGCTTCTCCGCTCTCCGACTTAGGGCTTAATCGGGTTTGTTTTACTGATGTCAGAAGCAAAACACAGATCCTGGGAAAACTGGAAGGGGCCCGTCCCCAATAACCAAACGTATAACTGAATGGGTTGCTGTGAGTTTTCCGGGCTGTATGGCCATGTTCCAAAAGCATTCTCTCCTGACATTTCACCCACATCTATGGCAGGCACCCTCAGAGGTGTGAGGTCTGTTAGAAACTAGGCAAGTAGGGTTTATATAACTGTGGAATGTCCAGGGTGGGAGAAAGAGCTCTTCTCTATTTATGTTGCAACTAGCTGTACCCAGCACGCGTTGCCATGCCCTATTTTGGAGATGCGAGGAAGTCTGAGTATGTAAGGGTTGGAGTTGTTGTTAGTTATGGTGTTGTTGGGGTCATGGCTGTGTTGTTGTGGGCTGTTTTGGTGGGTGGGATGTTGGAGTCCTGTGGAGTTGTTGTGTGGTGTTGCTGGCGTTCTGCATAGCTTGTGGATATTTTTTTTTTGTCTTTCCGTCTGCTGTGTTGATGTAGAGGTTGATGCGTGTGAGGGTGGGGTACTTTGGAAGTGAGTGGAGGTACTTGAAATCCCATTATCCATGGTGTGTCCTCCTCTAATCTGCAGTCGGATGGTGTGTGGGTCTTGGACACAGTGGTCTGTGGGGAATGATGGGTTTTGAAGTACTACAAATCCCATTATCCATGGAGGTACTTCAAGTCCCATAATCCATGGTCCACCCTCCTCCAAACTGTAGTAGAATGTAGCGTGGGTCATAGGGGCTCTGTGTGCCAAGGTAGGTTACTGTAAATTCAGGCCATACACAATGTCCCATGAGCTGAGGCCTAGTCAGGAACAGCAAGTTAATGAAGCCTTATTGTCAATTCAGGCCATACACAATGTCCAATGAGCTGAGGGCTAGTCGGGAGAATCAAGTTAATGAAGCCTTACTGTCAATTCAGAGCGTAAACAGCATTCCATTAAGTGAGGCCTAGTCAGGGAAATTAAGCTAATGAAGCCTTACTGTCAATTTTGGGCGTGGCCTGTGATTTGTAGGGGTGTAAATTTTCTGTGGGAAGTGAATTGGGTGTTTGTGTTTGTGCCTCAGCCCTTTGCCTTATCCTCCTCTGACAGTTTATTATGGGTCGGAATGTTCATGTTGGCTGGCCAGTACAGGAGTTATGCAAATCCGCCCTTATTGGCAGCCAATCATGTTGTCAGAATGTAGAGGCTGGAAGAGTCGTTGGCAGCCCAGGAGGATGCTGGGAAATGTAGTTTTTACTCGTTGTTTTGGGGGCCTTTTAGGTTTTGGGGGAAAGTTTCTTTGCTACAAACATACCTTGTCTGAGGCCTATTTCTGTTGGCAAGTTTGGTGTCTCTGCGTTGTAAGGTTTCTCTGTTTGGGACGGTCTTTCCATGACGACTCTTCCTTTATATATATAGATTGATCACCTTGATTAGCATTGAATGGCCATGCAGCTTCAAAGCTTGGCTGCTTCCTGCTTGGGGGAATCCTTTGTTGGGAGGTGTTAACTGGTCCTGTTTTTTCCTGTATGGAATTCCCGTTTTCTGAGTGTTGTTCTTTATTTACTGTCCGGATTTTAGAGTTTTTGTTTAATACTGGTAGCAAGATGTTGTTCATTTTCATGTTTTCCTCTTTTCTGTTGAAATTGTCCACATGCTTTTTGTGGATTTCAATGGCTTCTCTGTCCAGTCTGACATCGTGGTTGTTAGAGTGACCCAGCATTTTGGTGCTCAAATAATATTCTGTCTCCAGGTTGGTTCCTCAGGTGATCTGCTACGGCTGACTTCTCAGGTTGAATGGGTCTGCAGTGCCTTTCATGTTCCTTAATTCGTGTTTGGGCAATGCTGCGTTTGGTGCTCCCTGTGTAGATTTGTCCGCAGCTGCATTACATACGATAGACTTCTACAGAGGTGAGAGGATCCCTCTTATCCTTTGCTGAACGTCAGGAGAGAATGCTTCTGGAACATGGCCATACAGCCAACTTAACACTAAGACTAAACACAGGGCGGATACCTAAGGTACAAGTAAACTAACACAAGTTGGTATATGACTGGAACAATGTGAAAGTAATAATGTAGACACTAAGTCTAGTATAGCAAAATACAAATTATAATTGGTATCCCATGTAGTAATCAATGGGATGCTTAGTACTCTAGTAGGATGAATGCATCAATTCAAATAATAACAATAGTATCACTGGTATATATCATACATAGAGCATAAGCAGGTCACAAATAGTGTGAACATATCTTATAGACGCCTTCAATATACACAATATAAACAGATTACAGATGGTGTGAGGCAAATAGAGACATAGGGGTATGGACGATCACATACAGGGACACTCTATAGCATTACAATGGGAATTCTCATAAACACAGTCCCGGTGCGCTAATAGTAATCCTTGAGGCTAACTATGAGGGAAACCCCAGGCGAGCTGCTACTAAATCCGGCGTTCCACGCTACAAATCAATGTGTAATGAAACAATAAAGTCACTTACAGGAGGGCATTCATTTGCGTATGGCTATGAGCAACCGTAAATGAGATGGTATTATGCCACGAGTTGAGCCAAGTGGTGAATTCCTCTATGTTGGTTCCATGCCGGACAATAAAGTACACATCATCTCTATATCTGAAGCATTTCTTAATATTCCTCGCCATGGGTCCAGATGTGGTGGAAAAAAATTGTTGTTTTTCCAAATGAGACATAAAGATGTTGGCAACAGTAGGTGCTACACTGGACCCCATAGCGACCCCATCAGTTTGGAGGAAGAACTTCCCTTCAAAGGAAAAATAGTTGTAGTCGAAGACCAGATCCAAAAGGTCAATAAGAAAATGTGTGGGTGGTGAGTCCATGTTGGGTCTGGTGTCTAATAGATCATATATGATGGTTCTTACTTCCTCCAATGAAACATGCGTATACAGAGATGTGACGTCTGCGGAGATAAGGTAGTCGTTGAGATCCATTCTAGTGTTTTCTATCTTAGATACAAAGTCTGCCGTATCTCGCAGATAGGTCGGGGTGTCTTGGGCATACGGTTGTAAAATACCTCAAACACCCTGGACGATTCACCCTTCCGCTATTTCTTTCCTTGCTGCCCATTTCAAAACGACACTGCATCGCAGCTTTTTTTCGCTTCCGCGTTCGTCAGCGCCATTTGCGACCTTTACGGCTCGGCTCACCCTCACTACAGGAGCTCTTACCTGACTACCATTATACAGAGGATATATTCGGACATACTTTGCCCTCCTGTAAGTGACTTTGTTTCATTACACATTGATTTGTAGCGTGGAACGCCAGATTTAGCAGCAGCTCGCCTGGGGTTTCCCTCATAGTGAACCTCAAGGATTACTATTAGCGCACCGGGACTGTGTTTATGAGAATTCCCATTGTAATGCTATAGAGTGTCCCTGTATGTGATCGTCCATATCCCTATGTCTCTATTTGCCTCACACCATCTGTAATCTGTTTATATTGTGTATATTGAAGGCGTCTATAAGATAAGTTCACACTATTTGTGACCTGCTTATGCTCTATGTATGATATATACCAGTGATACTATTGTTATTATTTGAATTGATGCATTCATCCTACTAGAGTACTAAGCATCCCATTGATTACTACATGGGATACCAATTATAATTTGTATTTTGCTATACTAGACTTAGTGTCTACATTATTACTTTCACATTGTTCCAGTCATATACCAACCTGTGTTAGTTTACTCATACAGCCAACTTGCCAAGTTGGTGCGGAGTTTTGGTCTGGAGTGTCATCAGTACACTGATGACACCCATCTGGTGCTGAGGATGGACGGCCAACCAGACTCTGTACCCGATTGTTTCCAACAATGCCTCGAAATTGTGACTGATTGGCTATGAGCCAGTGGGTTGAGAGTGAACCCATCAAAGACGGAGATCCTTTCGTTGGGTCACCCAAGGGGATGTGAGCTCCGACTGCCTGCTTTGGATGGCGAGGCACTACGCCCGTCATCTTTAGTAAAGAGTCTGGAAGTCCAGTTGGACCCGCTGCTGACCATAGAGGCTCAGGTCTCCACTGTCAGCAGGTCCGCCTTCTACCATTTGCGGCAGGCTAGGCGGCTGGCACCCTCTCTCTCCGGAAACGACTTAGCCACGGCAATCCAGGTGATGGTCATCTCGAGGTTAGACCTTTACATTGGTCTTCCTTTGTCGGTCATCCGGAAGCTCAAACTGGTGCAGAACGCTGCAGCGAGACTCCTGGCTGGAGTGCTGGCCAGGGCTCATATTACTCCAACCTTGCAGCGCCTGCACTGGTTGCCAATTGAGCACCGGATCATCTTCAAAGTGCTGGTTCTGACCTTTAAGGCCTTGCATGGTCTGGGGCCGGTGTACCTAAGGGACACCGGCCCCATTGGTTCCCAGAGATCTCTTCGATCTGAAGACCTCAATCTGTTGCAGATTCCCTCTCTGCGAACTATCCACCTGTCGACAACCAAACAGAGAGCCTTCTCTGTGGCAGCAGCATGCTTATGGAATAATCTACCACCTGAAGTTCAAGCAATTAGTGAGCTGCCGGCCTTCCGGAAAGCTTGCAAAACAGTATTGTTCCGGCAGGCGTTTAGTCTTTAGCGTCTTGGTTATAGCGGAATACTGTTTAAATTGTCTTACATTTTACTGTTTTTATACTTCCTTGTTGTAGTTCAATATGCTGTAAACCGTTCTGAGCCAATTTGGAAAACATGGTATACAAATCAAAACAATATAAATAAATAAATACATAAAACTCACGGCAACCCAGTGATTCTGGCCATGAAAGCTTTCGACAACACATTGTAACTGATTTCCAGCAGGCCTACCCAGTTTTAGCTTGTGAAGATTTATTATTATCTGAATTTATCAGCAAATCGTACACTGTTTATCTTGTATTTTAGAAGCTTTATCTCTTTGTTTTAACAATGTTGTAGTCCACACCTTGAGCTGCAAGAGGAGGTGGGTAATAAATGTATTATTACAGGTATTTTTGATTATTTCAAACCCCTACAATTCCATCACCAATTTGTGTCAGTGAGTGGAACGGACACAGGCCGAGTCAAGTCCCATAGCCTTAATGTTCCCTGAAATGACAAATAATTTCCCCCACTTGCCAATCCCCTTGTACCTGTACTTCTGCATGTGCTCCTCGGTGCAGTCGTTTTGCCTCAAGAACGTAAGGACACTCCTGTGCTCAGTTGCCACAGAGGCCAAAGCCCTCTGCAGAAGTGAAAGCGTGTGACCCATTGTGACCACTACAGGAAGAGGCTAAGCAGAACAGGAAATAAGGCCGCAGAGTTAGAACTGCCTAGGAGACTCAGAAAGACTTTCACACAATGCAGCTCTGACAGACTCTGTACCCTCTGGTTTCCATCAGTGCCTTGAGGCTGTCACTGGATGGCTGCGTGCCAGTAGATTGAGGGTGAATCCAGCAAAGACGGAGATACTGTGGCTGGGGTGTCCGGTTGGTGGGGAGGTCCAGCTGCCTACCCTGGATGGCGAGGCATTACGCCTGTCATCTTCTGTAAAGAGCCTTGGGGTTGTTTTAGACCCTTTGCTGACGATGGAAGCTCAAATCTCCAGCGTCAGCAAAACCGCTTTCTTTCATCTGCGGCAGGCTAGGTGGCTGGCTCCCTACTTATCCAGAGACGACCTGGCCACGGTGATCCAAGCCACGGTCATCTCAAGACTAGACTAAAGTAACGCCCTTCACATCGGCCTGCCCTTGTCTTTGATCTGGAAACTTAAACTCGTCCAGAATGCCGCTGCACGACTTCTTACTGGAATTCCAGTGAGAGGTCACATAACTCCCATCCTTTCCAGCTCCATTGGCTTCCGGTCGAGCACCAGATCACCTTCAAGGTGATGGTGCTAACCTTCAAGGCCTTGCATGGTCTGGGGCCGTTGTATCTGAGGGACCGTCTTACCCCCTGTCAACCCCAGAGATCACTCCGTTCTGAACATCTGAACCTCCTCGAGGTACCTAGCGCTAAATCTATTCGCTTGGCGTCCACCCAGCGCAGAGCCTTTTCAGTGGTGGCACCATCAATTTGGAACACTCTTCCAAGCGAAGTCCGGGCCTTGCAAGATCTACCATCATTCCGCAAGGCCTGCAAGACTTATCTCTTTTGGCTAGCATTCGATTGCTAAACTGTATAACTATTTCTGCTAATTTTAAATTCTGTTTGATTGTATTATGTTTTTATGTGGCTGTGAGCCGCTCCGAGCCCTCGGGGAGTGGCGGCATACAAGTTCAAATAATAAACAAACAAACAAATAAATAAATCCTCAGCTCCACTCTGGCCATCATTTAAGAAATCAACAGTGAAGAGTTCCGCTTAAATCTGGCCGGAGAACCCGAGTTCCCTCTGCTGTCCAAAGCTGGGTAGTGCAGTCGCCACATAGGAAACACAGCAAGTTTTGGAGCTTCACTGGCCACTTTAATGCACGCTTAGGTCCAAAACGTATTGGATTAGGGCATGCCTTAGTGCAAGAAAGGGTCAATAAACAGTTTGTTTCCATGGCATTCAGGCGGTTAGAGAATTTCGCTCCTGCATATGGCAGGAATTGTGCTTGTAGCCTCTCCAGCTGCCCACATAAAGCAGTAGCTGACATGGAATAAAATCAAAAATCCAAGGCAATCCCTCAAACCCACTTCCCAGTTTATGGTCTGGTCTCGAACACCAGTCAATGAGATGCAAAAGCCCCATGTAGAGGTTAACCGGCACAACACAAGGTCTTGTCAAAGCTGGAAAGTGGGACGACCACCTCTCAGCGTTCCAGGTTCCCCGCTCACAGCTGCGCGTGAAGCCAAAGCTTGCCTGGAAGTCTTGACTACAACAAGGCCAAAGAGGATGCTGATGAACCAACCAAGTCTGACTTCGCAACTAGTATCTCTCATACTACGGTTCAAATGGAGGAGGCTGCCATTTTTGTCCAAAGATGGCACCATTAGCCATCAAGTAGTTTAAGGATGCTCTCACGTTCCTTGAGGCTCTTCCAGGCCTGGTCTTTTTCCTTCTTGGTCGGGGTGCGCTTCTTCTGGCGTGCTGCCATTATCTTGCGGAAGGCATCCATGACTTCATTGTCCGCCATGCGCACGCGCTGCCGCAGCTCCTGCCGGTGCATTTCCTCCTTGGCCAACCTGGGAAGGAAACAGAACAGATGATGATACGGCATGCCCATTCCTCAGGTCTACCATTCATCCTTTCATCACTAGCTGGAATATGAGAAGACGAAGAAAAGGAAGAATTGATAAGTATAAACGTTAATATTAGACAAAGGAAGGATCACTATACAAGCTATTTTAATCTTTTCTTTTACCAAATATAATATGAGGATCACTATTTGACTAAAATATAAGACGCAAAGGACTAAAATAAGTCACCAATTTTTATTTATTTTTTGTTCTTTTTTTTACTATTATTGTGATTTTTCCCTCTTCTTCCTTTTTTACCTTTTTAGTTTAAGAGAATTACAGATATATGCATGTATATATAGAGTGTTTTATCTCTCTTCTTTTTCTTTCCTTCCTACTTTCTCTTAGTGCAATTGTTTCCCCACTTTACTTGTAACCCTAACTTATTTTCTTTCATGTTTTCTTATCTATATCTATCTATTCTATATCTCTATTATATAAAGGAGGTCCCGTCGTCGAATGACTGACAGAGACAGAGAAACCATCCAAGGCAGAAACACCAAATTTGGCAACAGAAATAGGCCTCAGGCAAGGTAGGTTTTAAGCAAAGAAACTTTCCCCCCCCAAAACGTAAAGGCCCCCAAAACAACGATACAAAAAAACCCTACATTTCCCAGCATCCTCTGCAGCCGCCAGCGAAACCCATTGGCCAACATCAGTTACCATAGTAACAGTGGCCAAAGCCAGCCAAGGCTAGATTAGAATGCTGACTGAATTTAGTTTAGTCAGTTGGAGTTTGAGGGTTAAACTGCCAAAGCCAAGATCTAGGAAGGAGACAAATAGGGCACCAGGGACACAGGCACCACTGACAAACACAAACCCCCAGAATAACACAAAAGTAATACCTACACACAACACAATACGCACATAACACAACCTTGCGTCTACTGCTCAACCCATTTGTATGCCATTCCTTCCTTCCACACAGGCATAAGCTGACCCAAAAGACAAGCTATGCCTCCTAAAAAGAACAGCATCGGACGACACACTCGCAACGCTACATACTTCACAAAAAAAAGGGCAGAACAAACGCCACAACAGAAAGACACTGCACTACACTAGCTTTTGCCATCACCATAAACAAGGCTCAAGGACAAACACTACAAATCTGTGGCACAGACCTTGACACAGAATGCTTCTCCCACGGACAACTCTACGTAGCGTGCTCCAGAGTTGGGAAACCACAGAACCTCTACATCAACACAGCAGATGGAAAGACAAAAAACATTGTATATTTATTTATTTATTTATTATTTGCATTTGTATTCCGCCTCTTCCCGAGGGCTCGTCCACAAGCTCTGCAGAACGCCAGGAACACCACACATGGACAACTCCACAGGACTTCAACATCCCACCCACCAGAACAACCCACAACGACACAGCCATGACCCCACCAAGACCGTAGTAACATCAATTCCAACCCTTACATACTCAGACTTTCTCGCATCTCCTAAATAGGGCACAGCAACGCGTGCCGGGTACAGCTAGTACATAATAAAAGAGAAAAAGATGTATGTATGTATGTGGAGGAAGTGTCCACTTACACAGACAGCCTGGGGCCTCCACAAGCAGGCTATAATTCCAAGTGCTGAGAAGCCTCCCAAGGCACTCCCTCATCTGACATTGCAGGTTACAGTGAGCGCCATGAACATGTAGCCCAAACACTGCCCATGTCCTCCCCAAACACTACGGCTCACCACCCAAGGAATGCTTTCATTCGGGGAGACTTCCATCCTACATTTGATGTGCTCCCTCTACCCCAGGCAGGCATCCCAGCGTTCCTTGTGTGGAATTTGCATGAGCCCACCTACTGCCTCTCCCTGACCCTTTCCTATGGCACACAGCAAACACAGAGGCATTCATCAGCAACTGAACAGACTGGAAGGGTTTGGGAGACTGACACAATAGGTATCCAGAGCACACTGAACCCAACAACGCACGTCCTGGTGCAGTTTGGGGGAGATGGACCACGGATTATGGGATTTGTAGTACTTTCAAACACTTTGGTTCCCACAGACCACTGTGGCCACCAAAAAGGACCAATACAGACCACACTTCACACACACAGCCCACATGACCCACTCTATGTCCTGGTGCACTTTCGAGGAGGGCGGACCAGGGATGATGGGACTTCAACTACCTCTACTCACTTCCCAAGTCCGCTGCGACCCTCTTCCAATTTCTGATCGAGACCAAACTTGGCACACATAACCCCCATTACTGCCTTCACGTCCTGGTGAGGTTCGGGGGAGGACTGACAAGGGAGGATGGGATTTGTAGTACTTGCACACCCCTCTGTTCCCACAGACCTCTGCGGCCCCCAACAAACACCGATAAAGACCACATTTGGCATGCAGAGCCCCAGTGACCCACTCTACATCCTACTGCAGTTTGGAGGAGGGCAGACCATGGATGATGGGACTTGCAGTACCTTCCCTCACTTTCCAAGACTGCTGCAAACCTAATCCAGTGACTGATCAAGACCAAACCTGGCACACAGGGCCTTCATGACCCACTCTACATCCTGGTGCAGTTTTGTCTGAGATGGACCATGGATGATGGGACTTGAAGTACCTTCACTCACTTCCTAAAAACAATGCAACCCTCATCCATTCACCAATACAGACCAAACTTGGCAGACAGAGCCCCCATGACCCAATCTACATCCTACTGCAATTTTGAGGAGGGCAGACCACAGATGATGGGACTTGCAGTACCTTCAGTAATTTCATTATACCACTGCAACTCCCAATAATGATGGATCAAGACCAAACCTGGCAGACAGAGCCTCCATGACCCACTCTACATCCTGCTGCACTTTGGATGAGGGTACACCATGGATGATGGGACTCGCTAACTTCCTCACACCACTGCGAGCCACATAAATAATTGCTACAGACCAACTAATACATTTCTCAAATAACCCGGGCACCGCCGGGTCCCCAAGCTAGTTCTATAATAAATGAGAGTTTGTATGCATGTATGCGGAGGGCGGAGGGATATGGCAGCTTTCTGATTGGCTCCCACTGTGGTAGAATTTGCAGATTGGCCAGCCTCAGCATTCCAACATTCTTAGGCAGCAGGCAGAGTGGATTGGTTGCCACTGTGGTATAATTTGCATATGGTTTCTGATTGGCCACTGTCAACATTCCAACATTCTTAGGAGGCAGGGAGGGAAAAGGAAAGGGCCTCAGGCTGTCAGGAATGGTGCGGTTGAAGTCCAAAACACCTTGCGGCCCCCAACAATGACTGAACAGGACCAAACTTGGTACACAGAGGCCCAATGGCCCACTTCACAACCTGGTGCTGTTTAGGGCAGGATGGGCCACGAATGATGGGATTTGCAGTACCTTCACCCGATTCACTTCCCAAACAACACTATAGCCCCTACAAATCACAGACCAGGTCCAAAAGTGACAGTAAGGCTTTCTTAACTTGATTTTCCCGACTAGGCCTCAGTTAGTGGGATGCTGTTTAAGGCCTGAATTGATAGTAAGGCTTCCTCAACTTGATTTTCCTGACTAGGCCCCCAACAATGACATAACAAGACCAAACTTGGCACACAGAGCCCCCATGACCCACTCTACATCCTGGTGCAGTTGAGACGAGGACAGACCACAGATGATGGGACTTGCAGTACCTTCAGTAATTTCATGATACCACTGCAACTCCCAATAATGATGGATCAAAGCCAAACTTGGCAGACAGAGCCTCCATGACCCACTCTACATCCTGGTACTGTGTGGAGGAGGATGGACCATGGACGATGGTCAATAATTTCCTGAGAGCACTGCGAGCCACATAAATAACTGATAAAGACCACCCTTGGCACACAATGCCTTTCTCAAATAACCCAGGCACCTCCGGGTCACCAAGCTAGTATTAAATACAATAAAGAATTTATACACAAAAAAATAATAACTCGTTTCAGTACAACAACTCCAATATAAGGCAATAAAAATGCAGTTATCCCCGAGGCCAAGAAGGCAAAGGAATGAAATGACCAAAGCTTCAAAAAGCTGTTTGGAGGCGACAACTTCTCAAATTCCCCATAGGCATTAGCCACAGTGACTGGAGGATTCAAGGGAGCAGTAACCTAAAAACAACACTTTCTAGCAATTAGGGCTACTAAATCTTTCTCCTGCATGAAAGTGCCTGTTTAGCCTGCAGATGTGATGGTTGAGAGGAGACAACCATCTTGTCTCTTGCAACGTCAAAGCTCCTCCCTTACTAACAATATATTATGTAATAATATTGTATTATATTATAATGTCAATATATTATGATATAATAATTATATTTAAGACTCATTTAAGAAATGGAAGGCTCTTCCTACTGAGGAGAACAGAAAGGAACACAAGCTCTGGCAAACTAAATGCAAAGCAACCGTCAGGAAAGCCAAGAGAGATTTTGAGGCACATATAGCTAAGAATATTTAAAAATAGCAAAAACTTCTTTAAGTACATCAGAAGTAGAAACCCAACTAGAAAAGCAGTTGGGCCACTTGACGAAAATGGTAAGAAAGGGAAAATCAGTGAAGACAAGGAGATTGCTGAGCGGCTAAACGACTGCTTTGCCTCCGTTTTCACACAGGAGGACAGACAACATATGCCTGCAGCTGAGTCAGTTTTTTCAGGGAGGGAATTAAATGAATTAAACCAGATAGAGATAAACAAGGAAGATGTTCTCACATGCCTTACTAAACTAAATGTCAACAAATCACCAGGGCCAGATGGCATCCACCCCAGAGTTCTTAAGGAACTCAAGTGTGAAATTGCTGAAATTCTAGCCAAAATATATAACCTTTCTCTAAGATCAGGCACTGTACCCGAGGACTGGAGGGAGGCAAATGTAACTCCGATCTTCAAGAAAGGATCCAGGGGTGATCCAGGAAATTATAGGCCAGTTAGTCTAACCTCAGTTCCAGGCAAAGTGATGGAAACCATTATTAAAGAAAAAATTACTAAGCACATAGAAGAATAGGCATTGCTGAAGGAAAATCAACATGGTTTCTGCAAAGGCAAATCATGTCTTACTAACTTGATAGAATTCTTTGAGGGTGTAAATAAACACATAGATAAAGGGGACCCAGTCGATATTGTTTACCTTGACTTTCAAAAGGCTTTTGACAAAGTCCCTCACCAAAGGCTCCTAAATAAGCTCTTCAGCCATGGAATCAGAGGACAGGTCTTGTCCTGGATTGGAACCTGGCTAAACTGTAGGAAACAAAGGGTGGTAATAAACGGACACTTCTCTGGGTGGAAAGAGGTGAGAAGTGGCGTACCCCAAGGTTCAGTTTTGGGTCCGTTACTTTTTAATTTATTCATTAATGATCTGGATGTAGGAGTGAATTCTGAGGTAGCAAAGTTTGCAGACGACACTAAATTGTTCAGGGTAGTTAAAAATGAAACTGATTGTAAAGAGCTCCAGAAAGATCTCTCGAAATTGAGTGAATGGGCAACAAAGTGGCAAATGCATTTTAACCTAAACAAGTGTAAAGTCATGCACATCGGGGCAAAGAACCCCAACTACACCTACCAATTGATGGGGTCAAAGCTTTCTGAGACAAACCAGGAAAGGGATCTCGGGGTTTTGGTGGACAGCTCAATGAAGATGTCAACCCAGTGCGCAGCAGCAGTGAAAAAAAGCAAATTCTATGCTTGGCATGATCAGGAAGGGAATCGAAAATAGGTCGGCATTTGTTATATTGCCTCTCTACAAATCTATGGTGAGGCCACATCTGGAGTACTGTGTACAATTCTGGTCACTGCACCTCAAGAAGTATATAACGGAACTAGAAAAGGTACAAAGAAGGGCAACAAAAATGATCCAAGGGATGGAGCAGCTCCCTTATGAAATCAGGTTGCAACGCCTTGGTCTTTTCAGCCTTGAAAGACGGCGTTTAAGAGGTGACTTGATCGAAGTGTATAAAATCATGCATGGGATAGAAAAGGTGAATAAAGAAAAAATATTTTCTCTGTCACCCAACACTAGGACTAGGGGGCACTCCCTAAAGCTCCAAGGTAGGAAGGTTAGGACTAATAAAGGGAAATATTTCTTCACCCAGAGAAAGGGTCATTGGGTTATGGAACTCACTTCCAGAGGAGGTTGTGACAGCTGTCAGCCTGGACAGCTTCAAGGCAGGATTAGACAGATTCATGGAGACCAAGGGAATCAGTAGTTACTGAAATGGACATCCAAGTGCCACCTCTGTGTTGATGGAGGCAGGCAGGATTTTCCCCGGGTACTGGTTGTGGGGGGTCGGGAGCAGGTGAGGTTTTTGCCCTCCTTTCTGCTAGAGATCCCCGTGTACAACTAGTGGGCCACTGTGTGACACAGAATGCTGGACTAGATGGTCTGAGGCCTGATTCAGCATGGCTCTTCTTATGTTATGTTCTTATTGTAGTGTAGTATAATGTAATTATGATATAATATAATATATACTATAATTAATATAACATATAATATAATACTAATGATATTGTGATATTATAATTGTATATTTGTTTTACACGTAATATTGCTAATGATATTGCGATATAATATAGTATATTATGAGTATGGTATAATATTTTGTATATACATTGATACAATATAATACTACTAATTATATTGTGATATTATTGTTGTAAATGAGCCTCCAGTTCCTACAGGTAGTAGCATGGAGGAAGGTGCTGAGGCAGTAACATCAAGCAGTAGCTCAGTTTGGGGCGCAGCTCTGGATGATCAGGCTCCTACAGCTGGGGTAAAGAGAGTGGCTAGTGCCTCAAGCCTTGACTCAGACAGAGAACAGAGGAGAAAGATTCAGCATCTACTTAGGGATCCTTCTGAATCTGATACATTTGAAGGGTTTCTAGGGAATGCAGAATTACAGTCAGAAGAAAGTGATACAGACCTAGATTCGGCATTGGTGCAGGAAGTCAGAGATGTATGCAATGCGGATTCGGGGGACAGCACATTTCTGGGGTTTCAGACGGATCAGGACTGGCCATCTTCTCATTCAGAAACTGAGTGGGGCCCTTTAAGTCAAGAAGAGCTTTGGCTGGCTTGGAGATCTGGACATGGTACAACAGCTGCAGGGAATGGGAATGCTGCTGCTTTGGAGCAGGGCGGGTTCTCTGACTGATTGATAGTGCTATAAAAGAAGTGAGTATTTGGCTTGACCCTCACGGTGGTCAATGAGTTGCTATTCTGGTTCGTGTATCCTGTGTTCCTGTATCTTGGTTCCTGGTTTCCAGATTACTCCTGCTGCCGTGCACCTCTTGACCTTCGCTGTGACTGCTCTCCTGTCGACTCTGGAACGTCTCCTCCTTTTCTGTATGCTATTCTCCTGTCCTGTGACCCCGGATTGATGTTGGACTACGCCTTATGGACATCCCTTTGACTGAACGCAGCAGAAGGACGTCTGCTGTTTGTTTTTGAGTTCTTTTCTTCTCAGCATTTTTGGTTTTGGGTTTCCTGGGATTATTGGGGGTTTTTTACAGCCGAAGATAGGCTATTTTTTGTTATTCCAACTTCCATTTGATGTTTAAATAAACTTTTGTTATCTTTTAACTCCTGGACTCAGCCACTGCCGTCTTTGTACCACAACAATTATAATTGTATATTTGTTTTACATGCAATATTACTAATAATATTGCGATATAACGTTATAGTGCAATGTGATGTGTAGTACTGATATTGTGCTATGGCAGTAACATAGTATCTGTCTTCTCTGCTCCCTTCTTCACTCTGGCCCCAGAGCAGCCGTTTGTGGTGGGGGAAAGGCTCTGATGCCGCAGGAGACAAGATGGGACTGTCTTCTCTGCTCCCTCCTTCACTCCAGCCCCAGAGCGGCCTTTAGGAAGCACTTCCTTACCAAGAGAGCTGTTCAACGGTGGAACTCTCTGCCTCAGGGTGTAGTGGAGGTTCCTTCTTTGGAGGCTTTTATAAAACAGAGAATGGATGTGTTGTCAAGGGCTTTGATGGCAACAAGTTTTACAGGCTGTATGGCCATGTTCCAGAAGCATTCTCTGCTGATTTTCACCCACATCTAAGGCAGGCAACCTCAGAGGTTGTGAGGTTTGTTGGACAAGAGGGATCCTCTCACCTCTGCAGGAGTCTACCGTACACCATGCAGCTGTGGACTAGTCTACATAGGGACCACCACACACAGCATTGCCCAAACAGGAGTCAAGGAACAGGAAAGGCACTGCAGACTCATTCAACCAGAGAGGTCAGCCATAGCATAGAGCAGGGCTGTCCAACTGGCGGCCCCCAGCCCGTATATGGCCCCCCAGCCCCTTCCCCATGGCCCCCTACCCTCCTGCAAAGTATCTGCTTTTAAAGATTTTTTAAAAAAAATTTAAAATATTTTTTTGAATATTTTTTTGAATATTTTTTTGAATATTTTTTATTTATTTTTTTCACGGGGGGGGTGAGGGGCGGGGCAGGGAGGAGGAGCAGGCTCTCTTCCTCCTCCTCCTACCCCTCCCCCCTCTCTCTCCCTCCCTCCTTCTCTCACTCTTTCCCCCTTTCCTTCCTTCCCCCTTCAACCACCTGAAGGAAAGAGGGAAGGAGAGAGAGAGTGCACGAGTGAGAGGGGGCATGGCCAGAGCAAAAAAGGGGCAGGGCCGAGTTCGGAGCACCGGGGGGGGGGTGCTCATCCATTCCCTTTCCGGCTTCCTCCTCTCCTGAGGCTTCGTGCCAAGTTTGGTCCTGATCCATCATTATTTGAGTCCACAGTGCTCCCTGGATGGAGGAGAACTACAACTCCCAAACTCAAGGTTCAGTACTTTCTGTTGCTCTCATGAGAGTTTAGGTTTGATTCAACATGGCTGAGGAATGCTTTGATTGTGTTTTCCCCTTATGGCAGAAGGAGGTAGGACTGGATGGCCCTTGGAGGTCTCCTATTCTAGGAACCCATTGTAATTATTATTATTATTATCATCATCATCATCAGAGGCTGAATGGCCATCTGTGAGGAATGCTTTGATTGTGTTTTCCCCTTATAGCAGAAGGAGATTGGACTGGATGGCCCTTGGAGGTCTCCTATTCTAGGAACCCATTGTAATTATTATTATTATTATTATCATCATCATTGGAGGCTGAATGGCCATCTGTGAGGAATGCTTTGATTGTGTTTTCCCCTTATGGCAGAAGGAGGTAGGACTGGATGGCCCTTGGAGGTCTCCTATTCTAGGAACCCATTGTAATTAATATTATTATTATTATCATCATCAGAGGCTGAATGGCCATCTGTGAGGAATGCTTTGATTGTGTTTCCCCCTTATGGCAGAAGGAGATTGGACTGGATGGCCCTGGATGGCCCTTGGAGGTCTCCTACTCCAGGAACCTGTTGTTGTTGTTATTATTATTATTATTAGCAGAGGCAGAATGAATATTATGCCTTATCATTCAGGGTTATAGGCCTGTGTGGAAGGGCCCTGGCTTCTTATTTTTTTTATTTTTTATAATATTTTATTATTTTCCAAAATTTTTACCATCCATACAAACATATACATAAAAACACAGTGCCCTGTGCATGTGACCCTCCCCCCACACAAACATCCACACCCCTCCACCCCTGCTGAGACTTGCGTCTTCTTTTTCTTCTTTTCTCTTCTGCAATAAGTTGGAGTTGTTGTTTAAGATGTAATGAAATGTAAAATGTCCGGAAAGCAAGCAGGCCCTGGCTTCTTATTTGACTTCCTTTCCACACATCTGAATAAAATCCCATGTTATTTGCTTTAAACCAGATTATATGAGTGTGGACTCCAATAATCCAGTTCAAAGCAGGTATTCTGGGTTATATGGCTATGTGGAAGGGCCCTGAGTCCACACTGCAATATAATCCAGTTCAAAGCAGGTTTTGTGGGGTTTCCTGCCTGGATATTCTGCGTTATATGGCTGTGTGAAGGGCCCTGAGTCCACACTGCAATATAATCCAGTTCAAAGCAGGTTTTGTGGGGTTTCCTGCCTGGATATTCTGAGTTATATGGCTATGTGAAGGGCCCTGAGTCCACACTGCAATATAATCCAGTACAAAGCAGGGACTGGGACTTGAGACTGGGATTTTGGTGTTCATCTCTATCTCCAAGTCAAAGCCCCGGTGTCCTCCACAGACACCTCCAAGGCAGGGAGAGGGCGGAGCCGGGGAGGGGGCGGCAGGGTGGAGCCAGGGAGGGGCAGAGCCTGGGCGGAGCCGGGGAGGGGCGGAGCTGGGGTGGAGCCGGGAGGGGCGGAGCCGGGGGCGGAGGCAGACCCTTCAGCCCCCCAGGTCATCAGTAACTGGAATTCCGGCCACAGGTCCGGTAGAAGTTGGACAGCCCTGGCATAGAAGATGAACCAACATGGACACAGCACATTATCCGAGAACACAGAAATGCAGGACCACTCTCACAACCACCATATCAGTCTATACAGAGAAGCCACTGAAACCCACAAGCATGTGGACAATTTCAACAGAAAGGAGGGAATCAGGAAAATGAACAAAATCTGGCTACCAGTATTTTAAAAACCCTCTAAAATCAGGACAGTAAACAAAGAGGAACACTCAAAACTACAGGAATTTCAGACAAGAAATGATCAGGGCTAGCTAATCACCGGGGCGGTCTTACCTCTCCCATCATGGTAAGTGGAGATTATTTTGCCCCCTGGCTCTGGACGCTGCCACGCATGCATCCCGGTTTACGCATGCGTCGCCGCCGGTTTCACGCATGCGCGCTGGTGTCCCAGTTCCCGGCCGCGCTGCCGGTTGCAGAGGCGCAGGGCGGGCAGCACTGGCTCCCAAGCATGCCTCCACCCGGTGGTGCGGCGAGGCGCGGCGGCGGTGCGGTGCAGGCTGGGGCGGCCGGCACGGCGGCACCCCTCCCAGGAGGCGACGCCCCTCCCAGGAGGCGTCGCCCTACACGGCCGCTTACTCCGCCTAATGGAAAGACTGCCCCTGCTAATCACCTGCCAACAAAGGATCCCCCCATCCAAGAATCAGCCAAGCCTTGAAACTGCAAGGCTATTCAATGCTAATCAAGGGGATAAATTGCAACATTCACACTTGCCTCAAGCAGGCGCGAGGTCTTTCTCCAACCCATTCCACAGGTATGTTTGTTTGTTTGTTTATTTATTTAGAGATTTATTAATTGCCCATCCCAGGTGGCTCTGGGCGATTTACAATAAAACATGCAGGTAAATATCTAAAACATCTAAACAATTGACAGTCTAACAGTTTCTCAGCCGAACGCCCTCTCAAACAGCCACGTTTTACAAGCTGTGCGAAAGTCTTTTAGATCATGGGTGGCTCTGATGTAGGGAGGGAGGGCGTTTTAGAGTGATGGGGCGATCACCGAAAAAGCTCTACGCCGGGTTGATGTCAAATGGGCTTCCTTAGGGCCTGGGACCTATAGTAGATTCTGATGGTCTGAGCACGGTGATCTCCAGGGTTGACAAGGAGAAAGGCGTTCCCATAGGTATGCCGGCCCCTGGCCATGCAAGGCCTTGGAGGTTAATACCAGCACCTTGTGAGTAATACGGAACCCAACCAGAAGCCAGTGCAGTCGGTATAGAACAGGTGTTATATCGTTCCTTACAGGAACCCCCATGAGGAGTCTGGCCGCCGCATTCTGCACCAGTCAAGGTCTCCGGGTTACCGACAAGGGAAGGCCAACATAAAGAGCATTACAATAGTCCATTCTTGACATTACCGTAGCATGAACCACTGTGACGACATCATACCCAGATAGGTAAGGCGCCAGCCGCCTAACCTGCCGAAGATGGAAAAAGGCTGACTTGCTGACAGCGGAGACCTGGGCCTCCATTGTCAGTAAGGGGTCAAAAATGACGCCAAGGCTTTTGACGGTGGCAGATGGAAGAAGAGGCTCACCGTCTAAGGTAGGCAACCAGACATCATCCAACCCAGGGTGACCCAGCCACAAGATCTCTGTCTTCGCCGGATTCACCCTCAGTCTACTGGAACACAGCCAACCAGTTATGGCCTCAAGGCAGGATGTGAAATTATCAAGTCCAGTCGGCCATCCATCCATAGGAGGAGCTGGGTGTCATCAGCGTACTGGTAACACTCCAGCCCATAACTCTGAACCAGCTGAGCGAGTGGTCGCATATAGATGTTAAATAATGGTGGAGATAAAATGGCCTCCTGAGGGACCCCACACATAAGTGGTGATTTCTCAGAGGCCATCCCATTCCATTCCACTCATTGCCAATGGTTCTGGAGAAAAGAGCCCATCCAGTTAAGGGCTGACCCTTGAACCCCAGAAGCGGCGAGGTGGTGGGTCAAAAGATTATAACCAACCGTTTCAAAGGCAGCTGTAAGATCTAATAATACAAGCAGTGCCGATTCGCCTCGATCCAGCTGGCGTCAGAGTTGATCCGAGATGGCGACCAGCACAGTCTCGGTCCCATGTCCCGAACAGAAGCCGGACTGGTAAGGGTCCAGCCAGGCTGTGTCATCTACGAATTTCTGACATGGTCTGCTACTGCCCTCTCAACCACCTTGCCCAGGAACGAAAGATTCGAAACCGGGCGATAATTGGAGGGAACCGAAGGATCTAAACTCTTTTTTTCCCAGTAATGGGCAGATCACTTGCCTAGATTCCAACAGACCTCACAATCTCTGAGGATGCCCGATAAATGTGGGCAAAAACATCAGGAGAGAATGCTTCTGGATCATGGCAATACAGCCTGGAAAACTCACAGCAACCCAGAGAATGGATGGCCCTCTCTCGGGGGTGCTTTGATTGTGCTTGATCTACGTGGCAGATTGGGGTTGGACTGGATGGCCCTTGGGGTCTCTTCCAAATCTACCATCCTATGACCTCACCTGAGGAGCTCCACTTTCTTGGTTCGGTTGTGTGTGCTCAGGGCTTTGAGTTCCGCCTGCCTCTTTCGCAGCTCAGCTAACACTTCGTCCTCCGAGTCCTCTGCAGGCCGGTCCTCTGACTCCAACAGGCCTTGAGCAATCAGCTCTTCTTTGATGCGGCCTTCCAGAGATTTGGTGTGGGGAACGCTGCAGAGGGGAGAGGCAGAGAAGCTGGGAATCATACATATTTGGGTGTTTTCTCTCTGAAAAGCATAACATCGGAACAGTGGGACAGGTATTTTGTATAAAATATCAGGCACAATATATAGACACTCACCTAAAGGGCTTGTTCTGGCTACGGGGGGAAGTGCTAGCTCCATCGGTTGCAGAATCTTTGCCTGCTATTTCAGGAATAGGGGAATCTTCAACAGGGGAGATGATGTTCTCCTATATAGAGAATGAGTGACAAAATACTTGGCGCAAGAGAAGAGAACCTGGTTTCTCACTGATATTTTGAATCTGGTTCCACCCATTATAACTAACGGTCAAGGATTCTGAGAGTTGTCAAACTAAACATTTGCAGGGCACCAGGTTGCTTACCCTGGCTTAGGGATCTCAACTGGTTATTTATTTCCTGCTTTTTCTCTCTCAATAGAGACTAAAAAAGGTAAACCCCAGTCTGGTGGAAATCAAGGTGTATTGGATCTAACACAAATATTGGAGGTAACAGTTCTGGATTTCTGTTGCTTACTTCTACTAGCGCTTGCAAGAGGCGCTGGGTGAGGGGTCCAAAAGGGCAGCCATCTTCAGGCTGTTCATGTTGGGATTCTGACTTCTTCAGCAAGGCGTCAACATCTGGGGAAGAGGAAAGTGAAGAAAACCTTTTTAACCCAAAAACTTTAATTGCACAGCTAACATGTGGCATTACTGATATAAGGTGGGGATGGGCAACTCTAACTTCCAGATATTGATGGACATCAAGGCAAGTTCAGAAACTTCTCAAAAGCCTACTTATTTATTTATTATTTAATTATTATTTCGCATTTATCTACGCCCCCCCCCCCCCAAAGGCTCGGTGCGGCTCACAGCAAATTAATCATACATAATAAAACAAGCATATATAAAAACACAATGCGAGCAAACAGATAAAAACACATTAAAAACAGTATGTAGAACGACATAGTCGAGCACTACACAACAGCAGCAAAGAATTACAAGGAGGCTATAGGCACCCAGGTTATCCAGACCCATAGGCCTGCTGAAACAACCAGGTCTTACAAGCCTTCCTGAAAAGGAGAAGGGCCTGAATGTTGCGGATGTCAACGGGCAAAGAGTTCCAAAGGGTCGGAGCCACAATTGAGAACGCCCGCCGACGAGTCGCGGTCAGCCAGTAAGTTTTGACACTAGGGATGGCCAAGAGGTTTTGCTCCTCGGAGCGCAGAGGTCTAGTGGGATGGTAAGGGAGGAGATGGTCCCGCAGGTACACTGGCCCCAGACCATGTAAGGCCTTAAAAGTCAAGACTAACACTTTGAAGGTGATCCGGCATACTATCGGGAGCCAGTGCAGTTCGCGCAGAATTGGCGAGATGTGACAGCCAACCGGGACCCCTGCCAAGAGTCGGGCTGCGGCGTTCTGCACCAGCTGAAGCTTCCGGATCATGGACAAAGGAAGGCCAATGTACAGAGCGTTACAGTAGTCAAGCCTCGAGATGACCGTGGCTTGGATCACTGTGGCCAGGTCGCCCCGGGACAAATAGGGGGCCAGCTTCCTCGCCTGTCGAAGATGAAAAAATGCTACCCTGCAGACGCTGGAGACCTGAGCCTCCATCGACAGCAGGGGGTCCAAGGTTACACCTAGGCTCTTGACAGACGACGACGGACATAGGGTCACACCGTCCAGGGTTGGAAGCTGGACATCCCTACAGCCCGGGCGGCCGAACCACAGGATCTCCGTCTTAGCCGGATTCACCCTCAACCTACTGGCTCGCAGCCACCCAGTAACGGCCTCAAGGCAGTGGTGGAAATTATCGGGTACGAATTCGGGCCTGCCCTCCATCCTCAGGATAAGCTGGGTGTCATCAGCGTACTGGTGAAACCCAAGCCCGAAGCTACACACCAGCTGGGCAAGTGGCCGCATGTAGATGTTAAATAATAGAGGAGAGAGGATTGCCCCCTGGGGGACCCCACAATGAAGCGGGGCACCCCCGGAGACCTCCTCTCCCCTCCTCACTCGCTGGGCTACTTGCCCATTCCTGATAAAGATCATGAACTGAGCAAGTCGTATCTAGACTATTCCAGAAAAGATGGCATCATATCTTAGACACATTTAATTTTCAGTGAGTTCTGATTAAGATACCTTTAGTGTCCAGTTCTGTCAGTGGCCCCGAGATGCCCTTTTTCTTGTCAGCGCCAGCTGCTGCCCTCGCCCCATCCTTCTGCTCTTCTAACATGTCCTCCTGGGCCCAACGCTGGGAGTAATGCTTCCCCAGGGGCGGGATCTACAAGGGAAGAACACCACATTCATTTTGTCCTGAATATAAGGATACTTACGCAGCAGACTTTTTGATAAATTCTTCAAAAATTGAACTGGAACAAAATTTCCTAATTTGTACAAATGAAAGTCAACAAGTTGCATCTAATTCTCTCTCTACTTAGAGATGAATATCACCTCCATTACGTTTGTACTCACTAATACAGTATGAACAACTGAATGCCAAATAATTCAAGCCAGGCTTCCAAGACTGAAGGAGCCAAAATACATGGCATACATAGACCAAATGGTTCAGTTTCTCCAAGTTTTTTTGAATCTCAATTTAAAAAAAAAAAAAAATCTCAATTTTTCTCTATTCTCCACACTCACGTCTCCACCGTCAGCAGAGTGGCGTTTTTTCATCTACGCCAGGCGAGGAAGCTGGCCCCCTATCTGTCCCATCGCGACCTGGCCACAGTGGTCCAAGCTACGGTCATCTCAAGGCTAGACTACTGTAATGCTCTTTACATTGGCCTTCCTCTGTCGGTAATCCGGAAACTTAAGCTGGTGCAGAATGCTGCAGCTCGGTTGCTCGCAGGTGTCCCGATGAGCTGCCATATCACACCCATCCTGCGTGAACTGCACTGGCTCCCTGTGGAATGCCGGATCACCTTCAAAGTGTTGCTATTGACCTTCAAGGCCTTGAATGGCCTGGGGGCCAGTGTACCTAAGGGACCGTCTTATCCCATACTGTCCCAACAGATCCCTACGCTGAGAGATGCAAAATCTCCTTGTGGTCCCAAGTTCTAGGGTTTACCATCTGACCGCAACAAGGAGAAGGGCTTTCTCGATCATAACTCCAATCCTCTGGAATGCGTTGCCCTTCGAAGTCCGGGCCCTTCAGAGTCTGTTAGCCTTTCAGAAGGCCTGCAAGACCCTACTGTTCCAACAGGCCTTTGGGTCTTAAATTGTTCGGCTTCTCCTGATACTATGTGTATTTTATTGCTATTGTTCTTAATCCTGTACATGGTTTTAAAATGTCTGTTTTAATCCCTATTTCTATCTTGTAAGTCGCCCCGAGCCAACTGGGAGTGGCGACGAATAAATTTGAATAAATAAATAAATAAATATTCTGAACATGAAGAAATGTGTGAAACTTCTATTGAAAATGAACTAAATGGTTAGCCATGCTGGCTGGGGTGTCTAGGAGCCAAACCCCAACTACATTTGAGAATGTAGGATCATGAGCCACTGATCTATTTTTCTGAATACCTGGGTGGGAAAGTGACACAGGATACATTCCAAAATGAGAAACGAAATACGGGAAGATGTTTAAGAAACTAAGGGTTACCTGGGGTAATGAGAAATAATGAGAACTGAAAACTAGCTCCATGAGCTGGGCCCTCCCTTCTGCTCGAGAACAACGTTGTGTGTGAAGATGGGCTGTAAGCCAGTGGTTAGCTCCATGATCTGGGAAACTTGGCTTTGTATTGGGACTACTAGAAAAAACTACAGAAAACGACAGCTCCCTTGTCTCCAAATAAAGGCTTAAGATGTCAGGACACAACAGCTTCTGTGTCCCAAAGGAAAAATCTCGGTTTCTTTAATAATGTTATTTATTTATTATTCACTTTTATATACTGCTCCTCCCTGAAGGCTCGGGCGGTTTACATAAAAACAATAAAATACACATAAAAACAGTTTGGATATATAAAAACGCAAGGGTATGGACAGGATTATCAGTAGGCGCCTAGATTGAAAGCCTGCCTAAAAAGGAACGTCTTTTAGGCCCTCCAGAAGGGGATTAATTTTGTGATGGCACGAGTTCCGTCTGGTAACTCATTCCATAAAGTCAGCGCCACCACAGAAAAGGCTTTTTGTCTTGTTGTTGAAAGGCGGCAGGAGCGGGTTGATGGGATCGCCAGAAGATTTTGTTCTTCTGATCGCAACGATCCCAGGGGAACATATGGGGTGAGGCGGTCCCTCAGGTACACTGGCCCTAGACCATTCAAGGCCTTGAAGGTCAAAACCAGTACCTTGAATACTCTACTGGATAGATACAGCAGGCGAACTCACAATGATATTTACTCTTTACTTTCCCCTAATCCAGTCTTACTGAATCTGGCGCAGTGCAGCTATGTTCTCTGGGGTTTTATGAGAAGAGTACCAGTTCAGTGCCCTGCTGAAACAAACAGGATTCCCAATGTTGTCCCAAAGCAAAGAGGAGATAAATGATGGGGGAAATAGGATACAAAGCAGAACAAAGCTCTATTTCTTCCATCTTTCTTCCAAGGAATGGTCTATTCAAAGTGGAAAGATGGCAGAACAATGGCAGAGGACCTTTATAAACGAACATTTATCACTCATACTGGAGGATATCACTGGTGAAATAGTCTGACAAAAGGCTTATATGATGAGGCAACATGGGAGGTGCAAGACGAATCAGAATTGGCTAACAGTTTGAATAAAACCCCGAACTGACTGACAGTTTGAATGGATTGATTCTGCCATCATCTCATGTACCTTGTAGTGTTCAGCTTCATCTTCAGGAGGCTTGAGAAGGTCTTCTAAGGTACGTACCTCCTCGTTGGTGAGGTCAGCACAATATGGCTCAACTGAGGCCCAGAATCTGCACACAAAGGGCAGAACACAAACACTGAGAAGCAAGCAAAGACTCAGGCCAGGCACCTTTTTTTTGTCTGAAGAGGGGAGAAGTGAGTGCCAACATAGTACAGTTTAAATGCATTCTAGCCAGCACCCTATGAGGCCACAAGGGAAGGAAGACAGCTTTGATACTGAAGAAACTCCAGCCTTTCCTAGTCCACTTCTGCCCTCAATAGGGTTGGCTCTATCTCCAATTACCCCTAGTCAACAGGGCCAATAGACATTGTAGCTGAAGAATGTGGGAGCCTTAATTCAACCTGTCTGGAAGGCATCACACCAGCTAATAGACATAAACAGTAATACCAGCCTTATTAGTGTCATTCACAAGTCAGCACATTATTTGGTCCAGTAGAAGGCCATAATACACCCTTAAATATATTTTGAACTCCGGGTTCCAGAAGCTCCAGCTAAGCATGGTCAAAAGTAATAATAATAATAATACTGAAAAATTATACATTATTAAAAAGATGGCAAGCAGAACTAGCGAATTTTATTTGGGGAGGGAGAAGAGCCAGAATCAAGCAAAAATATCTACAAGAAATGCCAGAGAAAGGAGGATTCGGCTTGCCGGACCTCATATCATATTATGACGCCAACTGCTTAGATAATGTAAAAGAATGGATAGACCTGCGGGATGGGAAATTACTAAATTTAGAAGGGTGGGAAAATAAATTTGGGTGGCATGGATACTTATTTTACAATAAAGAGAAAGAAGACGGGAATTTTAAGAACCACATAATAAAAGCACCCCTCTTAAAGATATGGGATAGGTATAAGGACATTATTTGTAGGAAATATCCCTTATGGGCCTCCCCTTCAGAGGCCCTTCATATAATAAAGACCGGGAAAGAAAGTTGGCCTACATACAGAGACATTTTTAAAAAAGAAAATAATAACTTTAATTTGAAAACTCTGGATGAGTTAAAGGACTTTAAGATAAACTGGCTCCAGTATAGTCAATTAAAAATGAGATTTAAGGTGGATAGACAAATAGGCTGGGAAGAAACACTGACGGCTGG
The DNA here is from genome assembly GCA_030556195.1 of Anolis apletophallus. Lineage (NCBI taxonomy): Eukaryota > Metazoa > Chordata > Lepidosauria > Squamata > Anolidae > Anolis > Anolis apletophallus. Next base: position 2,586,088 of record JARBWK010000001.1, read on the forward strand.
AGGGAAAATACTGACCTAGCTGGGTAAGAAAAGAGTAAGTAAATTGTATAAATTTATATTACTAAACAGACACGAAAAAGCACCAATAAAGGACTACATGTTAAAATGGAAAGACAATATAGGATATAACATCAAAATCGAAGACTGGGGAAAAAGCTGGAAGCAAAGGCAAAACTATACATATGCATATTCATTAAAGGAAAACCAGTTGAAAGTTCTATATAGGTGATACATAACACCAGTTCAGCTAGCAAAAATGTACACGAATGGTAACGACCAGTGCTGGAAGTGCCAGAAGGATAGAGGAACCTATTTCCACCAATGGTGGACTTGTGGAGTTATTAAAAAAATTTGGACAATGGTGCAGAAGCTGGTGGAGGAAATCATACAAAGTAAGGTGGATTTAAAACCAGAAACTTTCCTTTTAAATATTTTAGAACCAAGGATGGGAAAAGAGAAGGAGAAATTATTGTGTTTCATTGCAACTGCCGCCATAATTGTTTTGGCCAGGTACTGGAAAAGGCCTGAAATACCAGATGAGGAAGAACTAGTACATAAGCTGCTGGAATTAGCAGAAATGGATAAACTGACTTGCCTACTAAGATCGGGATAAACTAAACACTTTACGGATACCTGGAAACCTTTTGTTATATATGTTAAAGAGAAGAAAAAGATAAATTTGAAAGGTCTTTGGATATAAGTTGTAAGAATATAGGGGATATTTAATTTGGTTCTTTACGATACAAGGAAAAGACAACTGTGTCGCCGGGTGAAGTCAACCGTTTGTTCTTAGTTTGTATGTCTTATTCAATGTAACCTTCCCCCTACCCCACCCATTCCCCCTTACCCCCACTCCCCTCCCTAACCCTCTTTCCTTTCCCTTCTTTCCTTCTGTCATGCTGTGACGTTGTGATGTTTGTACTTTTAATCAATAAAATGTATTTTTTTAAAAAAAGTAATAATAATAATAATAATAATAAATTTTATTTATACCCTGCCCCATCTCCCCAATGGGGACTCGGGGCAGCTCACACGAGGCCAAGCCCAACCAACAAATACAATACAATAAAATAAAAACACCAACAATGAACACAATAAAAAGATACATACATATAAATAAAAACAATATACAACTAGATATCTAAAATCACAAAGACAGCACGGGGTGCAAGCACATATATAAAATGTTAAAATGTTAAAACTCAGGATGGGATACTCGAAATAGCATCCTTTACGGGGAAAGACATCCTTTATGGGGGAGGGGGGATGGGGACATTGAGGAGAGCAATGATAGAAATTGAATAACTACTTTCCGATGGCACAGCGGAAGAGCCAAGTTTTCAGGTGTTTCTTAAAGGTCTCCAGAGTGGGGGCTTTCTTAATCTCTCCGGGCAAGGAATTCCAGAGTCAGGGGGCCACAGAGGAGAAGACCCTCTCGTGTCCACCAGACAAGTCTGTGAGACTGGTTGGAAACTGCTGACTGCCAATGATAAGGTCCTTCCAAAACTCCTTTCTTTCTCCTAACAATATATATGCAATATAACATGTTGCTAATGACAACATAAACAAGATGATGGAAACGCTTCTCCTACATACCTATTAGGAGCATCATTTTTGGGAATACGAGGCACGTCAATGGGGTCATCCTGGAATTCATACTCTTGGATTTTGGGCTGTATGTTCTTGGATTTGGGCCGGCCAGGGCCCTGTCCTGTGCTGTGGCCTCCTTTCCCTTCTAGCTTCTGCTTTTTGGGTTTCCCGTGTTTGATAGGTGTGCCCACTTCGTGCTCCTTGCCCAGCTTCAGAAATCGCCTGTCCCCTTTCTTGTCTTGCCAGTCGGTCAGGATCTGAACAAAACAAAAAGCAATGCAATAACTTTGTTAACTAGATCCCAATAAAGCTTTTGGAATAAAACTTCCAAAATTATCCAGGTGCCATAGTCAACAGCCATGATGGCAAGGGGATATAAAGGATTCTGAGTAACATTTTTGACCTGTATTGAACTGTATTTTGTCCCAGTGACCACTATACCGAATTACTCTTTCTATAGCATATTTGATATGACTGCCACAAAATCTTTTTGTTTTAGAGATATTGTACCCCACCTCGAGCCTCAAGAAGAGGTGGGTTAATAAGTGTAATATTAATATTATTATTGTTACAAAACAACCTTGTTTTTTTAATAAAAAAACTTAACTTTTGTGGCAGAACCAGAATAGGAAGCCTTGGAGTGATATTCTAAACCAGTGTTTCCCAACCAGTGTGCCAGGGCACACTCAGTGTAAGAAGAGCCATGCTGAGCCTCAGCCCATCATCAGGTGTGCCGTGGGGAAATTGGAACCTCCAGGAGGGGGGGGAGAGTCTAGTGTGTTGAAGTATAAAAACCCTAAGAAACCTACCTCGATAAAGGCACAAAATTACAAACACCCCCCCTCCCCACCCGTTGTCTACTTGGTCTCTCCCTCTCCATGCATTGGGAAGGCCCACCTCCCTTTCCCCAAGTAGAGACCTCCTCTTGCCTCCTGGGGGTTCTGTGTGGGAAGTTTGGCCCAGTTCTATCATTGGTGGGGTTCAGAATGCTCTTTGACTGTAGGGGAACTATAAATCCCAGCAACTACAACTCCCAAATGTCAAGGTCTATTTCCCCTGAACTCCATCTGCATTCATATTTGGGCATTTTGAGTATTCATGCCAAGTTTGGTCCTGATCCAACATTGTTTCAGTCCACAGTGCTCTCTGGATATAGGTGAACTACATCTCCAAAACTCAAGGTCAATGCCCACCAAACTCTTATAGCATTTTCTCTTGGTTATGGGAGTTCTGTGTGGGAAGTGTGTGTCTTTCTGCCATTCCTGCCAGGATATCTATGTTGAGTTCATCGAAACAGGCCCAGGTTTCACACTGAGTGTATAAATACATTTTTAAAACATATTAACTATATGTATTACTATGTTAGAGTGTCATTTTGGTTGGTGGTGTGCCCCAGGATTTAGCACATGTAAAAAGTGTGCCACGGCTCCAAAAGGTTTGGGAAACACTGTTCTAAACCACTGCTTCCAACTGTGGGTCCCGACCCCAAATCAATGTTGGGGGCACAAAATATTTGACAACTTTAAAAGGTTTCTGAATGCCATCCATTTAGACAAATCCGTTAACAAAAACATGTAGTGTTCACTCTGCAGAAAATGTTTCTGCTGACTACATCCCCTTGTACGAACCTGCCCAGGCCCCGAGATCTTCAGGAGAGGACCTTCCGGGCCCTGTTTAACTTGGCTGTTTGAGCAGGCAGTTGAAAAGGCAGTGTAACTGACGTAGGATTGGAACAATTGGATTACGAGATTGGATTATGTTTTATCTAGGAGACGTAATGTTGTTTTATTGTTGTTATGGTTTTAATTTATTTGCTAATGTTTTTAATTGTTTTAAATGCTGTTTGTATGATGCTATTGGCATTCAATTTGTTGAACCACCCCGAGTCGCCTTCGGGCTGAGAGGGAGCGGTATACAATTGTGCCAAATAAATAAAAATAAATAAAAAATATTATAATGTGAGTCGCTTAGGGTCTCGTTGGGAATAAAAGCAGGATAATAATAATACACTTTATTTATATTCTGTTCTTCTCACCCCAAAGGGGACTCAGAGCGGATTACAGGTACACATATTTACCAAACAATCCCTGCTGTTACTACAATACACACTCATAGATGAACAGAGGCAAACTCTGGCCACCAGGGGGAGCTGACGCACTCCTCATCTCTCAACGTCCCTTGTTGTTCCTTCCTCAGCGTTCCTGGAGTTCTTTAATGGCCTCATAATTCAGTCAAAATGTGCCTCCCCACTTAATGTGGTACTTTTATCTCCTACTTGACAGATGCAACTGTATTTTGGGCTGCAAAGGTCAACAGCAGGCTACACTTAAAGGTTGAGCACCCACCTCGACCTGGGCAGGCCTCGAACCCATGACCTACTGGTCAGAGAGATCTTATGCAGCTGACACTTAGCCAGCTGCGTCACATTCCCGGTGCTGATATGGAAGGGGCTCACCTGGCGCCGAGGGCGGCTGTGTTGTGAAAACTCCCTGGTCTGTTTTTATGTTTTTATCTAATGTTTTAATTATCTGCATTACTGCAGGCTAGCATTTTATCAGCTTTTATTATTATTTTAAACTATATCTGTGGAAGCTGGGGAGGAAAAGTGAAACTAAACTAATTAGGCGGCGTGGTAGATAGCACGGTGGAAGTGCTTCTTTCCTTTAAGACGCTGAGCAACTGCTATTTTAACTATCCTGGAACCTCTGTGAGAGTGTTCTGCTTATAGAACCATTTATACATTTTATACTTTTTATCCTTGACACTCCTTTGAGTTTATTGGGGACCATCTGGAGGCTATCTGGTCATTTCTTGGACATTGCATTGCCAGAGCAGTACGGATTGCAAGGGAATTGCTAGGGAACAAAGCGGCGGGTGGGTAAGGACTGTAGGTGGGGGCACGCTACAGGCGGTTGCCCAGGGCATCGGAGACAGTCTGTGGTCTAGGCGTTGCTGTGCTCTGTCGGGGTCGTCGCTGCAGTTCCGTCAAGCATCAGGCAACGCTTGTCGGCTGCTGCCAGGACTCCTGGTTGTCTGGTGACTGTAGTTTTACTTACAACAGTCATGGTAATCAGAACAAGGCAGACCTACAGGAACGGTGCTGATATAAATTCAGATATTATTATTATTATTATTATTATTATTATTATTATATACCTGGGGTCATGTAAACATTTCTCAAGAAAGGAAGGTGCTGTGGATAGGAAAAGCCTAAGAATGCTCTGAACCAGGGCTGTCCAACTGCCAGCCCTGCAGGTGTTTTGGACTTCAACTCCCAGAAATCCTAGCCAGTTTACCAGCTGTTAGGATTTCTGGGATTTGAAGGCCAAAACACCTGCAGGGCCGGCAGTTGGGCAGCCCTGCTCTGAACCATTCCAAGTTGTGGCCTGACCTGCGTCTCCGTCTCCAGCACGCGAAGCCGGCGGCTCGCCGAAGACAGCAGCGTTTCCAGCTCCAGCTGCAGGGTGTCGAGTTCTTCGATGCCGATGCCGTCGTCTTCCGAGCGGGCCAAGACGGCGGTGTAGCGGGGACACACCTTGAGGTGGTCCACGGACTTGAAATCGTGGAACTGGAGGGGGCAGTCTTTGAGCTCGGACATGGTGGCGGCGGCGGTCCTGCGAAAAGGAAAAGCAAGGCAAGAGCAACAGGTGCAACCGGGAAGCGGGGAAGGAAGAGCGAATCCAGGTGACGGCTAGGGATGGAGCCGGGCGGGCGAGGAAGTGGCCCTGGGAGCTGTCATGGGAAGGGGCGCAAGGAGTTAAGAATCAGCTTTGCAGGCATAATTAAGAAGAGAACAAGGAGCAAAGGACCTGCAGTTGGAGCAGAAGAAGAAGAAGGGGAGGGATGGGAAGGGCTGACAGGGCCAAGAAGGCCGAGAAGGGCTGACAGGAAAGAGAGCAGTTGGAGGGGAGAAGCCGGGGAGGGCTGGGAAGGTCTGACAGGGCCAAGAAGGCCGAGAAGGGCTGACAGGAAAGAGAGCAGTTGGAGGGGAAGAAGAAGGGGAGGAATGGGAAGGGCTGACAGGGCCAAGAAGGCCGAGAAGGGCTGACAGGAAAGAGAGCAGTTGGAGGGGAAGAAGAAGGGGAGGAATGGGAAGGGCTGACAGGGCCAAGAAGGCCGAGAAGGGCTGACAGGAAAGGGAGCAGTTGGAGGGGAAGAAGAAGGGGAGGAATGGGAAGGGCTGACAGGGCCAAGAAGGCCAAGAAGGGCTGACAGGAAAGGGAGCAGTTGGAGCAGGAGAAGGGGGATCTTAGAGGGGAAGGGCCCACAGGGCCAAGGAGGAGGCCTGGCAGGAGAGGGGCCTGCTTCTCCAGAACTAACCCGTTGGAGCAGGAGAAGAAGGGGAAGAAGGGGAAGCTTGGAGGGGAAGGGCCCACAGGGCTGACAAGGCCTGGCAGGAGAGGGGCCTGCTCCTGCAGAACTGACCAGAGCAGGCCTGGCAGGAAGGGCCCTGCCTCTGCAGGGACTCAAATGGGAGCACAGGCCGGAGGGGGAGAAGCCAGGCCGGCCCTGGAAGGGTATGAATGGGGGAAGGCCAGGAGGGGGCGCTGGGAGGAAAGGGGGAGCATGGAGTGGGCGGCTTCCGGTTCCAGGGTCCGCTTCCGGAGCACGGGAAGGCCAGGGAGGGAGGGCTAGCTACACAAATGAGCTCTAACCCATTAGACTTCCCCTTTCTCCTCGCTCCCCACTTCCGGTTCCCCTATGCCGCCTTTTCATTGGCTTAGAACACCCCCTCCCGCCTCTCCCTATTGGCCGCTCCTTTTGGCCCCGCCCACGCGCTCTCTTGTTTCCAAATATGGAAGCCGGCTGTCGGTTGGGCTGTACCACTTTAGAAGGAAAAAAGGAGGGGGGTGTTTGGGAAGGAACAAGGCGGGAGCTCGGCCGCGGGCGGCGGTTCTACTTCCGAGTGGGCGTCTGTCTATCTCCCTCGTGGTTTTGATGTCACACTGACAGGGTCTCCCGGCGGGAGAGGGCGAGGAGGCCCTGAGGGCGGCTTTTTCAAATGCAGACACCCCCCTCCCCTCGGAACGGGTTTGGATCAGTCCGGATATTCCGGAAGCGGGGGACGAAATCTGGCCTTGGCGGGGGCCGCTTCCGCTTCCGCACCAGGGACCAAGCTTCGAGGCTGCCGCCGCCGCTTCTCTCGCCTCCCTTGCTGCTGCCATGGTGAGCCCGCGGGCGGAAGGGCCTCGGGAGAGGGAGGGAGGAGGGCTCGAGGCCGAAGAGGAGGAGGCAGGCCTGTCGGTGGGCCCAGGGAGAGGTCTCTCGGGACGTTCCCCTCACGGTTCCTCACTGAAGAGCTGGGCCGCCGCTCCCGGGCTATCAGTGCCCAGGAAAGGCCCAGGACGCGGCCTCTCCACCCCGCCCGGGGGACACGGCTCCTTGCCTTCCTCTAAAGCAGTGTTTCTCAACCTGGGGGTCGGGACCCCCGAGGGGGTCGTGAGGGGGTGTCAGAGGGGTCGCCAAAAACCATCAGAAAGCATAGTGCTTTCTGTTGGTCTTAGGAGTTCTGTGTGGGAAGTTTGGCCCAATTTTATCGTTGGTGGGATTCAGAATGCTCTTTGATTGTAGATAACCTATAAATCCCAGCAACTATAACTCCCAAATGTCAAGGTCTATTGTCTTCAAACTCCACCAGTGGGCATATGGGATATTCAGGCCAAGTTTGGTCCAGATCCATCATTGTTTGAGTCCACAGTGCTCTCTGGATGGAGGTCAACTACAACTCCCAAACTCAAGCTCAAGGACAATGCCCACCAAACCCTTCCAGTATTTTCTGTTGGTCACGGGAGTTCTGTGTGCCAAGTTTGGTTCAATTCCATCGTTGGTGGAGTTCAGAACGCTCTTTGATTATAGATGAATCATAAATCCCAGCAACTACAAGTCCCAAATGACCAAAATCAATCCCGCCCAACCCACTATTAAAATTAGGGAGTATCAGTTATTTGTGCCAAATTTGGTGCAGATATTGACGTTACGATTCATAACAGTAGCAAAACTACGGTTATGGAGTAGCAACAAAAGTAATGTTATGGTTGGGGGTCACCACCACATGAGGAACTCTACAACATGAAGAACCGTATTAAGGGGTCATGGCATTAGGAAGGTTGAGAAACACTGCTCTAAAGCAAGGGCCAGGAACCTATGGCTCGGGAGCCAGGAGTGGCGTTTCCTTTTCCCTCCCTCTTCCTTCCTTCCTCCCTCTTCCATTCTCTCCTTCCTTTTCCCTCTCTCTCTCCCCTTCCTTCTTTCCTCCCCCTTCACCCTTTCCTTCTCCTTCCCTTTCCCTCTCTCCCCTTCCTTCTTTCCTCCATTCTCCCTCTTCCTTCCTTTCTATCCCTTCACCATTTCCTTCTCTCCTTTTTCCTCCCTCTCTCCTCTTCCTTCCTTCCTCTTCCTTCCTTCCTTTCTACCCCTTCACCATTTCCTTCTCTCCTTTTCCCTCCCTCTCTCCTCTTCCTTCATTTCTTTCTTCCCATTCTCCCTTTTCTTCCTCTTCCCTTTCCTTCCTTTTCTTCCTCTCCTTCCATTCCCTTCCTCTCTCCTTCCTCCTTTCTCCCCTTCACCCCTTCCTCTTCCTTCCTTCCTTTCTCCCCTTCACCCTTTCCTTCCATCCTTTCTTCCTTCCTTCCTTTCTTTTCCTCCATTCTCCCTCTTCCTTCCTTCCTTCCTTCCTTTCCTTCCTTCCTTTCCTCTCTCCTTCCTTCTTTCCTCCATTCTCCCTCTTCCTTCCTTCCTTCCTTCCTTCCTTCCCCTTCCTTTCCTTCTCTACCCCTTCACCCTTTCCTTCCTCTCTCCTTTTCCCTCCCTCTCTCCTCTTCCTTCTTTCCTCCATTCTCTTCCTTCCCCTTCCTTTCTTTCTACCCCTTCACCATTTCCTTCTTCTCTCCTTTTCCCTCCCTCTCTCCTCTTCCTTCCTTCCTCTTTCCTTCCTTTTCCCTCCCCATTCTCCCTTTTCTTCTCTCCTTCCTTTTCCCTCCCTCTCTCCCCTTCCTTCTTTCCTCCATTCTCCCTCTTGATTCCTTCATTCTCTTCCTTCCTTCCTTCCTTCCTTTCTCCCTCTTCACCCTTTCCTTCTCCTTCTCTCCTTCCTTCTTTCCTCCATTCTCCCTCCCTCTTCTTTCCTTCATCTTCTATTCTTTTCCCCAACTCTTCCTTTCCTTCTCCTTCCTTTCTTTTCACTTCCCTCTCTCCCCTTCTTTCTTTTCTTCTTTTCCTTTCATTATTTTACTTTTTCCTCACTTCCTTTCTTTTCCCCACCCTTTCCTTTCCTCCCTCCCCATTTCCTTCTTTCTTTTCCCCTCCTTGTCTCCCTCCTGCTTTTCTTTTCTTCTTTTTCCATAGTTCGTTCTTCTTTTCTTTCTTCCTCTCCCCTTCCCACCTATATTTCTTCTTTCTTTCCCCCTTCCTTCCGTCTTCTCTTCCTTCCCAGAGTCCTGAACATGCTTTTTGCAGAGCCAGGTCTGAAGTGTCCTGTCATTATGCCGAGGGAATCTTTTTCCCATAGTATGTACGTATAGACTCACAGTTAGTTGAATTCAGTCATAAAATATTGGTTGCCACTGTTGGATTATTTGCATAAAGGACTCTGATTGGCCAGCACAGAACTCCAACATTCTAAGGCAACAGACAGGGGATTGGTTGCCACTGAGGGAGTATTTGCATAAAGGATTGGCCAGCATCCAAGAATCCAAGACTCTACATTCAAACAACATGATTGGTTGACACATATTCCTCCGCATCGCCCGCCCTCCGCAAACACTGACTTTTATTATATACATAGATAGATATTATATGGCTCTCACTGAAATAAATTTCCAGATATTTTGCTTTCATGGCTTTCTGAGTCAAAAAGGTTCCCGACCCCTGATCTAAAGACTCGGGCTCCCAAGGACCAAACCGGACTCTTAGATTAACTCAAAGGTCTTATTGTTCATGGCATGAGCTATTATCCCCCAGGCCCTCTGCTTGATTCCCAAAAATGATGCAGGAAAGCTCTGACTTTACAGCTTCTTTGCAGCTTGTTACAGGAAGCTACAGCCGGATGGCTCTCCGAGTTCGTTCTTTCTCAGTGGCGTTGGAGTGTGGACACTCGCAGGCCCGGTCAGATGCCAAATGGCTGGCATGAAAGCGCTTGAAACTCCTCGGGGTCGCTCAGCCTTCCGATGTGCTGAACATCCTGCTTGAGTCCCAAGGAAAATCACTCTGATATTGGAAGATGGCCTGACCAAGGCCTGATCTGGCAAACCTCCAAGCACGTCCTTTCAGCAGCAGTGCCAGTGGTGTACTGAATGTAAAATGGCATATTATTATTAACTAACTAACTAACTTTATTTCTTATGAGTCACCCTCCACGAAAGGTGCTCTGGGCGACTTACACAATTAAAATAAACAGGTTACATAGTCACTGCTTGTTACTCAATCATAGGCCATGTCTTGAGTGCCCCTCAAAATGTATGTAGATGGGGAGTGGCTCTTTGGTCTGGCGGGAGGGGGGAAGTTCCCCAAGATTGGGGCTGCGATTGAGAAGGACCTCTGTCTTGTGGACTCCAAATGGACCTCTCTAGGGCCAGGGACATAGAGGAGATTCTCATGAGCTGACCGTGGCAGTCTCTGGTGGTGGAGTGGCATTAAACGGTCTCTTAGACATGAAGGACCCTGACCTCGGAAGGCCTTGAATGCTAGGACCAGGGTCCTATAGAGGACTCTGTGTTCAACCGGCAGCCAATGCAAGCGCTGCAGAGACGGCGTTATATGGCACCTCATTGATGTTTTTGTGAGGAGTCTAGCGGCTGCATTTTGCACAATTTGGATCTTATGAATTGCTGATCGAGGTAGGCCCACATACAAAGCATTGTAGTAATCTAGCCTCGACGTAACTGTGGCATGGATTGCCGTAGCCAGCGCCTCTGTTGGTAAATAAGGCGCCAACTGCCTTGCTTGGCGTAGATGAAAGAAGGCCCTTTTCCTAATGGAGGCAATCTGGGCTTCCATCGTCATTTGAGAATCCAGGATAACACCGAGACTCTTCACAGTGGGGGGTGGAGCTCACAGTTCCCCTTCAAAAGATGGTAATAGACCAACCAATTCTCATGGGCGGCCAGGCCACAAGATTTCAGTTTTTTCTGGGTTTACTTTCAATTTATGGGCACGTAGCCATCTTGTCACGGCTCCAAGACCCCAGGTGAAGTTATCCGGCACTGAGGTTGTTCCAGGTTCTAGTTTTAGGAGAAGCTGGGTGTCATCGGCGTATTGGAAACATTCTCATCCAAATCTCCGGACTAGCTTGGCGAGAGGTCGAATATAGATGTTAAACAGCATTGGCGATAGAATAGCGCCTTGGGGTACTCCACAGTCGAGAGGGGATTTCTCAGATACTTGGCCCAGCCACTCCACTCATTGGCTACGCCCTCGCAAGAATGACTTGAACCACGTTAACTTCACTTATACCCCATTATGCATAGGTTTGTATTGTTAAGGTGTGTTTGCAGCTTGCACAGTTTCCTAAAGTTTTGGTTGCATTGATTGGTCCCTAGCACCTGCCAATCATTGTTTGCAGAGTCTAGTTGAGTTTGTTCCACCCCTTTTTCTAGGGATCTGTGGAGTATGCTTTGGTCACCTTGGTGGATGATCGCCGCAGAGAGCTGGACAGGGGGAATGTGACTCTGCTAGTTTGGCAATCCACATTGCTGTTTGGGGGCTGCAGTGGTGGTGAAGGTACTGAACATTCCATTTCCAACAGAAAAAACTGTCAACTGGATAATTTCAACTCCAGCCATTGATGCCTGCCTCAGGCCCTTTCCTTTCCTCTCTGTGCTGTGTTGGAATGTTGGGAGGCTGGCCAGTCACAGCCATTTATGCAAATAATCCCGGAGTGTCAGCCAATCGAAACGCTGCCACATATTCCTCCCACCGCTCAGCCGCAAACACTGACTTTTATTATATACACTAGCTTGGGGACCCGGCCCTGCCCGGGTTATTTGTGAAGCGCAGCAGGATGTAGAGTGGGTCATGGGGGCTCTGTGTGCCAAGTTTGGTCTTGATCCATCATTATTGGGAGTTGCAGTGGTATCATGAAATTACTGAAGGTAGTGCAAGTCCCATCATCTCTGTTCTCCCCCCCTCCAAAGTGTAGTAGGATGTAGATTGGGTCATGGGGGCTCTGTGTGCTAAGTTTGGTCTGTATTGGTGAATGGATGAGGGATGCATTCTTTTTCGGAAGTGAGTGAAATACAGACATAGATAGATAACTGCTGTTGTGTTGTTATTATGTGTTATTGGGCTTGGCCTCATGTCAGTCGTCCCGAGTCCCTTTGCTGTAAGCACACTTTAACAATACAAATCTTTACAAACTCAAGGTTCTCTGTGCAGGTGGCGCTCACCACACCATCACAATAATAGCAATATAATAATAATTGTCAGAACTCACTTCAGCAGTCCTTAAATAACTGACAGGAGACGTCCTGGATTTTACTAAAGACATTTAAATAGGATATCATGACATGGTTAAAGCCAAGAGTAGCTGGTTACAGAGTTCACTTCCTTTTATACCTTCCTTCCACCACATTCAAACAGTTTCCCCCAAGTACAAATCCCGCGCTTTCTTCCCAGGGTCGAGTGCGCAGGTGTCTTATCTCGCGTTTAGACTGTCAGGCCCCAGATTCAGGGCCTCAATTCTCAGGCTCTGAATCTGGGTTATGACAAATAATAATAATAATAATACAGTCCTAAATGCTTGGGAAGTGTTCAACTGGTGATTTTGTGATATGAAATCCAGCATATATATCTCGTTTGCTGTGTCATACTGTGTTTTTCTGTCAGTAAAATAATAATATTATCCTAGTGTTAGTCATATAATAGTTTGGTTAACAAACCTCTGGAGATACCAGGCACAGAAGCAGGCGAAACGTCAGGAGAGATTGCTAGGGGAACATGGCTTTACAACCTGGAAAACTCGCAGCAATCCAGTGGATCTGTAATTGGTCAATCGACCGAACCCAAAGGGTGCTCACTAATGATTCCTATTCATCCTGGAAAGAAAGTCAGTAGTGGAGTGACTCCTGGGCCCAGTACTGTACAATATCTTTATTACTGGTAATGACTTGGATGAAGGTTTAGAGCAGGCATAGGCAAACTTCGGCCCTCCAGGTGTTTTGGACTCAACACCCACAATTCCTAACAGCCACCGTTCCTAACAGTTGAAGTGCAAAACACCTGGAGGGCCCAGGTTTTTCCATGCCTGGTCTAGACCAGTGCTGTCCAACTTCTTCCGACCCAAGGGCCGGAAGAAGTGTCACTGATCACCTCGGGGGCCGTAGGTGAGCAGGGGCGGCCACGCGCGAGGCGGGGGCGCGCCAAGGGCAGCACGTCATGCCAGGCCTCTGACGCTGCCCTTGGCGCCGCCTACTGCTCCTTTTCGCCGTCTCCCCGCCCTTCTAGGGAGGGGCCAGCGAAAAGGAGCAGAAGGCGCCAAGGGCAGCGTCAGAGGCCTGGCATGACGCACTGCCCTTGGCACCGCCTTCTGCTCCTTTTCGCGGCTCCCTCCCTAGGACGGGCGGGGAGCCGGCGAAAAGGAGCAGAAGGTGGCGCCAAGGGCAGCGCGTCAGAGGCCTGGCGTGACGCGCTGCCCTTGGCACCGCCTACTGCTCCTTTTCGGCGCGGAGAGAGGGACGGAGGGGGCGGTGCAGGGAGGAGGAGCTAGCTCTCTTCCTCCTCCCTGCCCCCCCCCCCCATTTTTAAAATAGAATTTTTTTAAAAAATTAAAAATGGCGGCGGGGGCATAGCGGGGGCCGTGTTCAACAGGCTTGGGGGCCGTGTACGGCCCCCGGGCCGCCAGTTGGGCAGCCCTGGTCTAGACCATGGAAGTAGACAAATCAACCTGCAAACATGGAATCTGCATATCCACAGATCAATGTGATAATCTTAATAATGAATTTTATTTCTTAACTGCTGCTTCTCGAGTCCAGGGTACAACATAATTACATGAAAACATAAACCATTAAAATATATACTCTATAAAGCCATGTATTAGTCTAGAAATTTTAATAAACAAATCAGCCCCCAAAAGCCTGAGTTGACGTATCCACAGGTCAATGTGATAACGACAGCAATAACAACAACATAATACATTTTATCTCATGCCTGCCTCTCAACACCAGGGAACAACACAGTTTAAAAACAAAAATAATGTAAGCATTAAAGCATTACTTATATACTTACGGATACCTCTGAACCAATGCCGGGCAAACTTTGGCCCTCCAGGTGTTTTGGACTTCAACTTCCACAATATCTAACCGTCGGCTGGAATTGTGGGAGCTGAAGTCCAAAACACCTGGAGGGCCATAGATTGCCCATGTCTGTTCAAGACAATTGAATTGTTTTTAATATTGATACAATTGTCTAGACAGTTGTAGTAGACAAATCAACCTGCAAAAGTTGAGTCTACTTATCCATAGATGTGTCATAATAACATAATAATGAATTTTATTTCTTAACCACCTTTCCTCAAGGTCAGAGTACAATATAATTAAAAGACATAAAAACATAAACAGTTAAAATCCATACTCTATATGCATTTCTACGTCTAGAATTTTTGTCAAAAAAAATCAGCTCCCAACACCTGTTGTCAACTTTTCCGTAGGTCAAAGTAAGTACTGTACTTTAACTCTGATCAAAAAAAGAATGTTTCAATAGAGGGGGAAGGGCAAGAGCTTAGTGAATCTAAAAGCATAGACACTTTCTGCCGGCCTGCTGTGATGCTGGTTTTTGAATACCTGGGTGGGCGAACGGCAGCCAGAGGTGATTGACCCCTGAGGCAGCATTGATGCTTTCCCCTCTCTGCAGAATTACCCTCAACTTATCCCTGAGTCATATAAGAATCAAGAATTTTGGCCTCAAAAACTGCCTGCAACTTACATGCAAGGTGGACTTCTACATGAGTGTATGTTGTATGTTAAAAAGTACAAACGTATGCTGGAGAACAGTGTAGGCTGGTAATAGGGAACAATGTTAGCTAATAGGTTGATTGGACTGGTAGGATGTGGGCTTTTTTTAAGGTGTGTCGTCATGGAGACCAAAAGAGGAACTTGCAGCGTCTGATGCCTTTGCCTTTCCTTTTTTGCAGACCGCCACCCTCCGTCCCTATCTCAATGCCGTGCGTGCTACCCTGCAGGCTGCCATGTGCCTGGAGAACTTCTCGTCCCAGGTGGTGGAGCGGCACAACAAGCCTGAGGTGGAAGTCAGGTGAGGAGACTGTGCAAGCATTTATTTCTTGGGGAGATGGTGTTGTTGTCACCTTGTCTTTTCCCCCAGAAAGGGTTTAGCTACAAAATAGTCATTTCTCCATATCCACATATTCTATAGCTATGGCTTGAAAATATTATTTCAAAAATCCAAAAAGCAAACTTTCAATCAATCAACTTTATTTCTTATGAGTGGCCCTCCACCAAAGGTGCTCTGAGCGACTTACACAATTAAAATAAACAGGTTACATAGTCACAGCTTGTTACTTAACAATCATAACCTCTTCTGAAGAGCCATGTCTTAAGTGCCCCTCAAAATGTATGTAGATCAGGAGTGGCTCTTTGGTCTGGCGGGAGGGAGGGAGTTCCACAAGATTGGGGCTGCGATTGAGAAGGATCTCTGTCTTGTGGACTCCAAACGGACTTTGATTTTGCCATTTTATACAAAGAAATAATTGTACCATGCCATTGCATATAATTGGATTTCTGCATCCACAGAATTCGGTATCCATTATGGGACACAATGAAAGCGGTGATGAGAGGGTTCCCAATATATGAGTCCCTCAATGCTGTTTGACTACAGCTTCCAAGGCAACCCTCATTAACACAGTACCCAGGTCGCAGCGGTGGCCAGAGGAGCTTTTGCACCAGCTGCACCCGTACCTTGGGAAGTCTGACTTAGCCACGGTAGTCCACGCTCTGGTTACATCCTACGTAGGGCTGCCTTTGAAGACGGTTTGGTGACTCCAACATACAGGAACATACCACCTTCCTGTTATGTCAGCTCACTGGCTGCTGGTCCACCTCTGAGCCCAATTCAAAGTGCTGGTGTTGACTATAAAGCTCTAAACGGTTCTGGCCCAGCTTATTTGCCTGAACGCACCCACCCCTATGTCCCACCTCAAAATCTAAGATCATCCGGGGAGGCCCTGCTCTCGCTCCCGTCTACAGCTCAAATGCACCTGGTGGGGACGAGGGACAGGGCCTTCTCGGCGGTGGCTCCCCGCCTATGGAACACACTCCCAACTGAGGTAAGATCGATCTCTTCCCTCCTAGCTTTCCGAAAGAAAGTAGAGGCATGGCTGTGGGACCAGGCGTTTGGTCAATAAATGCAATCAGCACCTTAAGGGATGAACTGGATTAGCGTGAAGACTGATGAGGCTGGTTTTAATGTTTAGTGATTGCTTTAATAGTTTTAATATGTTGTGTTTTACTATGTTTATGCTGTGATTTTATTGTATTGTTGAAATAGCCTCTTAATGGGGTTGAATGTAAGCCGTCCTGAGTCCCCCTTCTGGGGTTGAGGAGCGCCGGCTAGAAATATGGTAAATGAATAAATACTTCTGAGGGTTAAAACCCGGCAGGCAACCTGAGATGGCATGCCCTCTGCTACATCCCTGGGAGATCTCTTAGATCTAGTGAGGAGATCCTGGTGTCAACAACAGCCTCTTCCAATTTACACCTCAAGCTTTTGAGGGAAGGCTCTTTCTCCGGGGCTACGCCTCTAATGTGGAATGCCCTCCCGGGCTAGATTAGATCTGCCCATACCTTACTCGGGTTCGGAAAAAGTCTCAAAACATTATTTTTAAAGAAAGCTTTTGCCTGATTTGATAAATAGATGATGATAATAATACACTTTATTTATATGATGGCACTCGGAAGACTTTTTGGAACCCTTGCTTTAGGATTTTTAATTTTATATTAATACACAGGTTTTAACATTTTCCAAGCACTGTTGAACACTTGGTCTTATTAGGTATTATGTATTGTTTTAATGTTTGTATTGGGTGTATTTTATAATTGCTGTTAGCTGCCTTGGGCCTTTGCGTGGGCAAAGGCAGGATAAAAATCACAGTGTACCTGAGGGGCCAGTGTACCTGAGGGAGCGTCTTACCCCATACAAACCCAGAAGATCACTGCGCTCAGAGGGGCTTAATCTACTAGAGGTCCCTAGTATTAAGATCTGTAGGCTGTCAAGCACCCGGCAGAGAGCATTCACAGTGGCCTCTACGACCCTCTGGAATTCTCTGCCAGAGGAGATACGAGCACTACGGGGCTTGCTGGCCTTTCGCAAGTCTGTGAAGTCTTGGTTATATAGGCAGGCATTTGGTCCCAACTGATGCCTCCTATTTGCCAGCTGCCAACATACCGTCCTGCCATGTATTGCTTCTGCATATTTCTGCTTGCCGGGGTTATTGTGGGGAGTGGGGCTTTTGGGTATACGTCTTTTATCTGTTTTGATGTTTTTATTGATTTTATGTTGTAAACCGCTCTGGGCTCCAGAGAGAGCGGTCTACCAAATCAAATTTATAAATAAGTAAATAAAAAATAAATAAATATCGAGGAACAAAAGCACATGTATCAAGCCTAAGGCCTGTGGGCCGAGTCCAACTTACCATGTCATTTTACATGGCCCTCAAGATGTTGGCAATGGTTTTCTCTGAGGGTGAGAGACTGTGACTTGCCCTAGATCACTTGTTGGGTTTTCGTAGCTGAGATGGGATTCAAACCCTTATTCCCATGGTCATCGTTCAATTATTATTGTTATTATTTGCTATGCTTCTATACCGCCTCTCTCAGCCCGAAGGCGACGAGGCGGTGAACAAGCGGCAGCAAGTGCCCACATACAACACATCATAATAAGATAAAAACAATCATATAAAACCTTATAAATTAACAATTAAAACTACAAAATACAAATCTCAGCTTCACAATCTCCTAATTGTCCCAGAAGGCGTCCCAGAAGGATACTGTGGTCAACAGTATTGAAGGCCGCTGAGAGGTCCAGCAGAACCAACAGGAACACACTCCCCCTGTCCACCTCCTGGCGTAGATCATCCACTAAGGCGACCAAGGCTGTCTTGGTACCATGTCCTGGCCTAAAACCAGACTGCACCGGATACAGATAATCCGTGCCTTCCAAGAATACCTGGAGTTGTGAGGCCACCACACGTTCCAGGACTTTGCCCAAAAAGGGAAGATTGGAAATGGGTCGATAGTTGACGAATTGAGTGGGGTCCAGTGATGGCTTCTTCAACAGCGGTTTTATAACAGCTTGTTTTAAGCTCGCTGGATTGTTGCCTTCCCGGAGGGAGGCATTGACCACCACCTTCACCCACTTGGCCAATCCCCCTCTGGCCTCCTTTAGAAGCCAGAATGGGCAGGGGTCTAGGATGCATGTGGTTGCTCTCATTCCTCTGTTGTTTTTGTTATGACTCAAAGTGTTGTAAACCGCTCCGAGCCTCCGGGGAGCGGTGGTATACAAGTTTGAAATAATAAATAAATAAATAAGTATCTTGTCCACATCCTTGGGTTTCACCAATTGAAATTGATCCATTAAAATCGGACAAGCAGGTGCTGCTAACATGGTGTCCAGACCTGAACGGATCAAAGTGACTTTGTCCGTTCAATGCTCAGATCACTACACCACATAGGCTTTCAACTCCTCATATAGGAATACCACATTGTTAAATGTATTTTACAAACATGATAAGATCTAATTTATCAAATGTTCATGTTTTGCAGAATGGTAAAATTGTATGTGTAGGAATAGTTCTTGTAGAATTTCAAATTAAGATTTTCCTGCCACAGATTTCAGAGAAAAGAACTTGATTTTTCTAAGCAGAGTGCTTTTATTCAAAATATAAAGATTGTAGGTAACAATCTGAAATTGTGAAAAAGCCTCGTAGCTTCTACATTTTGAGAATATTTGCAGCCATTTTCCTGTTTAAAATGTTCTTGACTCATATGAGTAATCACCAGGGCAAACCACTTAAATTCAACTCTGAACTAAATCAGTATCAAAAGGCAAATACGTCTCATGCAGAGTGATTCATGAGGGTGTGTCCACTGACTGCTCAGCAGTAAGATGAAAAATTTATATTTTTTTTCATTTCTGAAAGCTCCTCGTAGGTATTTTTTTCTATTTTTATCCTTGCAACATTTTTACATAATACTGGTAAGAACAAAGTCATTTAATATGTTTCTTCAATACATTCAGGAGGTTGAAAAATTGTATCCTAGTCTAAGCCTGCAATTACTTGGGTTTTATTCTAGGCTTGGAAATGTGATTAGCAGTATAAAGGCTCTTTACTGTACCTTGCACATCTTCCACCCACTGCCATTCAGAACAATTATCCCATGGCAATTTGCTGAAAGAAGAATGTATTTTAGAGCAGGAATTTATTTTTTATTTTTTGCTGTTGCTCCAGGAACAGTCGTGTTGACCATGCTGGAGAGGGGGGAGGTAGCGGGGGTGGGTCTGGAAATGTTAGTTCATGTATGCCTCTGGGAGGGCAGAAGATTGGGAGAGAATGTAAGCTGGGACATGGGTGCCTTGAGATTCCCAGATTGGGACAGTGGGTGGCTGGTCCCTGATGGGCCCTAAAATTAGGAGAAATCGGTGAGAAGGTGGTTTGATGGGCTTGTAGCTTATGTCAATTTTGGGTCTTTTGTGACCGGCTGGTTGCTCATCTCTGTTTATTGTGAAAGTGTGGGTGAAGGGGAAGTGTAGTGCTTGTACATACTTAGTGGGTGAATGGGCAAGGCTTGAGGAAGAGGATTTGGTTTGGTTCTTTGGGAAATTCCAGACTTGTGACCGGGGGACCTCCTTAGGTCATCTATCTGGGCCCCGATTGTGACTCTGGGGGTTTTTTTGGTGGGAGAGATTTGCTAACCCTAAGCAAAGATAGCTGCTAGACAAAGATAGCCATCAGTCCAGGGAAACTGGTAGCTTGTCAAACAATTCCCCGGTTTTCCTTTATCAGCACAGCCGGTTGTACATTCCACAGCTTAAAAGGGGTTAAACTGTGTTTTTTTACATTGTTTGTAGTTTGCATCCACATACCAACAGCATTTTATCAAAAATCTTGCTTTTTCTTATTTCGCGTAAATGGCTTTGTTTCGTCGTTACAATTCCAGAATTTGGTTTCCAGAGGCCTGTTGATTAAGCCCCCAAAGGTGTTACATAGGGAGGTTATTTTTAATATTCCCTGTGTACTCATGCATAAGTCTAGACATTTGAGTCAAAAAATCAAACCATAAAAAACACGAGTCAACCTATCTACAGTTCATGTGAGTACCTGTACCTTAACTCATATAAAAATGGAAGCATCCCCTTCTTTAAGTAATGTGATGAAAGGCAAGAGCTTTTAGTCCATCCTGGGAGAACCTAAAAGTACTCGCCCTCTCTACTGTCCATCATGGCACTGCTTCTAGCCTTTTGAATGCCTGGGAAATGGTATCAAATGCTACAGGCAGCTGGCCCAGAGAGTCAGCATTGCTGCTTTTCCCTCTCCATAGAGTAGTTCTCAGCTTACTCACAGTTCGTACAAAAATCCATATTTCCCCCTCAAACCTGCCCATGAGATGACTTATACATGCCTATATATGGCAGAGTATCCTTGAGCAGCTTATATTTAGGAACAGAAGTTCAATTGACAGGAGTGGGGTTATTAACAGTAGGTTGTGTTCTGCTGGAGTGTTTTCAAAGTAGAGTGAGAAGTACTCTTAAATCTCTGATGCAGTACGACTGTCTCTGGTTTTTAGGAGCAGCAAGGAACTACTGTTGCAGCCAGTGATCATCAGCAGAAATGAGAAAGAGAAAGTCCTCATTGAAGGGTCCATCAATTCTGTCCGAGTTAGCATTGCAGTGAAGCAGGTAAGCTAAGTACAAAAGACAGAATGTTGAAAGGTCACTGCAATCTGACATTGATTTTTCTTAATTTTGTTTCTTTCAGGCTGATGAGATTGAGAAGATCCTCTGCCACAAGTTTATGCGCTTCATGATGATGAGAGCAGAGAACTTCTTCATTTTACGCCGGAAACCAGTGGAGGTGAGGAGAACCAATGATACTGCTAGGCATACTTTTCAAAAGGTCGTAAATGATTTTCGAGCTCTCAGAACAAAGCTAAAAAAAATGTAATGTACAGGTGGTCTTTTCATCCCTCCTCCCAGTTGTAAGAGACAGCCCTACAAGGGCCAGAAAAATAGTACAGGTCAATAACTGACTTAGAAAATGGTGTCAGGAGGAACGCTTTGGCTTCCTCGACCATGGCCTGCTTTTCCAGGAGGATGGCCTACTGGCAAGGGATGGGGTGCATCTCACACAAGTAGGAAAACACCTTTATGCTCACAGACTCGCAAACCTCATTAGGCGCACTTTAAACTAGGCCCACCGGGGGAGGGGGACAACAGCCTTGCGAACAGTACTTTACCCACAATGTCAGGGAACTGCCAGAAGGCTAAATAGAGGGCTGCACAAACACAATGACGACCAAGTACCGAAAGCACAATAATCCCAAATAAACAGCTCAGGGGAAGATCTCAGGGGCTCACATGTCTTTACACTAATGCACAGAGCATGGGAAATAAGCAAGACGAATTCCAACTTTTAGCACAACACCACAGACAAGATGTCATAGGCATCACTGAAACTTGGTGGGAAGACTCTTATCGCTGGAAAGTCGACATCGAGGCCTATAACCTCTTTCACAGAAACCGAACAAAGGGGAGAGGAGGAGGAGTCCTATATGTTAAAAAACTGTTACACTGCAGAAGAGATGCAAGACCCCGAGCTTTGAGAAGGAGCAGTCTATAAGTCGAAACAAGAATATTTATTATTTATTTATTTATTATTATTATAGATAGCAATCTGAGAAAACAGCTTGAAAGCATCTGGATAAGAAGCAAGGGAACTGGGACTCAAAAAGAACTTGTTGTAGGCATCTACTACAGACCTCCAAGCCAGGATGGCCACCTGTCAGGGGTGCTTTGAATGCAATTGTCCTGCTTCTTGGCAGAATAGGGTTGGACTGGATGGCCCATGAGTTTCTTCCAACTCTATAATTCTATGATCAGAGCCAATGGCAAAATGCAAGATGTTCTTTTGTGTTTGAGAAACTAGCAGCATCTCAGCTATTCTATTCCTCACATAACAGTTGTTGTGCTGATATGGATTTGCCTGACAAACTAGTAATCATCATAGCCGATCACCCGTGGCCAAGTCTTCCAAGGATAGAGTCATGATGGTGGGTCCGTAGGTGAGTGTGGAGACCTATTCTGGATCCGCATGGTCTGTCACAGTGAGAACATAAATTTCCAGATGGCAGTTGCGACAAGGATTTGCTTGTCGAGCCTTCCTCTTGACACATTTCCCCCTTTCGCCCTCTATTCGTGCCTCTTCCAAATCCATTGCACCATTGATAACAGCTCATCTGTAGTCAGAACGCTTGAAGGCCAGGGATTTTTAGGTTAGCTTTACCCCATTTTTAAATACCTTTTCCTGTCCACCAACATTCCATTTTCCATTCTTGAGCTGAAAGTAGACGAATTGCTTTGGAAAATGATGATTGTGCATTTGGACAACCTGGCCAGTCCAGCGAAGTTGATGTCAGAGGATCATGGCATGCTTTTTCTACTTTCATACCCGTCACATATATATGAAGATAATGTCTTTTGGAAGAAAGACCCCATCATTATTTGACTAGGTATTGATTACCATGAGCAAGATGTATTACTTATCCATATTATAGAAGAGGGATAATGTGTGGATCTTTGTTTAACATATTCCTATTCTGTGCCTTTCCTTTTCTCCCAGGGCTATGACATCAGTTTCCTGATCACAAATTTCCACACAGAGCAGATGTACAAGCACAAGCTGGTGGACTTTGTCATTCATTTTATGGAGGAAATTGACAAGGAAATCAGCGAGATGAAGCTGTCCGTCAATGCCAGGGCTCGCATTGTGGCCGAGGAGTTTCTCAAGAATGTAAGGGCCTTATAGGCACCACAAAAGTGGTGTCCAGATGAAATGCTAAATGTCATCAATTAATGCTTGGAGCTTAGTTCGTTTGCCATCAGACTACCATTGTTAAAAAAGGGAGGTGTTGCAATGTTAGAGGTGAGGATTAGAGGTGACTGCCGCATGGAGCCAAAATTATTTAGAGACAGAGGAGAATCGCATCCTATGTTGTACATATATGCTGTATGTTCTTAAAAGCGACAGGCTCCTATTGTCTGTAAACATGGAAATGCTAGATCTCAGTCCTATCTTGGCTAAAAGGCTCACCATTTAGCCTTGATTAAGTAATTTTTGTTACTTTTGTTCACGGCACATAATCATTACAGAAAATGGCCTGTGAAATGCTATAGCAGTAATTCAGAATGCGTGTGTCCAGTGGGATTCATTTCTGTTGAATGTTTCACTGGGAACCTGATTGGTACTTTTAGGATTCCATGTTCCAAGAGACATGAACTCACCCATTTATTTCGGTTAAGTAAAAATGCAAAGACTGCAGAGTGAGAGATGAGCAAGAAGAGGGAGGAGCAAAAACATGGGGGTTTGTTTTATCGAGTCAGAGGCAACTTGAGATAACTGCAAGTCGCTTCTGGTGTGAGAGAATTAGCCATCTGCAGAGACGTTGCCCAGGAGACGCCCGGATGTGTCCCAACCTGTGGGAAGCTTCTCTCGTGTCCCCACATGGGAAGCTGGGGCTGACAGACAGGAGCTCACTCCATCTCACAGATTTGAACCTCCGACCTTCAGGTCAGCAGTTCAGCTGGCACAGGGTTTAACCCATTATGCCAGCGCAGCAATTTAGATTTAGAGAAATCAAACCTCTTGGGAATATAGTAATAAAACCTGCCTGTTTGTTTTATATCTATACTAGCTTGGGGACCCGGCGCTGCCCGGGTTATTTGAGAAAGGCATTTTGTGCCGAGGTTGGTCCTTATCAGTTGTTTATGTGGCTTACAGTGGTCTCGGGATGTGAGGGAAGGCGCTGGGAGTCCCATCGTCCATGGTCCATCCTCCTCCAAAGTGCACCAGGGTGTAGAGTGGGTCATGGGGATTATGTGTGGCAAATTTTGTCTTGCTCAGTTATTGGCTGAGGGTTGCAGCAGTCTTGGGAAGTGAGTGGAGGTACTTCAAGTCCCATAATCCGTGGTCCATCCTCCTCAATACTATACCAGGATGTAGAATGAGTCATGGGGGCTCTGTGTGCCAAGTTTGGTCTTGATCGGTCTTTGGATGAGGTTGGCAGCAGTCTTGTGAAGTGAGTGGAGGTACTTCAAGTCCCATCATCCGTGGTCCACCCTCCTCTGAACTGCACCAGGATGGAAAGTGGATCATGGGGGCTTTGTGTGTCAAGTGTGGTCATGATCATGCACCGGATGTGGGTCGCAGCGGGATCTGTCTTGACACAGTATCACAGTAACTGAGGCCTAGTCAGGAAAAGCAAGATTAGGAAGCCTTACTGTTATTTCAGTCTTTACACAGCATCCCAGTAACTTTGGCCTAGTCATGATAATCTAGTTGAGGAAGTGTTACTGTCAATTCAGGCCATACACAGGATCCCATGATTGGCGGCCTAATCTGGAGTATCAAATTAAGGAAGCCTTACTGTTAACTCAGTCCTTGCATAGTACCCCAGTAACTGAGGCCTTGTCCAGAAAATGAAGTTTAAGAAGCCTGACTCTTAATTCAGTCAGGCCCTTTCAGGCCTAGTCCAGAAAAATCTTGTGTTAATTCAGTCAGGCCCTTTCTTTTACCCTCTCTGGCAGCGTTCTCAGGAGGTGGGTGGAGGTACTTCAAGTCCCCTCATCCATGGTTCGTCCTATTTGAAACTGCACCAGGATGTAGAATGGGTCAGGTGAGCTCTGTGTGCCTGCCTCAGGCCCTTTTCCTTCCTTTCTCTGCTGCCTAGGATTGTTGGAATGTTGAGAGGCTGGCCATTCAGAGCCGTTATGCAAATAATCCCACACTGGCAACCAATCGAAATGCTGCCACAAATTCCTCCACACCTCCCGCCCTCCGCACCTCCCGCCGCAAATATTCTCTTTTATTATATACATAGATAGATTATATATATATATATATATATATATAGAGAGAGAGAGAGAGAGAGAGAGAGAGAGAGAGAGAGAGATTGAGATTGAGATTGAGATTGATAGTGTGGTCCTCTGAGAGAAACCGTATACAGCACATGGATAAATTCAGCCTTTGGATTACGTATCTCTCTTCTTTTTTCTTCCAGTTCTAGACCAAGGGCTGGAGTCCTCAGCTTTGCTTTCTCGTCCTTTCTGCACAGCCTACAGAGAAGGCCACAGTTTGGAAGTGAAATGAGAAGCAGCCAGACCTGCGGGGCTGCCCCAGCTAAATGTACACCATGCTCGCCAGTGTGCCCAGGGGAGGGGAGGGTGCTTTTTAAATATTTTTGGAACAAAACTGTGCTTGTTTACGACTATGTCAACTTGATGTCCTTTTTTTTAAAACCACTTGCTGTAATGTGTCTGCTTCATTCTCCTGGTGGCCAAGTCCTTGCGGTGAGGTGGGGGGAGGGATCGTTGGTTCTAGAAATCGTCAGCAAAAGTAGTTGTGAGAATTCCAGCTTGGTGCTGTTTGTACTGAAATCGCCTCTAATAGTTATCCAAAAAAGCCTGCCTTTTTCTATGATGCAGTGACAATAGGAAAAATGAGGCTTGATTTGGTCCTGTGAGTGAGTTGGCAGCCAGCCTTGGAACTTTCCGCACTGAAGGATCGATCCATAGAGTAATTGCCTTCTTCCCCTTCCCTTAGAGCAGACCTTGTGCACAAGTTGGCTGCTGGAGGTGGCAACCCCCCTTCCCCCTGTGCCAAGTCACTCCAGTTTCTGGAGAACGTGCCCTCTCCTCCCTCCCGACCTTCCCTCACTCCCACAGGGAGCAGAGGGCTTAGAGCACAGCACTGCCTCCTGTTCCCACCCCCACCCCCCTTTACCTGTGCCAGAGGGAGCTGCGACAGTCGGGGCCAGGCCTTAGACCCTCCAAATGGGACGGAGCTGGAATCTGTAACTCTTGGTTCTTTTTGCTACGGCACTTCCTGTACCTTTCTTACTCTGCCCTATTATTAAAGCCTTTTTTTCTTGCCTCCTGAAGTAATGGTGTTTGCATAATATCTCCGCAGTATGCTTGTCCTTTTCCCGCTTTGCTTTGCTGCCTGCAAAGGTCTTTAAATCTCTTGCCATATCCCTGCAATTAAAGTTAGCATTCCTCAATGGGGCTACACATGAGCCTTTTACATTTGCATTCCTTTTGGGTTGTACTAGAAAATAGGGTTCATTCATTTAAATCAGGCCTCATCAACCTGCAGCCCTCCAGGTGCTTGAGCCCCCAACATCCAGAAGCCCTAACCAACTTGTTCAATAGGAATTCGGAAAGCTAAAGTCCAAAACACTTGGAGGGCCACAGGTTGAAAAGGCCTGATCTAAACATAAGCTGATCACATTAGATCAGTGTTTCCCAACCTTTTTTGAGCCGCGGCACACTTTTAACATTAAAAAATCCGGGGGCACACCACCAACCAAAATGACACAAAATGACACTGTAACACAGTAAAGAACGGCTGGGGGTGACCTGCTGGGAGCAGCTGCTGGGTGTGCCAAAGCCGGGGGAGGAACCAGGCCACGCCAAGCCCCGCCGCCTCTCCCAGCTTCAGTTCTCCCTCAGCCGCCAGCCTTGAGGGGGCAGTGCCAAGCCAGCATTGTGCTGGCTCTGCCACCGCTGGCTTGGCACTGCCCCCTCAAGGCTGGCGAAGCTGTGGGAGCGCTGAAGCCAGGGAGGGGGCGAGCCAGGCCACGCCCATGCCCTCCCCTGGCTTCAGCTCTCCCACAGCTTCTCCAGCCTTGAGGGCAGTGTCAAGCCAGCATTGTGCTGGCTCTGCCACTGCTGGCTTGGCACTGCCCCTCAAGGCTGGCGGCTGTGGGAGCGCTGAAGCCAGGGGGAGGGGGCGGAGCCAGGCCACGCCATGCCCCTCCCCCTGGCTTCAGTTCTCCCACAGCTTTGCCAGCTTTGAGGGGGCAGTGCCAAGCCAGCATTATGCTGGCTCTGCCACCGCTGGCTTGGCACTGCCCCCTCAAGGCTGGCGAAGCTGTGGGAGTGCTGCCAGGGGAGGGGGCGGAGCCAGGCTGCGTCATGCCCCCTCCACGGCCGAGGAGGCGCCGCCCCAGTCCCTCCTTTTTCTTCGCCGCCGCCCGGCCCTTCGTCCTCTCCCCAAGCAGCAGAAGGAGGGGGCAGAGAGCTTTTCTCGCAGCACACCTGATGATCGCTCACGGCACACTAGTGTGCCACGGCACGCTGGTTGAGAAACACTGCATTAGATACTTCTCTGGATTTACCATATTTCACTGCACTGTAGGCATTTTTTATGCCATTTTCGTTTCAAAGTGTGAGTGGGGGTGAGCATTACACTATGACACACAATTATTGTTCCTGGGTTATAAACATCATTTCTTAATTGATTCTCTCATAAAAATATGGGGAAAGTTTATTAAACTGCAAAAAATTGGTTTTTGTGGGTCATCCTGCAGTACACTATGCTATAGTTTTCCACTGATTATCACAATTCAATGTAATTTGTGGCAACCACAAAAATGGTTTCTGGAGTATAACGACTACATTCAAAGTATGAATGAATTGTTTATTGTACTAGCCATAGGCCATGACATAAAATATACAACTTCTAAAAGTACAACAAGCACTTTCCAATATAAACATTAAAACATGTTCCATATACTGGCTTTTTTATAATAAAAAAAATACAGCAGTAGTGACATGACAACCATTACAATGTTTGATTCGCATCATCCCAATATAC
Source organism: Anolis apletophallus (assembly GCA_030556195.1). NCBI lineage: Eukaryota > Metazoa > Chordata > Lepidosauria > Squamata > Anolidae > Anolis > Anolis apletophallus. Next base: position 2,613,551 of record JARBWK010000001.1, read on the forward strand.
CTCCATTTCCTTTTTTGCTTCTGCAGTGGAGTTTACTATTTTGGCTCGAATTTTTTGAACTGCAACTGCGGCAACCTTTAAGGTTATCTCTTTGGAATAATCTGCTAACTAGTCACAGACAACTGCTGACTGTTGCCATGCTGCCCTTTCTTCCAAAAGCGTTCCCAGGAGATTGTTTCGAGGGTCATTATACAATGGCAATGTAACGGTGTGTTAAATCCTCTCTTTCCTCAGACCCAGAGATACAAAGATGTTGGGCATGAGGGATCCCTCTATATCACAGGTGCTCACACTTTTTCAGCATGCGAGCTACTCTTAAAGCAATCAAGTCCAAAAGATCTACCTGCTCCCGCCGCCGTGTGCTCCTGCTGCTTTCCGCCCGCGCAGCGCTTCTTCCGCCTGCAGGGCATTGCAGGAAGGAGAAAGCATGAGGCGGGGCATCCAGAGGGAGTGCTCCGCCCTGCCTGTCTCGCCGGCAACGGAGGCTACACAGTTGCTTCTGGACGAGAGAGAGGCAGGGAGCTCCCTCCTCCAGAGGCCCCGCCTGTGCTTCCTTCTTCCTGCAATGCCCCGCAGGCGAAAGAAGCACCGCGAGAGCGGAAGCCAGCAGCAGGAGCGCGCGTGCGCACAGGGTGTGCGCATGGCAGGAGCGCCCCATCCGGCTGTTGAGGCCCGAAGATCACCTGGAAGAGGGCCAAGGATCTACTAGTAGCTCCCGAGCTACCTAATGAGCACCCCTGCTCTATATCAGGGCTGTCCAATTTCTTTTGGCCCAGGGGCCGAAGTTCTGGTCGCTGATGACCTGGGGGGCCGCAGCGGGGGCAGGGTCACTGGCGGGCGCTCCTGACGTCAGCACGCCGGCGTCCTGCGCGCCCGCCCCGGTGAGGCTTGCTGACGTCCACCAAGCCCCGCTGAAAGGGACGCCGTGCTTGGTGACGCCGGCGTGGCGCCCGGGTTCCTTCCACCTCTTACTCCTCACCGCTGAGGAGGAAGAGGTGGAAGGAACCCGGCGCCACGCCGGTGTCACTCAAGCGCGGGCGTCCCTTTGGCAGGGCTTGGTGACGTCAGCAAGCCTCGCTAAAAAGGGACGCCACACATGCGCGCCAGGGCGCACTTGGTGACGCCGGTGTGGCGCCGGGTTCTTTCCACCTCTTCCTCCTCACCGCTGAGGAGGAAGAGGTGGAAGGAACCCGGTGCCACGCCGGCGTCACCAAGCGCGGCGTCCCTTTTCGGCGGGGCTTGTCGACATCACCCGCCTGGCGTCCTGCACGGCCTGCCCCTTTTCGGCAGGGCTGGGAGATGTCAGACGCTGGCGCTCCACCTCTTCCTCCTTGGCGCCGGCGTCTGGTGTCACCCAGCCCCGACGAAACGGGCAGGGCGCGCGCAGGGCCGGGCGGGAGAGGTGAGGCGCCTCCCGTGCATGCCCGCGAGTGCCCCGAGCGGCCCCGCCCCCAAATTTTTTCCCCAAAAAATTTTTTTTTTTATTTTTTTTTTTTCAACTATTATTTATCCCAGGAGGGTAGGCGGGCCGCGTCCAAGGGCCGCCTGTTGGACAGGCCTGCTCTATATCTTTCCTCTAACCAGCCTGATGGCATTGTTTGAAAGTGCAGGGCTGTAAATGCTTTTCTAAGGGCTACAGATGTTAAATCTTGAAGATATTGTTGACAATATTGGTCACTCTTTAGTAGAGGATACCAAGTGGAGTTCTTTCATACTTTCAAAGTAAGTACCGGACAATTAAACTGGAAGTGACACTTTCAAATCAGGAACATCTTTCAAATTTTGTTACATAGTGTTATACAAAGAAAATAATTGTGCCCTAGTTTTGCTGATTTGTGTTGGTGAGTGTGTGTTTAAACTGCCTTACCTCTGAGGAGGTCAAGAGATGCCCCCCAATCTGGCTCCAGTTCGTTGGTGTTTTTAAAAGTGTCTCTGAGAAAGGAGAGCCCCGGCTGGGAAGACTAATGTGACAATTAAGCAAGGAAAGGGAAGAGACTGATTTTGAGACCCAAAAAGAGAGGTGTGACTATTATGTGGTGACAGTATTCATGTTTTCATGGATTTTAGTCATATTTATGTTGCATCACATAGATTAATAGCTTCATGCTCACACTCACAGTCACTAAAAGTGTCACAGGATATTTTTGGAAAATTGAAGACCTTGTTAGGTCTTCACTCTAGCAAGGCCTCCATTCTCTTTTGATATGTTGTAGATGTGGCTTAGGGCAGTGTTTCTCAACCAGTGTGCCGGGGCACACTAGTGTACCGTGAGCGATTATTAGGTGTGCCGTGGTCAATTGGAACCTCCAGGAAGGGGGGGAGAGAGAGTGTATAAAAACCCTAAAAAACCTACCTTGATAAAGGCACAAAATTACAAACACCCCCTCCCCACTCGTCTACTTGGTCTCTCCCTCTCCATGCATTGGGAAGGCCCACCTCCCTTTCCCCAAGTAGAGACCTCCTCTTGCCTCCAGGGGGTTGTGTGTGGGAAGTTTGGCCCAGTTCTATCATTGGTGGAGTTCAGAATGCTCTTTGATTGTAGGGGAACTATAAATCCCAGCAACTACAACTCCCAAATGCCAAGGTCCATTTCCCCTGAACTCCATCTACGTTCCTATTTGGGCATATTGAGTATTCATGCCAAGTTTGGTCCTGATCCAACATTGTTTGAGTCCACAGTGCTCTCTGGATATAGGTGAACGACAACTCCAAAACCCAAGGTCAATGCCCACCAAACTCTTTTAGCATTTTCTCTTGGTTATGGGAGTTCTGTGTGGGAAGTTTGTGTCTTTCTGCCATTCCTGCCAGGATATCTATGTTGTGTTCATCGAAACAGGTCCAGGCTTCACACTGAGTGTATAAATACATTTAAAAACATATTAACTATATGTATGACTGTGTTAGAGTGTCATTTTGTGTCATATTGGTTGGTGGTGTGCCCCAGGATTTTGCAAATGTAAAAAGTGTGCCGCGGCTCAAAAAAGGTTGGGAAACACTGGCTTAGGGAATAAATACCCTTTCTGAAGCAGAAGCACTTTGGGGAGTTCGCCCAACTCAGCTTCCTCTGTTGTCTTATTTGCAAATGAATGCTGAGGCTGCTTCTTACTGCCTGATCTGATGTATTTGTGGTAAACCAAATCCCTCCCAGACACACCTGCCTTTTTCCCTTTACTAAGACCTTGAGGAAGAACATTAAAAATGGTTCAGCACCCTAGGAGTAAACAGTTACAAGTGCATGTTTTCACAGTGTTTATAGCAAAGCTGATGAACACATTTCAATTATGTTTGCACCTATTAACAGATTTCTTCTTGCACATTACATCACTGTCAGAAAAAAAAGTATTTTGTAAATCCAAGATATTAACCATTGCATTACAATAAGAATGGTGCGCATAATTTAGAGACAGCATTGTGAGCAGTTTGTTTGACTATGGGCCCTTCCACACAGCCCTTTATCCCAGAATATCAAGGCAGAAAATCCCACATTTATTAATTTATTTATTTAAAAATTTGTACCCCGACCTTCTCATCTCCGAGGAGGGACTCGGACCGGCTTACAGCAAAATTCAATGCCATACAAAATTTAAAACATTTAAAGCATATTAAAAATACGTAAAAACAGAGATACATAAAAACCACACTGCCATTAAAACCACATTCAGCTTGGTCTAAAAAAGTGGTCACCCATTTCAGATTGAAATCCATCTCAGCTTATTCTGGGAAGGCCTCGTTCCACATCCAAGTCTTCACTCGCCTCCTGAAGGACAACAGGGAGGGGGCAGACCTAACATCACTTGGGAGGGAGTTCCACAGCCGAGGGGCGACCACAGCGAAGGCCCTGTCTCTCGTCCCCACCAGACGTGCTTGAGAAGATGGCGGGATCGAGAGCAGGCCTCTCCAGAGGATCTTAATGTCCTTGATGGTTCATAGGGGAGAATTCATTCGGACAAGTAAACTGGGCCGGAACCGTATAAGGTTTTGTAGGTTAAAACCAGCACTTTGAATTGTGCTCGGAAACTAATTGGCAGCCAGTGGAGCTGGCGCAACGAGGGAGTTGTATGCCCTGTACCCCGCTCCTGTTAGTAACCTGGCTGCTGAGAGTTGGACTAATTGCAGTTTCTGAGCAGTCTTCAGAGGCAACCCCACGTAAAAAGCGTTGCAGTAATCTATTCGAGATGTAACCAGAGCATGGACTACCGTGGCCAAGTCAGACTTCCCAAGGCACGGGCGCAGCTGGCGCACAAGCTTTAACTGTTCAAAAGCTCTCCCAGCCACTGCGGAGACCTGGGGCTCCAGGCTCAGCGATGAGTCCAGGATCACTCCCAGACTGCGAACCTGCGCCTTCAGGGGGAGTGTAACCCCGTTAAGCACAGGCTGTAACCCTGTGCCCTGTTCGGCCTTACGACTGACCAGGAGTACCTCTGTCTTGTCTGGATTTAGTTTCAATCTGTTCGCCCTCATCCAGTCCGTTACAGCGGCCAAGCACCGGTTCAGGACTTGAACAGCCTCCTTAGTAGCAGGTGGGACAGAGTTGGACATCATCTGCATATAGACTCTGATAATCCAGTTCAAAGCAGATCTTGCGGGATTTTCTGCCTTGATATTCTGGGATATTGGGCTGTGTGGAAGGGCCCTATGACTTCAGTTGAATCTCCACTTGGTAATGGGAACTCACTGGGTGATCTGGGCAAGTCACGTTCTCTCAGCCTCAGATGAAGGCAAAGACAAACCTGAACAAACATTAAGAAAGCTCCATAATAAGGTTGGCATAATTGGGAAATGACTTGAAGTCACACTGCAAGTACAAGAAGAAGTAAATGCTCTTAATTGCTGGGAGAGTCAACCACAATGGTAAGAAATGACATTGGGAAGTTCTGGTATTTTCCATGGAGAATGCTGCATGTATTGCTGGAGTCAAGTTGTGAGTAATTAGTCAAGGAAAAGGTTGCTTGGCTTCCATACAGCCATCGAAAACCTGTTTCCAACAGTGCCTTGAAGCCGTTGGTTGGCTGTGTGCCAGTAGATTGAGGGTGAATCCAGCAAAGACGGAGATACTGTGGCTGAGCCGCCCGGTGGGTGAGGAGGTCCGACTGCCTAGCTTGGATGGCGAGGCATTATGCCCGACGTCCTCAGTAAAAAGCCTTGGGGTCGTCTTAGACCCATTGCTGTCGATGGAAGCCCAGGTCTCCACCGTCAGCAAAAACGCTTTCTTCCATCTGCGGCAAGCTAGGCGTCTGGCCCCTTACTTATCCAGAGACGACCTGGCCGCGGTGCTCCAAGCCACGGTCATCTCGAGACTGGACTACTGTAACGCCCTTTACATTGGCCTGCCCTTGTCAGTGATCCGGAAACTAAAGCTCGTCCAGAATGCCGCTGCCCGACTTCTCACTGAGACCCCAGTGAGATGTCACATAACACCTATTCTCCAGCAGCTCCATTGGCTTCCAGTCAAGCACCAGATCACCTTCAAGGTGATGGTGTTAGCCTTGCATGGTTAACCTTCAAGGCCTTGCATGGTTTGGGGCCGCTGTATCTGAGGGACCGTCTCTTCTCCTACCAACCCCAGAGGTCACTTCGATCCGAACAAATTAATCTCCTGGAAGTGCCAACTTTTAAAGCAATTCGCCTCACATCAACCCGGCACAAAACCTTTTCTGTAGTAGCGCCGTCAATCTGGAACACCCTTCCAAGTGATGTGCGGGCCTTGCATGACCTACTCTCTTTCCGCAAGGCCTGCAAGACCCACCTTTTCCAGCCAGCCTTTGATCGCTAAGCTGGAAAAGCTTTATTGGTCTAGTTTAATATGTTGTTTTTACTCAAGTGATGCTTTTATATGTTTGTAAGCCGCTCTGAGCCCTCGGGGAGTGGCCGCGTACAAGCCCAAATAATAAATAAATAAATAAGCGGTGACACAATGATCCAGAATTATCAGATGAGCAGAGTATGGTCCTCCTGTCTCTCGGAAAGATTTTGTACCCTTCTAGGGAATCAATTTTCCTTCTTTTCCAAAATGCCCCAATTTGTTTCCATGAGACAGGAATTACATTTCCTCTTGTTCAGAACCTGAATAGTTTACTGGGGATCAAAATCAACATTTTAAAAACTTTGAAAACCATTCTGATGCTTCGAAATGTGTAGCAGGGGCCTAGGAAGACCCCCCCAAACATGCCCCCTCTTCCCTTGTGGGCATTTGGGAATATTACCGTCTACTACTGCTGCTGCAGCAGCATTTTTGGTCTAGTTCTCTTCAACATTTTGGCAATACACATCCCCCCATATAATGTTAGTAGAAGAGCAATAACCATTTTTAGGTGCTCTGCCATTTTTCAGCATACTGACAACCCTATCCTTGCCCTTCTCCATCATGGCTGTGATAAGCCAGTTATAAGCATTGCTACTCGAAGAATGGAATGAAAGCCTTTGCTGATGTCACAGGTGAGTTCCATTCACCTGGCTTTACAAGGCTACTCACCTGCCTCCTTCAAGCTAGGCCTCAATTGCAGGGGTTTGTTGGTTTCTGGGCTGCGAACTTTCTCACTGGGCTTCACATCCTTGTAACAAACAAAATATATAGATTAGCCATCACTTAAAATCATCGCATTGTAGCAGGTTCACACTCAAAGCCATGGGGCAGCCGCAAATGTGAAGGATTCTCCGGTTAGGAAGACTGCATGAGCTACAATAAGGTAAATGAGAAATTGTTTCTATTTATTTCTTAACCCAAACATGCTTTTTGATCAAAAATGACAACAAGTGAAAGTTTTTAAAAACCCTTAGTCCCGCCAAGAAGCAAGCCATGCCTCCAGCAACTGGAACATCTTACATCCAAAAAGGAGGTCCGATCATGCTGCTGATATTCACAATGTCACAACAACAATAGGTTCTTTCTTCTATGGATGTATTTGAACTATGTTGTGACCCTCCTCAAGCCATAACAGAGGCAAGTTATTATTATTATTAGTAGTAGTAGTATTTATTACTTGCCTCTCTTATGGCTTGAGGAGGGTAACAACATAGTTCAAATAAGTCTAGTTTTTCAGCCCCCTTTTTAGGCTGAAAATGCTCCCCTCGGAAGGGGCGGACCTACCTGTTCCTGGGGGGGGGGAGCCCACTGCGCATGCGCCAATCTGTGCACACGCACACTGGCTCCAGAGTGCGCCTCCCGCTTTGGAGCCCAGTGCGCATGCGCAAAACTGCACGTATGCACACTGGCTCCAAAGTGGGAGGTGCGCTCTGAGCCAGTACGCATGCGCAGAGCTTTTTGGCGATGCGCAGAAGCTCCTACAGGCGCTGTAGCGCCTGTAGAAGCTTCTGTGCATGCGGAGGCGCGGCCGGCCTAACAAAGGCCCGGCCAGCGCGCCGCTGCGCGCAGCCCGCAGAGCCGGCTGCGGAGGCCTGGCCAGCGCAACGGCGGGGTGGGGGCAGCGCGCGCAGGTGGCGGGCGGAGCTGGCGGGCGGCGCCCTCCCAGGTGGCGACGCCCCCCGGGTGACGCCGCCCTACACGCCTGCGTAGTCCGCCTAATGGACGAACGCCCTGCCCTCGGCTTATACTCGAGCCAAGGTTATTTATTATTTTACTCTGTTATTAGTATTATTTTATTACATTTATTTACTCTATTATTACATTTACATTATTTTACTTTATTTTTACATTTATTATTTTACTCTATTGTTACATTTCTTATTTTTCCCTATTATTGTTATTATTACATTTACATTATTTTACTCTATTATTACATTTATTATTTTACTCTCTTTATCATTATTGGAAGGATACGTAAGCACATTTACATAGAAAGAGGTTAGAATAATGGTTTAATCAGAGTTGGACCAATGTATTTATTTATTTATTTATTATTCACTGCAGGCTCGGGGCGGTTTACATAAAACTATAAAAATACATAAAACCATTTAATTGCGTAAAACAAGGACATGGAAAGAAATTACCAGGAATTATCTTAAATTACAGTTTTATGTAAATATTCAAAAACATTTCAACTATGGATGCCTTTGGGGTTGAGAAGGGCAGCATATAAATACAGTTCTTAGAAGACACAGCTGGACTTGATCCCTTCCAGTCCGGCTTCTGTATTGGGCATGGGACGGAGACCGTGCTTGTCGCCATTACATACCAACTTAGCCGCCAGCTGGACCAGGGTGGATCAGCCCTGCTTGTTTTGTTAGATCTGACAGCAGCGTTTGATACCGTAGATCATGCATTGTTGGCCCACCGTTTAGCCGTGACTGGGGTCAGGGGGATTGCCCTTAAGTGGGTAACCTCCTTTCTCCAGGATTGGGGACAGCGTGTGGAGAGGGGAGAGGAGGTCTCCAGGAGGCTCCCATTAAGTTGTGGGGTCCCCCAGGGGGCCATCCTCTCACCCTTATTATTCAACATATACATGCGCCCCCTGGCCCAGCTGGTTCGCGACTTTGGTCTGGAGTGTTACCAGTACGCTGATGACACCCAGCTTCTGCTGAGAATGGACAGCAGGCCGGACACCGTACCTGATTGTTTCCATCTATGCCTTGAAGCCGTGACTGGTTGGCTGTGTGCCAGCCGGCTGAAGGTGAATCCGTCGAAGACGGAGATCTTGTGGCCTGGTCACACTGGTCTGGATGAGTGCCAGTTGCCTACCCTGGATGGCAAGCAACTTAGCCCGTAATCCCTTGTTAAGAGCTTAAGGTGTCCAACTGGACCCTCTGCTATCCATGGAGACCCAGGTCTCCATGGTTAGCAAAACGTCGTTTTTCCACCTACGACAGGCTAGGCGACTGGCACCCTACCTGTCCAGGGATGACCTGGCCACGGTGATCCAAGCGACGGTCATCTCGAGGCTGGACTACTGTAACGCCCTCTACGTTGGCCTTCCCTTGTCGACAATTCGGAAACTCAAGCTAGTGCAGAATGCCGCGACTCGCTTGCTGGTGGGAGCACCAGTGAGGGAGCACATTACTCCCATCCTCCGGCAACTGCACTGGCTTCCCATCGAGTACCGAATTGCCTTCAAGGTACTGGTTTTAACCTTTTTATTTTGAAGCTGACTTGTAGCTGCTGCTGCTGCTTTTCCCACCGTCGGCTCATACCCGTGACAATACACTTTCCCAGTTTTTTGTGGTAAAATTAGGGGCCTCGGATTATATTTGGGTCGGCTTATATTCGAGTATATACGGTACATTACGATTCATAACAGTAGCAAAATGTAGTATGTAGTTATGTAGTAGCAATGAATGTAGTATGTAGTTATGCTGTAGCAATGAAAATAATGTTACGGCACTAGAAAGGTTGAGAAACACTGTGTCTAAAATGTATTCATTCTATACTTTTAGTTCTCTGGCATTGGTTGTAGTAATTGCTCCCCCCCCCCCCTTTGAAAACACACACACACAGGGCTGTTCTGCCTAAAAGGTTTGAAAGGTTGGAGGCAGACAGGTAGGCCTCTGCTGTCTGGTCACCATGGAAACGCCAAACAGCAGCCCAGACAGAGCAGCAGCAAGGAAGGGAGCTGCAGCCACGGCTCACAAGGGTTTCTCCGGAGATATAAGGCTATTGGGGAGGTGGGCTCTAGGCGAAAGGCTCGGTGGGGATCCTTAACGACAATATCTCTATGTGTGATGGGGTTTTTTTTGGTGGGGGGGGGGGGGGCGCTATGTATTAATTTTCTAGGAGAAAAATGAGGTTGTCAAAAGACAAATGGCTGTATTATCATTGTACCAGGCCTGGGCCAACTTGGTCCCCAGGTGTTTTGGACTCCAACTCCCACCATTCCTAACAGCCTCAGGAAAGGCCTGAGGCTGTTAGGAATGGTGGGAGTTGGAGTCCAAAACACCTGGAGGGATGGCCCAAGCTTAAGCGGCTGAGGGGGGAAAGGAAAGGGCCTGAAGCTGTTAGGAATTGTGAGAGTTGGAGTCCAGAACGCCTGAGGGACCAAGTTGGCCCAGGCCTGGTGTAGATGCATCCTTAAGACTCTGTACATCCCTTGGCTGCATCATGGAATACCGATCTGGGGATGGAAGAGGGTAAGTGGGTTGCTTGAGCATACTTGCAGCAGCTCTTTTGTCCTCCCAGGTGGCTGTGCAGTGCGCCATGACTGCCATACCCGTCCACTGTGAGTTGCTGTATAGGCAGTGGAGCTGGTGCCAAGAATATGCAGGTAAGGGCCCTAAATCTGTTTCTCGATGTTCTGCCCTTCCCTATCTCCTGTGAAGCCAAGAGTTACATTTGTGTCAAGAAGACATCGTGTTTTGCATCTACACTGTCATATAATCCATATTACCAACATAAATAATCCACATTATCTGCTTTGAACTGGATTATATGAGTCTACACTGTCATATAATCCATATTACCAACATAAATAATTCACATTATCTGCTTTGAACTGGATTATATGAGTCTACACTGTCATATAATCCATATTACCAACATAAATAATTCACATTATCTGCTTTGAACTAGATTAAATGAGTCTACACTGTCATATAATCCATATTACCAACATAAATAATCCACATTATCTGCTTTGAACTGGATTATATGAGTCTACACTGTCATATAATCCATATTACCAACATAAATAATTCACATTTCTAATCTGCCATATAATCCATATTACCAACATATAAATAAACTCACATTATTGGCTTTGAACTGGAATATGAGTCTACACTGCCATATAATCCACATCAAAATAATCCACATAATCTGGAACTTTGATCTGGCAGGGTATAATGGGGCATAAATAATTCATTATCTGCTAAACTGCCATATAATCCACTGTTATAATCCATATTACCAACATAAATAATCCACATTATTGGGTTTGAACTGGAATATCTGAGTCTACACTGCCATATAATCCATATTACCAAATAAATAATCTTATCTGTTTGATCTGGCAGGGTAGAATGGGGCCTCAGATTGCTTCTAAACTGCCATATAATCCATGTTACCAACAAAATAATCACATTATTGGCTTTGAACTGGAATATCTGAGTCTACACTGCCATATAATCCACATCAACTAATATAATCCGGATTTGATCTGGCAGGGTAGAATGGGGCCTCAGATTGCGTCTAAACTGCCATATAATCCATGTTATCGGAGTAAATAAGTCACATTATTGGCTTTGAACTGGAATATCTGAGTCTACACTGCCGTATAATCCACATCAAATGTTATAATCTGGATTTGATCTGGCAGGGTAGAATGGGGCCTCAGATTGCGTCTAAACTGCCATATAATCCATGTTATCGGAGTAAATAAGTCACATTATTGGCTTTGAACTGGAATATCTGAGTCTACACTGCCGTATAATCCACATCAAATGATATAATCTGGATTTGATCTGCCAGGCTAGAATGGGGCCTCAGATTGCTTCTAAACTGCCATATAATCCATGTTATCGGAGTAAATAACTCACATTATTGGCTCTGAACTGGAATACCTGAGTCTACACTGCCGTATAATCCATATTACAAATAAATAATTCACATTTGATCTGGCAGGGTAGAACTGGATTATGAGTCTAATCTGCCATATAATCCATATTACCAACATAAATAATCCACATTATCTGCTTTGAACTGGAATATGAGTCTACACTGTGCCATATAATCCATATTACCAACATTAAATAATCCACATTATCTGCTTTGAACTGGATTGTGAGTCTACGCTGCCATAAATTCCAGTTCAAATGAGATAATCTGGATTTTATCTGGCAGCAATGTAGAAGGGATGACCTCTCCATTGCCCCCCCTTGTTGTGGGGAGAGGCTTGCGTACCCTATTGAAGTTGTGAGCTATGCTGGCGGTGACATATTAGCCACGGGTAGGGCCTCCCATGCCAGACAGGTCACAACCGAAGGGTCTGACAAAGAGCGTCAAAGGGCAGGATGGGCTCTCTAGCCTTTTGGCAACCATCCTAGGAGAAGGAAAACTCTGGTTTCAAACTTAGGCAGATGGTGCTCGTCTAACCCTGTAAGGTCAACCATCTAGAGAAGGAAACTCGAACCAAACCTACGACCTGAGGACCTCGCTGCCACCGTCCCAGCTTGCTAGGGCCCGGCAGACGAACCTTTGGTTTAAAGGGTGAGGCCAGTTTTGTGCATTCTGCGCTCCACCAGAAAAATCCATTGCACAGGCTCGAAGGACACATCCAACCTCCGAAAAAGCATTAACGTGCTTGTAGAAAGCGTGGGATGAGTCCTTCCTAAGTATCTTCATTCGCGAAGTAATGCCAGAGAGAGATGCTGCCTGAGAGTATGGTACAGTCTCCTTCTCTGGATTTTAAAGCAGAGGCTGGATGGCCATCTGTCAGGGTGCTTTGATTGTGCTTTTTATGTAAGGCCGAATGGAGTTAGACAGGATGGCTCTTGGGGTCTCCTCCAACTCAAAAATTGCATGGTTCTGTTTCGGCTAGGGCTGATGGAAGTTACAGTCTAGCAAGGTTTGGTGGGGCGCGCGCGCACAACCCCCACCTGCAAGAAACAGGTTATGGGAGTCTTAGATTCCTTTCTTCTGTGTAGGGCTACCCTAGGAGTTTACAAAGTATGGACAAGCTCAGTATTTCTATTGGTCTCTGACAGGTGGTCCCAAAGTGTAAAATAGGAGGGAATAGTGACACTGGAGGGAGCCAAAGGCCTGGAATAGTAGGTAAGTTATTGTAAGACAAGCACATTACACTTATGCCAATATGTTTTCTCAGGTCAGGAGGTATCATAAGGGCAAAGATAACATAAGGACAGCTTCCTGTCAATTGCAGTAAAGAAAGCCAAGCTGGCATTTAAGAGGTGACTTGATCGAAGTGTATAAAATCATGCATGGGATAGAAAAGGTGAATAAAGAAAAAATATTTTCTCTGTCACACAACACTAGGACTAGGGGGCACTCCCTGAAGCTCCAAGGTAGGAAAGTTAGGACTAATAAAGGGAAATATTTCTTCACCCAGAGGGTCATTGGGTTATGGAACTCACTTCCAGAGGAGGTTGTGACAGCTGTCAGCCTGGACAGCTTCAAGGCAGGATGAGACAGGTTCATGGATACCAAGGGAATCAGTAGCTACTGAAATGGACATCCAAGTGCCACCTCTGTGTTGATGGAGGCAGGCAGGATTTTCCCCGGGTACTGGTTGTGGGGGTCGGGGAGCAGGTGAGGGTTTTGCCCTCCTTTCTGCTAGAGATCCCTGTGTACAACTGGTGGGCCACTGTGTGACACAGAATGCTGGACTAGATGGGCTGAGGCCCGATTCAGCATGGCTCTTCTTATGTTCTTATGTTCTTATGGAAGCAATTTTGTGGCCTTCTCTGAATCAGGGGAAAATAAACATCCCAGTAAACTTATTTGGCAGCATATTCCCCATGACATAATTTATCATTAGATACGTGATAATATATGGCAACACATTACTAGTGATACAATGTATAATTAGATACGTGATAATATATGGCAACTCATTATCAACAATACCATTTATCATTAGATATGTTATAATATATGGCAACACATTACCAATTATGCAATTTATCATTAGATATGTGATAATATATGGCAACACATTACCAATAATGCAATTTATCATTAGATATGTGATAATATATGGCAACACATTACCAATTGTGCAATTTATCATTAGATATGTGATAATATTTGGCAACACATTACCAATTATGCAATTTATCATTAGATATGTGATAATATTTGGCAACACATTACCAATGATGCAACTTATCATTAAATGTGCGCCTCAAAGATGTGCATAAGATATGGCAAATTATATGCAATTTATCCACATGTGTATCTGTGTGTGGTATTGAAAAAAGATTTCATTGGAGCCCTTTCCCCCTTAGTTGTTTATCAGACCTTGACCAGATAGATACCTGTAGGGCTGAGCAGAACATTACGGAAGAGCCTTCCTTTGGATGAGAAGGACTATATCTCACCATTAGAGAGCCAGGAACAAAGTTTCTGGAGATGCCAGCCACAGGTGCAGGTGAATGAATGTTACTGGAATATGGCCATACAGCCTGGAAAACTTTTGAATGGCTTGAGCCAAAGTTTGGTGTTTTCCTTGATTACAGCTGAGATTATAATTTATCGGGGTATACCTTTTGGTATACCCCCTGGTGGCACAGTGGTTAAACCGCTGAACTTGACCGAAATGTTGGTGGTTTGAATCTGGAGAGCTGTTGCACCTCAGATCGCGGACAGCCCCCCTAGATCACACACACCAGGCAGATGCAATAAATGTACTTTTATTTAGCATAAATGATAAAGAATAGTCCAAAGAAGTAAGAATAAAGCAATCAAAAATAGTCCAATAAAGTTCTGTAGCTGCAAGCCCAAGCGGCTTAAATCCCAAGGAAAGCAAAGTTCCGAAACAAGGCAAACCGCTCTGGCAGTCAAACGTGGTACTTAAGTCAACCCGCAACGGCGGTCAACATGAACTTGAGTCCGAACCGCTCCAGCGGTCGGCTTGAGCTTGGAGACTTGAATGTGAGACTTGATCAAGCTGAACGTAGCTTCAGGTCTGACTAGAATCCCTGGTCAGAAACTAATAAGGAGGACTAGTCTCGATGTGCCCATCGCACCCCTTCCTCAAGCTCCATGTTTTCCTAGAATCCTGATACTAGCCCTTCGGTCAAACTCCATCTCATTAGCAGACCCAGGTGCACTACTATCAGAGTGAGAAGCAGGAAACCCCCTTTCTCCCGAATGTTCATCTGGAAAGGGAGTAGAAACTCTCTCTTGGCCGCCTGGCCTCTCATAGTCGGATTCAGAATCAGCTTCCATGGAATCCTCAGTAAACTCATCTGCAGTCCTATATCCCTCTAGCCATTCATTATCCCCTTGCAAACTCTCGTTTGGAGACCCATACCCATCTGGCCATTCATCATCTTCAAGCCGACCCTGATCAGCTGGGACCTGACTCTGATCAGGGGGAACCCCCAGTGCCTGACTCTGACCACTGGGCTGACTAGGCTGGAACACTACAAGAGCGGAGTGAGCTCACACTGTTAGCCCCAGCTTCTGACAACCTAGCAGTTTGAAAATATGCAAATGTGAGTAGATCAATAATAATAATAATAATAATCTTTACTTGTACTCTGCCCCCATCTCCCCAATGGGGACTCGGGGCAGCTCACATGAGGCCAAGCCCAGACAACAATTACAATAACATAAAATCTAAACATCAGCAATAAACACAATAAGCAATACATGCATATAAATAAAAAGCAATGTACAACGGGATATCTAAAATCACAAAGACAGGGCGGGCTGCAGGCAACATATAAAATGTTAAAAACTCAGAGTGAGATAAGCGGAATAGCGTCCTTACGGGGAAAAACATCATTTTTATGAGGAGGATGGACTCCAAGAACAGGGGCACTGAGGAGCAATGGTAGGAATTAAATAACTACTCTCCAAAGACACAGCGGAAAAGCCAGGTTTTCAGGTGTTTTTTTAAATGTCTCCAAAGTGGGGGCTTTCCTAATTTCTCCGGGCAAAGACTAGGTACCACTCCTGTGGGAAGATAACAGCACTCCATACAGTCATGCTAGCCACATGACCTTGGAGGTGTCTACGGACAATGCTAGCCCTTCGACTTAGAAATGGAAATGGGTACCACCCCCCAGAGTCAGACTCAACTAGACTTAATGGGAGTAGACAGAGAAGGGTTTCTTGGAAAATATTCAAGGTTTAATGTTCACTTCAAAGATATCACAAATCAAAATAGAAGAGTAAGTGGAATGTATGCTGTTGTAAATCACAGGTCACACACTTTCGGCCATAGCAGTCCCGGGAATGCATCTATCCATGTGTAAATCACTAGTAGTATCCAAACAAGTGTTGCGGGACAGGCGGAAAGGAGATGGGTCAACGGTCAACTACAGGCCTCGTCGTTGCCGCTAATTAGGCTTCATCCGGACCGAAAGCAAACAAAATATAGTGCACAGTGACAATTCCACTGGTCCAAAGGTTCAATATAATATTCAAATTCTAATCATCCTGAAGGAGGTGGGCACAGCCACCGGTGTGGTCGAACGCTCGGACTTAATGTCAGTGGAAACCTTTACCTTTACTTTCCTACATTTTGGTAAGCAGCAATATTCCTTAAAGAAGTCCTACTACAATTCCCTGGTGTAGATAAACATCATTTGATTCTCCACATTTTTAAATAAACAATCCCCTCTTTATCTGATTGTGTGTGCTGGCTGGCAGACTGAAGCCTAGTAGAAATGCTCCAGCTAATCTTGAACGCATACACACAGAACTCCACGCCGCCAAACTGTCTACCTGGTTCCAGCAGATACAGGTCAGAAGGTGAGCAGCCAGGATGTTTGCAAAGCCTTTGCTCTGTGGTGGTGTCAAACAAACTGGTATTTCAGTAATAAATGCTTATATTGGGGGAAATCACGGCCTCTTACCAATTGCCCCCCCTATGTTTTCCCTTGCTATACAGGTTATAATTCTTTAGCCTGCAATACAATCACTTGCTGAAAAACAAAACCATACGGACAAATTAAAAATAAAATAAACATCATAAAACATTCTTGGCTTTTCTTCGTGAATGAAGATACTTAGGAAGGACTCATCCCACGCTTTCTACAAGTGTTTTGATGACTAAAGTTGGATGTGTCCTTCGAGCCTGTGCAATGGATTTTTCTGTGTACAGAACTGGCCTCACCCTTTAAACCAAAGGTTTGTCTGCCGGGGCCTAGCAAGCTTAGGACGGTGGCAGCGAGGTCCTCAGGTCATAGGTTTGCTTAGAGTTTCCTTCTCTTAGATGGTTGACCTTACAGGGTTAGTCAAGCACCATCTGCCTGGGTTTGAAATCAGAGTTTTTCTTCTCCTAGGATGGTTGCCAAAAGGCTAGAGAGCCCATCCTGCCCGTTGATGCTCTTTGTCAGACCTTTCTTCGGTTGTGACCTGTCTGGCATGGGAGGCCGTATCGGTGGCTATTATGCCACCGCCAGCATAGCTCACACTTCATTAGGGTACGCAAGCCTCTCCCCCACGACAAGGGGGCATCAAAGGCCCCAAAACATAAAATCCTACTAAAACATACATAAAAATGTAAAACTGATTTCATTATAGCTCCATCAGACAGATTCAAATTCCAAACTGGACGCAACCAACTATAAAAGGGCTGGAGCAAGGGATAGTGCAACAGTGTATCATAGGGCCAGGGAAGTGGATAAAGTGCTATCGAATGGTCTAGGCCCTAGACTCTAGGGGAAAGGGCCTAGGGACGACTCATTCTCAAAAACCTGCTGGAACATCCAGGTTGTCAGGTCCCTACAACAAGAGTACAGTGTGGATGCATGCCTACTCTCCTTGGGGAGGGGGTTCCTAAGTCAGGGGGCCCCCACAGAGAAGGCCCATGGCACACTAAATATTTATCTGTGTGCCATGTGCATCGCACTCGGGCTATTAGGAAACACTAGTCTAGACTTTTTTGCTTCCCTTTATACATAAATATACACATGTTTCATATAGTACATATATTAGAGCTGAGTTCATATATAGTATGTATATTATAGCATGTAGAGTTATCAAAGGTTAACAGTGGGGGAGGAGTGGCATCGATGGGTAGCTGGAAAACGGCTATGGCTGTGGGTGAGTCAGACCTGGGCGTTCCTGCTTGGGGGCTATCCTTGGTATTATTATCAAAAACAAGTTGCATCACCTCTTTGTGCTATTAAAACTTCTAAAAAAATACCCACCTTATTTTTAAAGATGCATCAGGCAGGGATCAAAGTGAAAATCTCTGAGCCTCCTGCAATATGGCAGCACTCTAGACTTATACTTATACTGTAGTTTTTCATGTGTATTATGACATGTAAGTTATCTAACACCAGCTACAGCCTAAACACATCCATTTCTTCCCAAGGCTCTTTCTCTCCTCTTCTAATAGCAAATTAGTTCACTGGGATAGCCATAGGCCCATGGAAAGCAGTTCTCCATTTAGCGCTGCCTGAGTTAGCACAGAAAGGCTGTCTCGTTCTACCATTAATGGCCAGAAAAATACTGCAATTTGGTAGTTTCTTCATGCTGGGAGAAAGTGAAGAAATGTGAGTGTGTGTGTGTGTAGAAATGTTTTGTCCAGACAGTCTATGTTTTTGTAATATATGCAAGAACGTATATGTTTTTGAAATTGTTAACTGGGACAAAGGAATCTTATATATACAGTATAAAGGAAGAGTCGTCATGGAATGACCGTCCCAAACAGAGAAACTTTACAACGCAGAAGACACCAAACTTGCCAGCAGAAATAGGCCTCAGACAAGGTACGTTTCAGCAAAGAAACATTTCCCCCAAAACCTAAAAAAACAATAAATTTTAAAAACTACATTTCCCAGCATCCTCCGGGGCTGCCATGACTCTCAGCCTCTACATTCTGACAACATGATTGGCTGCCAATAAGGGCGGATTTTCACTCTCCTGTACTGGCCAGCCAACATGAACATTCCGACCCATAATAAACTGTCAGAGGAGGATAAGGCAAGGGCTGAGGCACAAACACAAACACTCAATTCACTTCCCACAGAAAATTTACACCCTACAAATCACAGACCACGCCCAAAATTGACAGTAAAGGCTTCATTAACTTAATTTCCCTGACTAGGCCTCACTTAATGGAATGCTGTTTACGCTCTGAATTGACAGTAAGGCTTCATTTATGATTCTCCCACCTAGCCCTCAGCTCATTGGACATTGTGTATGGCCTGAATTGACAGTAAGGCTTCATTAACTTTGCTGTTCTGACTAGGCCTCAGCTCATGGGACATTGTGTATGGCCTGAATTTACAGTAACCTACCTTGGCACACAGATCCCCTATGACCCACGCTACATTCTAATACAGTTTGGAGGAGGGTGGACCATGGATTATGGGACTTGAAGTACCACCATGGGTAATGGGATTTGTACTACTAAAAAACCCATCATTCCCCCACAGACCACTGTGTCCCAGAACCAAGACCGATAAAGACCAAACTTGACAAACAATGCCCCCATGACCCACACTCCCATCCGACTGCAGATTGGGAGGAGGACACACCATGGATAATGGGATTTCCAAGTACCTCCACTCACTTCCAAAAGTACCCCACACACACAGCATCAGCCTCTACATCAACATAGCAGACGGAAGACAAAAAGCATTGTATATCCACAAGCTATGCAGAACATAACAACACCACACTGACAACTCCCCAGGACTCAACATCCCACCCACCAAAACAACCCGCAACAACACAGCCATGGCGCCAACAACAACAACTAACAACAACTCCAACCCTTACATACTCAGACTTCCTGTGTCTCCAAAATAGGACACAGCAAGCGTGTACGCGGGTACAGCTAGTTAAATATATTACGGTCAGAGGGATATGCTGCAGTATAAAATATTAACTTGAAAATAATGATATAATGCCATGTTTTTCTATCAGGAGATTTTTATTTAAAAAAACCCCACCTAGAGTATATTTTCTTCAAAGATGGCAGCACCAACGCTTTATATTATCTTTGTAACATTCTTTACTTATTTATAAGTTGAGACTGAAGAGTGCCTTCATTTATTCAGAAACAGCGTGTATCCTTAGAGAAAAGTCTCTCTCAGTTTCTAAAGACTTCCTTTCAAAACTAACAGGCAAGAAGTTATTCAAAAGTTTTTTTCAATGTTGCATGAGTTGTAACTAACTTAGGTTCTACAAAACCTTTTACCATATTGAGCCATGTTTGATCTCATGAGTTTGCTCCAACTAACAAGACAGTGATGTGTTAACTCTCCCCTAATACTATATTAAACTTTTAAAAATATGTCACAAGATTTTTTTTGTTGTTTTTTCTGTAAGACTGCAGAGGTGTTACTTTTTCCCAAAAGTAATAAATCTGAACTGAAGCAGTACCTTGACTGGTGGTGTTTGCTTGGTTTCTACAGATGAACGCAATCAAATGGGGAAAGGGTGTCACATGGTAGCAGATGTGGTACAGGAGCTGATATGTCAGCACTCTGCAAGTAGCAGTAAGTATGTGGTAGCCTTTGGCACAAGAGGTGTATGGACAGTGCCGGCCCAAAGTAATTTTCAGGTATAGGCAAACAACTTGCCCTTGTCGCCCATTCAGAAGCAGCCCTGCGGTGCCTCACATCCTGCTTTGCAGCAGCTGCAGACCTGTTTGGACTGGAAGTCAGCCTGAAGAAAACGGAAGTTCTCTACCAGCCCGCACCACAGGAAGAACACCATCATCCCCATGTCAGCATAGGCCAGGGGTGCTCATTAGGTAGCTCAGGAGCTACTAGTAGATCTTTGGCCCTCTTCCAGGTGATCTTCGGGCCTCACCAGCTGGATGGGGCGCTCCTGCCATGCGCGCACACACCCTGCACACACGTGCGCTCCTGCTGCTGGCTTCCGCTCTCACAGTGCTTCTTTTGCCTGCGGGGCATTGCAGGAAGAAGGAAACACAAGGCGGGGCCTCTGGAGGGAGCGCCCTGCCTCTCTCTCGTCCAGAAGCAGCTGTGCAGCCTCCATTGCCGGCGAGACAGGCAGGGTGGAGCGCTTCCTCTGGATGCCCGCCTCGTGCTTTCTCTTTCCTGCAATGCCCATGGAAGAAGCGCTGCGTGGGGCGGAAAACAACAACAAAGCAGCGCAAAAGGCGTGCAGCGGTAGAGGAGGCTACATGGTGGCGGAGAGCAGGTAGATCTTTTATACTTGGTTTCTTTAGAGTAGCTCGCATGCTGAAAAAGTGAGCACCCCTGGCATAGCGAATCTGTGCTTAAGTCCGTTCAGCAGTTCACCTACCTGGGAGGCATCATTTCTTCAGATGCCAAGATTGATAAAGATAGATCACAGAAGGCTTCACAAAAGAGTCTGGAGTAACAAACACCTGAGGCAATGCACCAAAATCAGTGTGTACAGAGCTATCGTACTGTCTATTCTCCTTTATGGGGCTGAAACACGGGTCACCTATCGCCAACACCTACGACTCCTCAAACGCTTTCATCAGCGCTGTCTTCGCGCAATCCTAAATATACATTGGACTGACTATGTGACTAATGTTGCTGTCCTTGAGCAAGCAGGGGTCACCAGTGTTGAGGCCATGCTATTGAGAACACAGCCCCGCTGGGCAGGGCACGTCTCTAGGATGGAGGACCACCGCCTCCCAAAGAGAATACTCTATGGTGAACTCGTGACGGGTCAGCGCAAGAGAGACGCCCCAAAACAAAGATATAAGGACTCCCTGAAACAACATCTCAGGCTCGGCCAGATTGATCACCAACAATGGTCCACCCTGGCCTCACATCGGGAGGCATGGAGACACACTATCCACAATGCTGTGGCCTCTTTTTGAAAGACACGCGAATGGGTCTCGAAGAAAACGACAACGCCCAGAAAGAACCGCAACTTGGAAACAACATCACCCAAGGAGGCTTTCTGCTGTGCTTTCTGCAACCGGACGTGCCTATCTCGGATTGGCCTTCTTAGCCATCGACATGATTGTAGAAAACGTGGGATGAGTCCTTCCTAAGAATCTTCATTCGCGAAGAAAAGCCAAGAAGAAGACATTTCTATTTGCTTAAAGAATGTTTTACAAAAAAGACAACCATCTGGCGCAATAAAGTCCATAAAAGCGACGTTAGTAGCTTGGAGATTCTAGACCAGTGTTTTTCAGCCTTTTCTGAGCATGCACATTTTACATTTCCAAAATCCTGGGCACACCACCAACCAAAATGACACAAAATGACACTCTAACACAGTAATACATACAGTTAATATGTTTTAAAATGTATTTATACACTCAGTGTGAAACCTGGACCTGTTTCGATGAACACAACATAGATATCCTGGCAGGAATAGCAGAAAGACACAAACTTCCCACACAGAACTCCCATAACCAAGAGAAAATACTATAAGAGTTTGATGGGCACTGACCTTGGGTTTTGGAGTTGTAGTTCACCTATATCCAGAGAGCACTATGGACTGAAACAATGTTGGATCAGGACCAAACTTGGCATGAATACTCAATGTGCCCAAATGTGAACACAGATGGAGTTTGGGGAAAATAGACCTTGACATTTGGTAGTTACAGTTTCTGGGATTTATAGTTAACACACAATCAAAGAGCATCCTGAACTCTTGCAACAATGGAATTGAACCAAACTTGGCATATTGAACTCTCATTACCAACAGACAGTACTGAAAGGATTTGCTTGGGAATTGACCTTGAGTTTTGGAAGTTGTAGTTCACCTACACCCAGAGAGCACTGTGGACTCAAACAATGTTATGTTGTGTTTGTTTTCTATCCAGAATCACAATGTTGGAAGGAGGCTCACCACTTTAAGGTCCCTAAAACAGGCATGGGAAAACTTCGGCCCTCTGGGTGCTTTGGACTTCAACTCCCACCATTCCTAACAGCCTGAGGCTCTTTCCTGCTTAAGTGGCTGGGGGAGGAGAAAGGAGCCTGAGCAAAGCGAGGCAAAGCGAGCAGAGCAAGGCTGGGAAGAAGGGAGCCCGAGTGGAGAAGAAAAAGTGTTCGGCAGGAGGGGGAAGAAAGGGGGTTGGAGGTTCCAATTTCCCACGGTACACCTGATGATCGCTCATGGCACACTAGTGCCCCACAGCACGCTGGTTGGGAAACACTGTTCTAGGATATTGAACTGATTTTTCTGATCTTTTACCCTGAAAAAGAGAACGATTCAACTTACCTTTAAAGGCAGGAGGGGGCAATGTTAAATTTTAATGTGTGTTAAAATTGTCACTTTTACTACAGAAGAAAATAAATGGATGTTAATACCCCACTGTAGTGATATTAAGATTTATTCCAAATGTGTCTAAGGTCACAATAAATAAAACTGAGCAGCCTCTAGCAGGAGGCAAAAATGATGGGGGGAAAGAGGGGGGAAACATCTCAGCTTCTGAGCTGTCAATCTGCCTTTAATGAGAGAACATGCTCTCAAGAGACATGGAGAATTACAGCCAAATTCCTCCCTCTAAGTAATATTTGTGCTACCCCATTGATTTCCAAAAGGAACATAGGTAAGTAAGGGGAGCATGGTGAGTCCGATATGGCTTCTTAATTGTTTTTCTTGTAAAACAGATTAGCAGATCAGAAAGCTTAGGGGTTTTTTAACCTTCATTAATCTCAGCCCCCTAGTAGTATGTTAATGGGACTTCTTTCTCCCTGGTATTCCTATTCCGCTGCATAATCACTTTATCAACTCCAGATGCCAGAAGTCACAAGTCAAATCACAGAACAATAACAGGATTGCCATTAAAATTATGCAAAGAAATCCTTGAGCCTTCAGGGGCAATGTGGCCATTCTGCTTTTGGAGTTTTCTCCGTTAATGATGAGCAGCACATAAAACCAGACTTTAAAAAAACATATAAACTATGTGTAGAACATCAGCGGGAAAAGATGCCAAATGAGAAGAAAGCAAGCCAAGCATAATCATATCCAGAAACTGCTCACAATTTATTATTAACATTTTCACCACCTTTTTAATGAGTTTTAAGTATGGTACTCATTGGAAAACGGGTCAGGTCTTTATTTCAAAAATCAAAAACTTTATTACGGTCACAGACCAGCACAAAGCGGGCACAAGCGCCCTAAGAGGAGAAGGACAACTCCCCAGTAAACAGTTATTTAAAATCAGACTAGTAATCAATATAGAAATATATTTTAAGAGACAGGATATTGTTGCCTTACGGTGTCAATCATCACCCGTCTGATATTGAGGGCAGCAGCACAGAACTTAGCAACACTGTAAGGCATTGCAGTGTTAGAGTCCGAAAGCAGCAGGGTGGAATAACATCTTTCACTGCGTCCCGGGTATTTTAAAAGCCATGGCCCAATGAGATTGGATCCAAGATCTCTGTAGAACATGCATTGAAGAAGCACGTGCTCAGTTGTTTCCACATCACCAGACCCACAGGGGCATAGTCTCTGCTTGAAGGGGGTCTTCCGATACCTCCCCTCCAATACAGGATACAAGATGCAAGATTCCTAGGATCCAGAGGCAACTCCTTGCTAGCCACAGAGGTTAGTCCCAAAATGTCCACCTTTTAAGCTCACTACAAGTCAGATCCACTTGATGAGGTCGACGCCCTAGCATCATCCTCAGGTGTTACTCTCCCAGCAGCTGCTGCCCTTTGACTGACCCTCCAAGATTTCCACCTGTGGTTAAGACTTAGAACATCCCACCCCCCATTGTCTGGGGACTCTGAGGGCCAATCCTGATTATCAGTGAATCCTACCCAGGTGTCTGAACTTGTGGGCTCCTCACAAGCCCTCTGAATTTCTCTTACTTGAGTCCAATCTATTTCAGTAGAAGTGTCCTCTGTACTCAGACTCCCATCATTCCCAGAGAATCCCTCAAATGTCTCAGAGTCTGTAGGTGCTGTTATTATTTGCTTGACTCACTTGACTCATGAGTAAGCCTCTTTCTGCAAACACCAGTACTACTGTTACAAACAGCCCCACCCAGTTCGATACTCTCCCCAGATGCTGAGCCAACAGAGTCTTCTGAATCACTACTATCAGTAGCAGCTGGGGGCTTAATCACAACATTGAGAGTATTAATACTAAAATAACAGCCACGGAGAAATCCTAAGTTGGTTGAATTCAGAAGGAAGACCAAAATTGGTTTGATAAGATAATGACTTCAATGGAAAGTAATTGACAAACTGAAATAAAAAAATAAGGCTTGGCTTTTTTTGTTTGTTTTTTGAAATGTAAATAGTATAGTAGTTTTCAAAAGAAACCATGTTCCATTTCCTAGCCCCAATTTCTGGATGTTTATCCTAAAAGATTAGTTCCATTAGTCCACGGCCAAAGGGCTTGTTTTCATCGAAGGCAGGCTTCATTGTAACTCATACACTTTATCCAGCAGCTAATGTTGTCAGTATTTATTGATTCAGTGTAATGATAATTATGTTTTTCTGATAGTAAGTCAAGACTTCTCACAGTGATTGTGATTTCATTTGACTTTGCGCATCCGTAATGTCACAAGGCATTTGCACTTGCTATATATCTGAAGGCACATATATAGGTAAAGCCCAAGAAGGCAAAGAGCAGAACTTTGGTTTCAAAACAATATGCTATGTTACATTTCATTGGTAACTTTCCATGACACAAACATGTCTGAATCCTTATTCTGTGTGCCAAAAGCTAGAGGGTTATTTTTAAAGTATTTCACTATGCAACTCACTACAAAGCTTGCATCACAATAATTCATTTCTGTTAAAATTTCAAAACATGACCTCAGTTCGTTGTTCATTGCATTAGATCAGGGGTGCTCAGAATGGTGATCGGGATCACCAGGGTGATCTTTGGGCCTCATCCTGGTGATCTTCAGGCCCCTGACCAGGTTATTTGCTGTTGGTCCTCTTCACGCGCCCCTGCATGCTGCAAAGAAGTCCTCCGTCATTGCTCCTCCCCGCTGCCTGCTCGCGCGCCGCCTCCAAAATCTCCAGGGTCCAAGAGGCAGAATGGGCCCCCTCTTTTGGATTCCTCCTCCTCCCTCCGTCCTTCTCCAGCCACTCAGAGTCATAGGAGACCAAAGGGGGCGGGCCTGGATGACGCGATGCATGGCTGGCCCAGCGTCGGCGCAGAAGCGCCCATTCTGCCTCTTGGACTTCTCGTGAGCTCTTGGAGGCGGCACGCATGCTGGCGGCGTGGAAATAGGAGCAATGACGGAGGAGGAGGAGAAGGACGCGTTGGGGTCATTTCCTTACCGCATCTCAAAGGTCGGTCTTTCTACTTTGGGGTGGGTGCTTGATTGTTCTGTGGCATGTCTCTTTGTTTATTTTTAATGTTTAAAAATGGCCTTTTAGCCCCAAAGCCTCTCTGCTTGCTTTGTTCCTTGAGAAATATATGTTGGGGAATATGGAAATGTGGGAGAAATGGGGTGGTTGGATGTATTTTTGCATGCCCCTTTGTTTACCTTGCTGAGTATTAAATGGCCTTGCAGTTCAAAAGCCTCTCTTCTTACTTTCTGGCTGATAATATGTGTGGTAATATGGCAGTGTGGGAGAAAAGGGGTGGTTGGATGTATTTTTATGCTCTGTTTTATATTGTTGTTATTAAATTGAAATGTTGATGTTTTATGACTTCATTTTATGTAAACTGCCCCGAGCCTGCTGGAAGGAGCGGCACATAAAAATGAATAATAAATATAAATAAATAAATAAGAAAATAGTTATACGTTTTACATTTCTGGGTAGGTGATCTTTGGGACTTGGTTTTCTAATCAGTAGCTCCCATGCTGAAAAAGTGTGAGCATCCCTGCATTAGATAGTGCTACTCTTCCTAGAGCAGGGGTGCCCACACTTTTTCAGTATGCAAGCTACTTATAAAACAACCAACTCACAAAGATCTACCTACACGAAAATGTAAAATGTATAACTGTTTTCTAATTTATTAAGGATTCTTTGTATGTACAATGTATGTTGATGTACCTTGCATAACTGAATGAGCCAATATTGCACAACACACATAATAAATAATTATTTACATTTTTTTCTTTGCAATTACCTGAGTTTACTTTGATGACTTGCACTGAATTGAATCAGCCAGGGATAAACTGGCAGAATGAAAGCACACAGACCTTTCAACTGCAAGGCCATTCAATGCTGATCAATGTGAACAATGGAACACTGTCATATATTCCCGTTCAAAGCAGCTAGTGTGGGATTTTCTGCCTTGATATTCTGGGTTATATGGCTGTGTGGAAAGGCACTGAGTCCACACTGACATATAATCCAGTTCAAAGCAGCTAGTGTGGGATTTTCTGCCTTGATATTCTGGGTTATATGGCTGTGTGGAAAGGCCCTGAGTCCACACTGCCATATAATCCAATTCAAAGCAGCTAGTGTGGGATTTTCTGCCTTGATATTCTGGGTTATATGGCTGTGTGGAAAGGCTCTGAGTCCACACTGCCATATAATCCAGTTCAAAGCAGCTAGTGTGGGATTTTCTGCCTTGATATTCTGGGTTATATGGCTGTGTGGAAAGGCTCTGAGTCCACACTGCCATATAATCCAGTTCAAAGCAGCTAGTGTGGGATTTTCTGCCTTGATATTCTGGGTTATATGGCTGTGTGGAAAGGCCATATAATCCAGTTCAAAGCAGCTAGTGTGGGATTTCACTGGGCTGCGTGGAAGGGAGTGGAGGGCCCTAGGACAGTGGAAAGAAGGAATGGGGGGTGCGGTAGAGGTTGGTTTGGGGGCGTAATTCCAAAGTGTGGCCTAGGGTGCCAAAAGGGGTTAATCCGGGCCTGTTGAAAGCTATCTGGTAGTATAATTTGCATGTAGATCAGAGGTAAACAGATATAATCAATAGGCTTAATGGGTCCTGGCATCTTCTCTGACCCATTTTGGCTTCTTGTACAGGGGGGGGGGAGGAGAGAGAGAGAGAGAGAGAGAGAGAGAGAGAGAGAGAGAGAGAGAGAGAGGACTCCTCTACCTGAGCATGTGATCACCTACCACCCTCATATGCCTCTTATGCCTCTAGGAGTGGCAGGAATCTTTCCATCCCCAATTCGCTGTCTAAGAAATTGATTGCGTGGCTTTGAAGATACACCATGGATCCTGATTCTTTTGTTTCTGTATGTAACATTTTCCAAATGTTTAATTCATGCATCCTGAAAGACATTGCTGCACTCTGCTCTGTGCAAAAACTCTTTATGCGATGAGTTGAAGTCTGGATAGGTGTATCTTCTCTCCCAGCAGGGCAGCTTGCTACACTGAGTCAGACCATTGGTCCCTACCAATTGGTCCCAATAATGTTGACCGTGACCAGAGGGACCAAAACTCTGACATTCTGTATACAAAGCATGTACTTTCTCACTAACCTACAGTCACGCTAGCTTTTCCCTTGAGCCCAAACAGAAGATGGGTGAGTTCATTTCTGACATTAATAGTATGATTGATGGTAAAAGACCCCCCACAGTCAGCAGTCTGCATACAACTACTGGAAAGATTTTTAGATGATGGCATAATGGTCTGATATCACAGTGTGGTCATGCAGAAGCAATTAAGCCTACTCAGAGCCCACCTCCACAACTACATAACTATTCTTAGGTACTTGAGTGCTGGATTTTGTATTGTATCGTGCATCTGACAAAGTAGATTGCAATCTAGAAGAGAATATGCTAAAACAAATGTGTTAATCTCAGAATGTCTCTTTTTCATTTAATACCAAAACAGGGATTTATAGTTCGCCGACACTCAAAACAGCTACTACAGTATTTTGAAAATTAGAGGGATCAGTTGAGTGCCCAATTCTATGACAATCATGCACACAGAACAACATTGTCAAAAATATTGATAAAGAAGATGGTCATGGGCAGGGGCGGTCCTACCGGTAGGCAAAGGACGCTGCTGCGTGGGGTGCCATCTGGGTAAAGGGCGCATTCCCCCGCCCGCCAGACAGCGTCCGGCCGATGTTCCGTTTCCGTAGCAAACCTCCCTGCGTGCCAAATAGGGAGTGCTGTGTTTACAGGCTTCTGCGTCTGCGCACAGGAGCTTCTGGGCATGCGCGGAGGGGGGGGGGGGCGGCAAAATAATGTTCGCTTACCATTTAAAATGACCTTGGTCATGGGTCAAAGCAAGATCATACTCAGACTATTTAAGTTGTTAGTTAGCATTCACAGTACAGCAATTAGAGTAATGGGCAGAATTGACCTGTGATCAATAGCTTGTTCAGCCACGAACGTTACACACTAGCACTCAGCAAGTCATTAATTCAGAGGAAGTCACAATGTAAATGGTATAGTTGCATGAACATCTATTTAAAAACATTAGAATAAACAAGTATATCTAAAGTATTTTTTTAAATGATGAACTTTATCTTAATATATAAAAATGCTTATGTCGTTGTTAGTACCCTTAAATCAACAAAACCACTGAACGCAGACACACCAAATTTGGCAACTAAATGTCTCACAAAATGAGGTGTGACCAACAATAATAAAAAGAAAAAAACCCTAAAAACTTACAAAACCTAAAAAATGAGAACATGCCACAGCGCATGCGTGGGGTGCGCACATGCATCCAAGACAGCTCCTCCAACTTCTTGCGGCCGAACCTGCGGTGGCAATGGCCGGGAGGCCTCCCGGAGCCAGCCCCGCCTCCTCAACATCCTCCAAAATTCTCAAAGCCATGCCTGCCTCTCGTCTGACCAATGGGGGTGGAGACAGAATGGCCTGGCAGTGGGCGGGGCCTGCTGCTTCCACGGCTCAGGTGCGGGGCTTTTTGGCCCCCAGGAAGAGATGCCGCAGGCGAGGCTGCAGAACCAGTACAACTTGGTGGAATAGGCTGGGGAGGCAAGGGGGCCACCCTGCACAGCGAGGAAGCATTCCACCACGGCATCGTCTACCAGGCCAAAGTGAGGAGGAGAAGTAAGACCCCCCTGCTCCTTTCCCCCTTTTGGGAGCTGGCGGTGAGGGGTCCCCAGAGCATGCGCAGAGTGCCAGCTCATTGGGAGGATCGGTCCAAGGAGCCAAGTGGGGCTTGATATGGTCAATGACTGGGATGGAGTGCTTTGGCATTGTTGTCCCTATACAGCAGGCCTGGGCCAACTTGGGCCCTCCTTCCCTCCAGGTGTTTTGGACTACAACTCCTCTGAACTCCACCAACAACAGAATTGAACCAAACTTGGCACACAGAACTTCCATGGCCAACGGAAAACACTAGAAAGGGTTTGGTGGGCATTGAGCTTGTGTTTTGGAGTTGTGGTTCACCTACATCCACAGAACACTGTGGACTCAAGCAATGTTGGATCTGGACCAAACTTGGCATAAACACTCCATATGCCCAAATGTGAACACTGCTGGACTTTGGGGAAAATATACAGTACCTTCACATTTGGGAGTTGCAGTTACTGGGATTTATAGTTCATATACAATCAAAGAGCATTCTGCAACCCACCAATTGTAGAATTGGGCCAAACTTCCCACACAGAACCCCCATGAACAACAGAAAATACTGTGCTTTCTGGTGGTCTTCAGTGACCCTTCTAATACCCCTCCCCCATGACCCCCAGGTTGAGAAATGCTGCCTTAAGGCCGTCTAGTCCAACTCCCTTCACCAGGGCAAGAAAACATAATCAAAGCCCTCCTGACAGAGTCATCCAGCCATAGATATAGAAAGATATATCTGATTCACATACACACACACACATGTATATGACAGATATATTGCCATAGATTTGAAAGGGACAAAGAAGGACAATTTGCCCTAAACAAGGACAATTCTGTTGTATGTTCCAGAGTAGGCAAAGCAGACGATCTCCACATCAACACTGACAAAGAAACAAAAAGAAATACTGTTTACCCACAAGCATAAAGAAATAACAGTATAACCCAACACTTTCTCGTTACTTTATTTTCCAGATCACCAGATTGGGCCACAGCAACGCGTGGCAGGGCACAGCTAGTCTATTATATAAAGGAGGTCCTGTCATCGAACGACTGACAGAAACAGAGAAACCTTCCAAGGCAGAGACACCAAACTTGCCAACACAAATAGGCCTCAGGCAAGGAAGGTTTTTTAGCAAAGAAACCTTCCCCCAAAACATAGAAGGCCCCCAAAACAACAATACAAAAAACCTACATTTCCCAGCATACTATGCGCACCCAGCGAAACACATTGGCCAACATCGGCCCACACAAAATGCAGAGGCTGAGTAACCATAGTAACGCTGGGCACAGCCAGCCAAGGCTAGGATAGAATGCTGATTGATTTCAGTTCAGTCAGTTGGTGTTTGAGGGTTAAACTGACAAAACCAAACTCTATGAGGGAGCAATTCTCCAGCAAATCCTACCCACACAACACAACTTCTATCACAACCCATCCCCCAACTTTACGACCAGCGCACACAACACCTACCACCACAAACAAAAACCAACTCCACCTATACTCCATCCACAACACAACACTGATACTCTACAAACACACAAAAACACCCAAAACACCCCACCCACTCAAGCATTCCACAACATACTACCACCCACAATTCCACCACACACCCACTAACTCACCAAAAAAAAGTAATACTACACACTACACAATACGCGCATAACACAACCTTGTGTCTACTGCTCAACCCATTTGTATGCCATTCCTTCCTTCCACACAGGCAGAAACTGACCCAAAAGACAAGCCATGCCTTCTAAAAGAACAGCATCGGACGACACACTCGCCGCTACATACATCAAACAAAAAGGGCAGAACAAACGCTGTGAACAGAAACACAGTTTCTTTTTTTTTTCAAATCCAGAGTTGGGGAAACCACAGAACCTCTCCATCAACACAGCAGACGGAAAGACAAAAAACATTGTATATCCACAAGCTCTGCAGAACGCCAGCAACACCACACACCGACAACTCCACAGGACTTCAACATCCCACCCACCAGAACAACCCACAACAACAACACAGCCATGACCCCACCAAGACCATAAGTAACATCAATTCCAATCCTTAAATACTCAGACTTTCTCGCATCTCCTAAATAGGGCACAGCAACGCGTGCCGGGTACAGCTAGTATTTTTATAAATAGGTTCTATGACAGTTGGCTAAACTAAAAGTGTCATCTTATAATTGTTATTAATTTTAACAGGTAATAGCAAGGATGTTATACCTCTAGCAAATATCATGAAAATTACATTAGATAATTGCAAGACATTATATTAAAACAGCTCATTCCTCTTGTTCCTTAATGCCACGTGTAAAATATGTTGTAACAATGAATTT
Organism: Anolis apletophallus; assembly: GCA_030556195.1. NCBI lineage: Eukaryota > Metazoa > Chordata > Lepidosauria > Squamata > Anolidae > Anolis > Anolis apletophallus. Next base: position 2,645,310 of record JARBWK010000001.1, read on the forward strand.
AAATATCTCCACTTCAATGGAACAGAGAGAGGATAATACAATTGCTTTTAATAAATATTCTGATTTGGAAATGTTTATTAACTAATTTATATAAACTTTGACAAAAGTTTATTATTAACTAATTTTATGGTTTTAATATAGATAAATGATACTACCACTCCTGAGTGCAGAGCTTTTCAACCTTTTTTGAGCCGCAGCACTTTTTTTACATTTCCAAAATCCTGGGGCACACCACCAACCAAAATGACACAAAATGACACTTTAACACAGTAATACATATAGTTAATATGTTTTTAATGTATTTATACACTCAGTGTGAAACCTGGACCTGTTTTGATGAACACAACATAGACACACACAAAGATCTTGCTCAACAGCTGGGAGTTATAGTTCACTCGCAAACAAAGAGCATTCTGAACTCCACCAATGATGGAATGGAATGAAACTTCCCACACAGAACTCCCATAACCAAGAGAAAATACTATAAGAGTTTGGTGAGCATTGACCTTGAGTTTTGGAGTTGTAGTTCACCTATATCCAGAGATCACTGTGGACTCAAACAATGTTGGATCAGGACCAAACTTGGCATGAATACTCAATATGCCCAAATGGGAACACAGATGGAGTTTGGGGAAAATAGACCTTGATATTTGGGAGTTACAGTTTTTGGGATTTATAGTTAACACACAATCAAAGAGCATCCTGAACTCTTGCAACAATGGAATTGAACCAATCTTGGCATATTGAACTCTCATTACCAACATAAAGCCTTGCTCTGCTCGCTTTGCCTCACTTTGCTCTGGGGCGAGTCTGCGCAGTAGCGCCCGCACGGGTCACGTCTTCCTCCTCCCCTCCCGCAGAAGCAGCAGCGTGAGCAAAAAACGAGGCAAAGCGAGCAGAGCGAGGCTGGGAAGAAGTGAGCCCGAGTGGAGAACAAAAAGTTTTCGGCAGGAGGGGGAAGAAAGGGTATTGGAGGTTCAATTTCCCACGGCACACCTGATGATCGCTCACGGCACACTGGTTGGGAAACATTGCCTTAGTGTAACACACAGCATGCAATGAAGTATACTAAATATCAAGGTCACATTTTCAACAAAACTTGAGTGTATCATAAACCTTTATCTTTCCCTGGTTCCTTTGGAGCCATAAATGCTGATTACAGTGGGAGAATTTACAAAGTAAA